>LD688960.1:162494-179954 GCA_003118335.3 Papilio memnon
CGCGGACAGAGTCGCGAGCGAAAACTAGTAATCTTCCAAAGTTTAAATAGGCAAGCAAATGGCAACATTGTTGAATGTTTAGTTGCTGTGATGGGTACATGTAACACTATCCGTTATTTTCCAGTTAGTTGGTTTACATTTCAATTTTGTACCTCCGTTTTATTCGTGATTTTAGTGTTTACTGTATGGTAAGTCACATGTTATTTAATTAATCTGCTCTTTACATTACCTTTGTTTTATTGCTCAAATTGCTACCGCAATGTTTTACACAACGCTTTACGATAGAAATTTCAGGTAGAATTATATTTCAAATAGCATAAGAGCGGACGTATACCTTTGACTAAACTATCGCACAACTCTTGTGCGATTGTCGATTTTCGATCGGTTTTCAGCTAATTCAACTGTTTAGTTGCGCAACTAAAAATCGATTAGTGTGTGCCCCTCCATATACGCATCCATAGGAATCAAAGCGAGATTAAATAGTTGTGCGATAGTTTAGTCGAATTCATTAAATTTTGAAAACTGCACAATTGAATAAATTTCTGTATTTGTTTTAAAAATACTTTACGGATTCCAATTGCGATATCCCGAACTTTTCTTCCCGAATGCTTTTATCAGTTTCCTATTATGCATTTCATTTATAGTTCTTGAATTGTTCTTGTTTGTTTTACGATAGAAAAATACGGGAAATAATAGCAAATATTTGTATTTTCATAAAAGATACTCAGCAGTTTCGTATAAAGTTTTATTGTAGCCAAATTTCATCAACGTGCAACTTTTTGAATATAAAATGAAAATAGCTATATCTCTTCGTGTTTAATTTAAATTAAGAAAATTGTTAAATGAAGCCGACCTCAGCATTGTAAACAAAGGTGTGCTGCAGCTCGCTTTATTTATTAGATAATGGATTTTAAAATCAATCATTAATAAATGTTTCTTTTGCGATGATAAAAAAGGTTACAATAATAATGTTTAACGTAGCAAATTTTAATAATTTTAATGTGAAACGATAACCGGTTACTGCTCGATTATTTCGCGGAACAAAATGAATTGAAAACAATGTCATTTAAATTCATTGCTCATTGCGATATTCATGAAAATGATGTAACTTCATTGCACATTATCATTGGACGGTTGACTACGGGATCAAATGATTGACGACCCAACTCAATGATTCTAAAGGTCGATTCAAATATATTTTTTCTAGCTTTTCCCGGGGACTCCGTCCGCGTGGAATTAAAAAAAACAAAATTAAGTAGCCTATATGTTCAGACTATCCTCTACATCTATACCAAATTTCATCGAAATCCGTTCAGCCGTTTAGGCTACAAACTCTAACAAACTTCCATCTAAACTTTCGCATTTATAATATTAGTATGATTTACTTTCCCCGCTATGTGTATCGAACAATAGGCCTTTATCTTCTCAGAATGGCTGCTAACTTCTATCCGTCCTTTTATCAGTATCAGTGGCCAGTATCAAAAAGCATATGAATAATAGAATACCAAACCTAGTCTGATTTTATATTATAACAATATCTTAGTATCTTTACTTAGTATTTCATAATCCTTTGTATACTCGTTTATTTATCTTAGATTTAACAAAGTATTTGCTTTCTCAGAACATTGTAATAATTCGATTGTTATAGAATATCAAACTCAGCAGCAACAAAGAGTGACCTCTGGTGAAGATTTTACATTGTTGTCGATATTTCTATTGTCTATAACAGAATAAGATGTAAAAATGTAGATTTATTTATTTTGAATGGTAGTAATTCAAGTTGAGTGAATTAAGGCTCATTAACATTAGTTGGAGATTGTGCTCAGCATTCGCTGGCATATCGTGAACCGTGACCTTTTTAGAAAATAAACCTAAAGTCTACTTTTGTTCATTTTCTAATTAGATTTTTATGAAGTTAAATGTTTATTTGGTGAATGGGGTATTCAATCATAGATAAGACCTCACGATGGGTTCAAAACTAGTCGGTTTCGATACCGGATGCAGTGTAGGTAAGTGTAGCTGTTTTAATCTTACTAATATTATAAATGCGATAATTTAAATAGATGGATAGATGGATGGACGTTTGTTAGAGTTTGTAACCTAAACTGCTTAATGGATCTCGATGAAATTTGGCATAGATACAACACATAAGCTACTTGTTTTTGTTTTTTTTTTCAATTTCACGCGGATAAAGTCGCGAGCGAAAGCTAGTTTAGTTACAATAATGTCTTACGAGTGTTTAAACAGTTCATGACGTTATGACAAATACAACTTTGATTCTGTTTGTACATTTACATTGTTATAAACGGAAAATTTCCTTCGGCTTTCGTAGCCGCAAAACGTATGCTGTTAAGTATAAAATGTAGAATTGAAGTCACGACTCGTGAACTTCAAGTTGGAAATGTTACTTGTACAGTGTTACTTTGTTAGCTGGGCTTAGTGAAATGTTAACGATGGAAAGTTTACAAAACTGTCCGAGTTAACTTTCGTCCTGCACTTCGGGGGCCTACAATGCTTCATGTTTAACTTTAGTGCACTCGGAAACTTTAAATCATACCAACGTAATTTATTGCGACAGTTGAAATGTTTTGAAAGAAATACCAATATGTTATGTTATTTTGCGATGGATTTTGCTGGACTTAGGATGTAGTTATGCTAGTTTTTTTTACTTCTATAAGTTCAATGTATTTTATTTAAACTTATTATGTTATGTGATCAAGAAAGAAGTTACCTTCTTGGTGTATTTATGTTGTAAGATAACTTCCTTATCAAACATTAGAGCGTACGTCGATAGTCACATTATCTCACACATTTAATTTTCAATTTATATATGTTCGGTACTTCTTAAATATATGTTGTTCGGTATTTTAAACATGTCCCAATTACATTAATAAACATTGGTAAAGGTAAAAAAACAACTGTAAAAATGCACAAAAACAAAGTCAAAATAAAGTTTCTTTTGAGTAAGCAAAAACAAAAGTAATTTCTAGGACTCGCAATATTTTAAAGACCGCAGATGAGAATAAAACAGTACACAAATCTCTGCGGCGGGTCGTTAGCGAGTCGTTTTTGAGTTTCGTTATTTTTGTCTCGAGGGTTTCCTTACCCGCCAGCTTAGGCACCTGTAAAGGACCCAGACTCGCTTTTACCTAGCGCTCTCACATCATGTTGTTTGACATTTACAAATGAGTTCTTTTCCAAATAAAAAGCCAATGTACGTAAATACGAGTAGGTGTCTTGAGTTGAACATGAGCAAATGAGTTTATTTCTATATAGAAAAAGGCATACTAGCGGATAGCCTAATATTATATGATCCGGTGCTTATGATTTTAGAACATTATATGTCATACTTTATGTTAAAACCATTCATAAGTATTCTTTGCTATCTTTTAAAAGTTGTCTAATAAGATTCAAATAACCTTTTCGTATTAATAAAGGTTGTATTTATGTTTTAGATTATTATTCGAATATAGAAAAATACAAGAGCTTCGGTGGCTCAGTGGTTTAAGCACTTGATTTGTAATATAGAGGTCTTGGGTTCGAATCCCGCCGCCATGTACCAATGTGATTTTCAATTTTTCGAATTTTCATATGTACATAATTTACCCGACGTTCTTACGGTGAAGGAAAACATCGTGATGCAACCTGCACATATCGGCGAAGAAATTCAAAGATTTGTGTGAAGTCAACCAACCCGCAGTGGGCCAGCGTGGTTGACTATGGCCTAGTCACCCTAACTTTAGGGTAGGCTCCGAGCCCCTCGGTGGGGACGTATAGCGAGCTGGTGATAGAAAAATACATTTCTGAATTAACATATTCTTTTTATTATAATTAATGCGAAAACATATTTGTTTTATATTGAATAATTCAAAGATTTTTACACGGAGTTGAAATTTCGTAAATAAGGCTTCTAAGACCGACACAAATTTGCCACGTTTTAAGAAAAGAAGGAAACACTTTAGCGAAGGCTTGTGTTATAACGGTGTCGCCTGTGGCGCTCCACTCGGTCGCAGAGAGCGCCTCGCGCACCGGACGTCAACTAGAGTGCGGATGTGTTCGACCCCAATGACTTTCTTTGTACCTTTTTTTGAAAGAACTTTACATGTTACATGTTTGAAAATAGCTTACTGTTGCTCGCGACTTCGTCCGCGTGAAATTATAGAATAGTAAAAAACATAGCCTATTAACTCACTCATAACGTAGCTTTTTAATCGTGAAAGAATTTCTAAAATCGGCCCAGTATTTGAGTTATTTCAATACATGAGAAATACAAATATACAAGTCTTCTTCTTTATAATTTTAGTATAGATATAGATTAAATGCTTGTAAAGAATGTATAATTTAGTAGCCTATGTGTTCTTTCAAGACTATGTTGAGCTATTCTGGAGATATCTATAATAGTAAAAAACATCCATCCATACAAACATTTGCCTGTATACTAATGTGAGAAAAAAGAGAAATGTGAAAGGAGATGTTTGTTCATTTGTTAAGTTAACGATGGTTTTGTCGTACATTAAAATGAAATAGTTTTGTCTTCAATCCACAAACGTGATCGAGGAAACAAGAATACATATTACATTATCAAAGAAACGAAGTATTGAAAGTTTTCCAATTGCTTTCTAAAACACACGTTAAGTATGGCGTCTTTCTCTGTATGAGTACATACGCTCACAGCGCCGCTCTGCGCGCCACCTGCTGAATTATTAATGTACTCTCAGAGGAGACATGATACTTTGCGACATAGGCACGTACCAGAAAGTATAACTAACTACTCGCTACGTTACTAACTCTACAGATACGAGATAACGTATAGATTCGGCGGTATGCAAAGGAATTGTGTAAAATCAGAATGTGTAAGAACGTGCGCACACCTGAAACTAAACTATCGCACAACTGTTTAGTCTCGCTTTGATTCCTAAGAGCTTATACACGCACACTACTCGTTTTTTAGTTGTGCAACTAAACAGTTGAATGGGCTGCGAAACAATCTACAATCACACAATAGTTGTGCGATAGTTTAGTCAAAGGTTTGCGCGCCCGTTCTTATGGTAAAGAGTTAACGATTTGTTTTATATTGTTGATACATCTTGTATTCTAGTCGAATAAAAGGTACATGATTGTTTTTTAATATAGTTATAGTAGAATTTCAAGGCTAGTTATTCATAGTTACTTTTACCCGCCAATAATTACTTAGGCAACTTCTATTCGTAATTATTATGTCATTTCGACATTTGCTTTATTTCGTCTATGATTAAAAAGTTCTTCTCAATGTTAAGACAAAAAGTTTTACTGTTTTTTTTAATAACTAAGCTAACTATACACAGAGTTATTTGGAGGACGAAAACCCGGTGCGCCGACCCTACGGGAGTAGGATAAGGAGGAGATGATGATGTTTTTTTTTATATGTTGCAAAAATGTTTGAGAATATAGTAACATTGAAACGTTTGTCGTAAAATTATGTAAGAATTGTATAGCATTCAGTTGTTTTATAAAGTTAATATAAAATTTTCTTCTAAGGGCGATAAGTTACAAGCTCGTATAAATTGCAAATCACGTTTCAAAGTGCATGACCTTTGAAGGTGAGCTCTTCTAACTTGAAGTGAATGTAAATTGAAGAAACTTTCTAGAATTTATTAAAATGAATTTTTACTTATTTATTTTTTAAATGATTTAATAATTAGTTTTATTTGATAACTCCTTTTAAAAACTGAGTAAGGTTGAGTTGTTTTTCTTATAATCAATAAAACCATACCATAATTACAGTCTGATATAAAATGTTTTTGTACTCTCAAATTACTTGGATTGTTAACACATTATTTTGTTTGCGAACACTCGTGCAAACACAATCTTTATTTGATCTGCTTACTTTGAGACCACATAACATTTTTCTACATGAAAAACTTCAACATGCATGCGTTCCGTGTTATAAAAATCTTAGTTAATCATGAAAAACAAAAGTATCATTTTGAAAAACGAGTGTTGTCTAAACTTTCAGCAGTAAATAGCAGTTAAACTTTTCTGTTAGTTAACAACGGGACGAAAGGTACCTCGTTTTCCGCTGCGGAAGCGATGCCATCGATAAGAGGTACCACTGGCTATATTGCCGCGTCGCACGCTACCTCCTACCTCCTAACTCGTAGTCGCTACCTCGTTCCGTTCCGAACTTACGGCCACTTCAATTTATATAAGCATTCGACGTTGAAAAATAACATTCTATTTTATTATTTAAATGCAACAGTGAAATATTTTTTATTTTAGACAGCGGTTATTTTGTACCTGTGATTTTTTCTATTCATATTCGATGGCCATAAATATAAATTCGTTTGTCAGTCCTTAAAGTTTTGCAACTTTGGAGACAGATTTATCTAAAGAAAATTGTAGTTTTATGTTCTTTTCGTAGTTGAATTTTTGACTGAACTTGAAAGAATTTCTATGATTATAACGTATTTACTAACCTTTGTCTTATGTATCTAATTTTTCCAAGGATAGTAAAATATTAACGCAAATATTTAATGCATGTTCTGTATCAAACTGTGTTGTAACAAAAAGTAAAAGCAATTTCAACGCTTGATGCATTCCTCTTTCTCGCCTCTCTATCTTTTAATTAAAATCAGAATCAGCAGGAAAATACACTGACAAAGAATGAAGTAAAATAATTAATACCAGCACAAAAGAGTATTAAATTTCCACGTCGTAAATTTCATAAGTATGCTCTTACGCAATTTTCTACGGTAACAATTATTTTGCAACACAAAGACATAACATCTATTTTTTTCTTCACACGATGATTGCCGTGCTGTTGTACAGAGAGATTATTTTGACTAGCTTTATAATGAAACTAGCTGTTCCCAAGCGGATTTATCCCCTTGAATTTAAAAAAAAAATTATTGTTTACATTTTTCAAATTCTCAATTGCAAATGTCAAAATTACCTTTACCATAATAACCTTGCTTCCTTAATGTTGGCAGCTTGTAGTTTATGGTCCCACATGGAGGTTTTGTTTCCAATTTATTTACCCCCTAAGTTTAATATGTGATTGCTGACATCCTACGCCATGAAGTAGTGTGTGTTTACGCTTTATTACATTAGTATAGATATATAGAAGATATATTTAAGTACAGACTAGCATATTGTGAGGTTAGTAGTACAATATAGTGTGTAATCTACACAGAGGCAAATAGCGAACTAATTAATGCGGTCGTCGCGCTAAATAAATTCGAATTCTCTCTCACAATGGAAACGGTGAATAATTTATATTCAAATTGCTGTGAGCTTTAAACTTTTAACTAATTTCATTTAAATTTAAAAGCGTTGTATTTTTTTTTGAAGTGACGACAAAGGAACTAACGGAATTTGTTTTTCATATGAGAATTAAAAATGATAAATATCTAAATACAAAAACCTAATATCTTTGACCGTTTGATTAAAGTTGTAGTGTACTATCTATTTATTTAATTATTTATTTATTACATAATAAATAAATTAATGTAGTGTAATAAATAAATAGCAAGTACACTACAAAGTAACACGATATTTTAAAAGTACATTTTCCGTCCATGATATTGAAGTAAGCAGAAACTTTAATTAAAATGTAATTCAAGGCTTTCATTAACACTTCTTCTTCGGTACTTTCATTCATTAGAACAATTAGTTATGTGAGATTAGAAATTATTCATTTATTTACGGCATATTAACAATTGAAGACTATCTCTTGGCAAAATTAGTACCAGAGCAATATATTCATTATAATATACGAGTAATAATCTGTAATATTAAAATATATGTGATAAGGTGGTGAAGAATTATTTATTCCTTGCTGTTATCTAATAGGAAACGTGGTGACGAAAATGTTGGCAAATTATTTACAAAAACCCATATAAAATCGCGTAATCTTAAATTGGATCGGATTTACGAAATTGGGAAGATAAATGCCAATGAAAGACTTCCACATTAATGGCTCGCATTTCAAATTAGCTACTTTAAAATACTGGGGCATTTCAGAATACGGATAAAATTTACAGCATTTTTATGTTTGAACATAGATGTAGCTAATTCAATGATCTAATGTGAGTAGTAAAATAAATCACTTTCGCGATTTTACTTTAACTAAGATTTCATTTTTATAGACTTTTCGCTGCTGAAAAAAAAAGACTTAAGTTAGACATAATATAGTTATTGTGTACTATTATACTTGGTTGATTTTTTTATTTTGTTAGGGCGTTACATACTTAGTGGTGTGAGGTAAAAATATATACTCGTATAACTATATTTTAACAGTGGTAGATCCCACTTTAACATCTTAGCACAAATGGATCGGCTCGCCCGGTGCAATACCACGACCGTTTAGAAGATGGGCGTGAAGCGGGAGCAATTCCGCGTTTTGTCTGATGAGTGTGGTACCGGAGGCCCAACTTTAGTCCCTTTCCCGTTCCACCTTTTTCTTATAAGGAAAGGATTGGATGGGAAAGTGGATTTGACGGTGGAGGAGACGCATAGGAAGGAGAAATAGCCTCTTTATGTGCGTCTCCGCGTCCGTCGATTTAGGGTAGGCAACGCATCTGCAATTGCGGATGTCTATGGGCAACGGTCGCTTCGCCATTGCGGTGGATTTAGGTGGCCGCTTACTCGTTTGCCACCTCATTGAATAAAAAATATATATATAACTATACACTTGTGTGTTTAAATCCTCAACGATGCGATTTCTCTTTAGATTATATTTTTCAATATTTTATCCCTCGTCCGCTTCAGAATAACAAACAGTTCAACTTCAGCAACGTTCCGAGAATATAAAATACAATTGAAAATTGAAGAATACCCATTGTAAACGAACTAACGTCTTTGTTATAATACAATACTGTATCAATGAACGTATATTGAATTTGTATACGAGTTACATGCAACTTTTTTATTATTTGTTACTGTAACTGTAACTGCAAAGATATTCAAAAAATATATATAGAGTAGGCATACTTGACACTTCATTTGAAACATTTTTTACATAATCTCACTAACGCTATCTATTGATAGATATTCAAAACCACATGCCAATTAATTGCATTTAAAAGTTTCCAATAGGTGTCATTAAATAATATTTAAATGTTTAGCTTTAGTTTTAAGACACTGTTTAAAAAACATAAACACTCGACACTGGCCCAATCCGCTAGGGGAGTGCCATAGACAAGAAACTGAACTGAACTAAGACACTGTTTAGTTTATATTAGCTTATTATACTATAGAGCTTATTACAATTTTCTAAAATATTATTACATATCAATATAAGGACTCGAGGTGGCGTGCTAAACTTGACAACTGATATAGTACCTTTCAGAAAAAGTACCGGTGAAAAAAGTTCACTACGCCTAGTCTATATATTTCTTAAATCTCTTTGGTTTACTGGTATATTTGAAATGTCAATGTCATTTTGATTATTTCGTAGTCAAAATGTTGTAATTCAAGTAGTGATGTTTAGAAGAATAAATATTATGTACTTACGTGCTATGGCTAGCATCGCCAACTTATTATCTATTTCAAAGTATTTTGTGAACTTCAATATCAAAGGAGTTATAAGAATTTTAAAACGAGTTTTTATTACCGAATGATTTGACATTTCCTTTGAGGTTACATCTAGCTGATAATAGTTTCCAGAGCAGACCGTCTATCAATAGAGGTGGTTATTACCACGGTAAGTGCAGAGGATTCTATTCTATGAATAATTGCCCGAAGATGAAATTCCATCAAGTAAAAGTTGTGAAAGTTTATCCATAGAATTTATAAAAGTTTTGTTTTAGATCGATTCCTTAATAACGGCGGTGTCCTTTCCGCCGGAGCCGAGCAATATCGGCCGACGATATTGGCAATGCGCTAAGAATATTAATCAGAGTACACTGCTACGGATTCAGCGGTCTCCGTGACTTCAATTTGGTTATAAAACGAGTGCGATCTGACAGGATTCCTATCAGTCGAGTAACTCGAATTGAACACGAAATTGCATCACCAAAGTAGAAAACAGAACTCTTTTACTTTGCAAAAAGTTTAATCTAATCTGTTCTTACGAAGAGGTTTATTTTCAATATATTATTATTTTTACTATTTACACATTTTTGTATTTAAATGTATTGCATAAGCAAATCTTTCGTAACGTTGTTTAATTATTGCTGTCACTCGCGACTTCGTCTGCATGGAATTAAAAAAATAATAAAAAGTACAGCCCGTGTTACTCACTGAGAACATAGTTTTTTAATGGTGCAGGATTTTTTTAAATCGGCAAAATGGTTTTTGAGTAATTTCAATACATACGAAATAACAAAAATTAAAATGTTTCCTATTTATAATATTAGTATAGACTAGCAGAATAATAGCTATATAGCAGTTAGATTCCCAGCAGAACGCGGATGAGCATAATTTGCTTGTGCCTGTCATCCTTACCAGCGTGTTGAAGTACAGTCTTTCCATCTACAATATTACGTCCATAGAAATTCACGTGCAATAGTTAATTACGAGTATATACTGTCTCGAAGTTATAGAATTGCAACCCGTTCTCCCAATTTGCTTTTGGCATTAAATTCAGTAAAAATTATGCTATTTTTTTAAAGGACCGAAATCAAAGGTACCACAATACAAGATTTTTATGCGACATAATAATAAGTAAAATTTAACAATAACGTTACGTAGCGGGCGAGCGCGTTTTGATTTATTCAAAGCGTTCTTACCTGCGTACGAATTATTGCCGGTTACCCTCCGCACCTGCTTCCTATTATGTTTTGTACTTAATACACTTAGTACTTGTACAGTTCATTTATAATAAATAATAAAAGTATTGTGTTTATTGAGTAAGTAATAATTGCGGCTTATTCAAACGATTAAACAGTTGTCTTAAACAAATTTTGATATTTATGAATCTTTACCTTATGTTTATTGCTTTTATTTATCTTTTCATGCTTTGGGTGACGCTGTGAATATTTGACATTAAACTTTACTTGTAGTCAATCATTTCACAGTCAAAACTCATATTCATATTAAATAGTACATTCATTCCTTCCTCACGTCCTCCCTCTAGTTTTAGAGTGTTTACAAAAACTTATATTATTAAATTTGACGATCAAGAAATCTTATTTTTAAACATTTCTTATAATTTCAATGACAATGAACTCACAATTCCAGAATATCTTACCAAGTTATAATAACTAGAAAGTGCCGTTAAACATTTTGGCAGCATTTGACAATAAAGGGGCTTTAGTGGGATGGAACGTAGGCGACAACATTGTTTGAGACGTGCCGCGATCTTCATGTCCGCTCGTTTTACATCTCTGAATTTCTCCGTGATAGCTGTTTGCTTTTAGACAGATTTATATTCTACTGCATTAATCATTTTAATGCTTTTACTAATAATAAAAGTATTTTATTATGTACTTTTTATTTCTTTATTCGTACTCAGTGGGAGAGTTTTTTAAACGGCTTTTAAAATTTGTTTAGTGTACTTTAGTACATCATCATCATCAGCCTTTATATGCCCACTGCTGGACATAAGCCTTTAGGCGTACTTTAGTCCGCGAAATCTGCACTAAGGGTTTCTGCAACCATTTAACCTTTGGGGAGGTAATTAATTTTCAGACTAAGGAATTGATTTGAAAGTATAATGCTACGATACTGTTGTTAACCGTCAACAAATTAATACATAACAATAAACCTCGTAGCCTACCCTAACTTAGGGAAAGCTCCAAGCCCCTCGGTGGGGACGTATAGTGAGCTGGTGATGATGATGAATAAAGCTCGGTATTGCCAATTCGCTGGATTAGACAGATTTGTTTACCCGCTTCACCTATTATTAAAGTTTTACTCATTTTAGTAGATTATTTTTGTCTAAAGCGCGCCTCATTAAGGCTCTTGAGGATCACGTCCGCTAAATGTTGATTGATGACACTGCCTTAGGATATTTTAATGTAAGGCTTTCGATCAATTGTCGATTAAAAGATTGATATTAGGATAAATGTGTTCAAGCTAATTATAATTAAATATCTGAAATGACAGATTAATTTGAGTTATTGCATTAACGGTGTTCAGCGTTAAAATTAATTTGATTGACGTTCGGTGTTCGGGAATAAAGTTAATGAACCAAGTTATTAGGCTACCCTACACATCGGCTGAAATTAATCAATAACTCTTTAACCTCTACGAGGGCGAAGGTGATCGGGATTTGCCTTTGCTAAATATTTTTGTAGTTAAAAACGAATATGTAAATGAATAAATACCTAAAATGAAATACAATAAACTTAGTTACATTTTTTCTTTTGATCTGTTGATGCCATTTATATTTGTAAATAGACAATTGATCGAATTGTCGGCGATGTTGTAAAGCCTTAGATGCGAATTACCAGAAGCCATTTTCAATTATTGACTTTCAATCATTGAAAATTGATTTGCGACGGAATTGCAGTCGGAAATACCGAATCAATCCGGCCAATTTAACGATGACGAGCTCCGACGGAATGGTGAAATTCGGAGCTTGTCTCTAAATATATACTATCGCCCAGTCTCTTGTAATGTATTACATCGAAAATATTGTTATGTCTAGAACTTGATATTGTGGTTAAAATTAATGGCATTATCACTCAGATAAAGTTGTGTAAACTTTTAAACACCTTTTAACACTAGCAGATAACATTTATTTATTGACAGATTTTAATCATCTTCAGTCTTCAGAAGTATGATTTTCTGGACAAAATGAAGTAAAAATCCGTAGCTGTACATTTATATGCTCTTATCACACTTTAAATTCAAGCGTACATGTGCTAAATGGGACCTTCTTTGTTACAGGCGGTCCAGTGCGGGTCTGCTGGCATCGCAACTGTCATGTCAGGGTACGTCGACAGCGGCTACTGCGCCGTCCCACCAGACGCCGTCGTCACCGCCTCGTATCGTGTCCGCACCACCTCCCGCCGCTAACCCGCCACCGGACACGGTGCCGCAGCCGGCGCAAGAAGACGGCGTTAGATTGCGACGAGCGCACACAGTCGCTGTACGGGACTATTTGAAGAGGGAAACGCAAACATTTTTTGGAGTTCAGAGAGATAACGAGAGGGAACAAAGGAGACTGTGGTACGAGAGGAGGAGGCGGCATGCGGCGAGAGCACTCGGCGACCTCCGACTAGACCTGCCACCGGATTATCACCCCGATGATGATGATATTAGGTCAGTACTAATACATTAAGCACTATCTTTATTTAAAAATATAAAGGGAACATTATTTTGCCCCACGCAAAGTTAATAAGCGGTTACTAATGGGACCAGTATGGTGTAGATTTAGTATAAGCTACAGCAGTGATAACGAAAAATTAGCAAAACTTTATAACTCTTATCATTGATTTAATAAAGAAAAACATATCTGATACTGCAATTGTAGAAATATTGATGACTATAGCAAAATGCTCGAAGTATTATTTGCTTTGTTTCATGAACAAGCAATTTAATGTCGCCTTTTCTTAGAATTCCACTAAAACAACTGGAATTCTAAAGTAACGGGTCACTTGGCTGGTAAAACTGAAGCTGAAAATTTAATTTACTTCCTCCATTCCATTCTTCAGTATCAGACTATCGTGTGCCAATAACATTTCTTATCAAATCAGCCTTTCAATTCCATTTATTTTATTACAGCATCGTGTACACTTCGACCTTTATCGATACTTAGAACTTTAATCATTGGATATTATTTGTTTTAAAGCATACGAACTGATATTTTTAGATGTATTCAAGCAGGAATAAAAATCTCATAGTTATCTGACATCAAATTACTTTATTTTTTACATAAAAGTTCTATGGGTCATAACATACTTTTTAAAGGAAACGCTTAAAGTTTGTTGCAGGTAAATATTTCAGTTTAAAAGGATAGATACATTAAACGTTAATGCTCATTCCTAAAACATCTAAATCAGGCGCAAACGGCAGCGGAGAACTACGTACCAGCAATATTTATGTGTTGTGCTCGTGTTTAAACAGTACAAACAATGTTTGCGATTCACGATCGTGCAATTATGTTCCTAATGAAAATTCCAAAATTAAATCAGTAGTTGATTTAACGTTTACATTCAATTGTATTGTTCAATTTCATAGTTTACTCAAAATAATCTTAAATCTTTATATAGTATCTTTGTGATCTGATTGAAATTGATGAACTTTATTCATTACTAGCATTCGCCTGCAACTCTGTCCGCGTGTAATTACAAAAAAAACAAAAGTGAGTAGCCTATGTGTTCTTCCAGACTATCCTCTACATCTATGCCAAATTTCATCGAGATATGTTCAGTCGTTTAGGCTAGAAACTCTAACAAGCATCCATCCATCCATCTAAACTTTCGCATTTATAATATTAGTAAGATTAGTAAGAAGTAAGAAGTAAGATTGCTACACAAAATCTACGATGCAACTAAACTAATTGATGCAATGCAATTTCTTATAGCGTGCGCACACCTAAACTAAACTTTTGCACAACTGTTTAGTCCCGCTTTGATTCCTATGAGCTTATATGGAGGGTGTGTACACTACCCCATTTTAGTCGTGCAACTAAACAGTTGAATTGGCTGCAAAACATTTGGCAATCTACAATCGCTAACAGTTGTGCGATAATTTAGTCAAAAGCATGCGCCCACTCTTATAATAACTAATTAGCATAGACTGCATCAACTTGCCCTTATCGCTTACGGAGGGTCGGCACAGTATGTGCTACTCTTCCATCTCTACATTTCTATCACCCGTCATATCTGAATCCATTCCCTTCTTAAGCATATCCTCTTTCATACAATCCATCCATACTTTCTTCGGTCTTCCTCTTCCTTTGTAGCCATCCACATTCATTCTTAACACTTTTTGGTTTATGTTCCATAGACTGCAGTTACATATTTCTTTTTCACTATATGAATTCCAATTTAAAAAACCACAGTACCATAATTTTGTTGTTTTATTACCAACCGACAATTTAATGGTGCATGTTAGATGTCAAACTAATTAATACATAAGTAGTAAAGTCCGTATGAAAGAGTGAATACTCGACCCCGGGGGTCCTGTCGCAGGCTGGGAGCTTATTAATGTACTTGTTAATTCCTGACTGCTCCGGAAACTTTGCATGCTCCCCGCATCGGAAAGTTTGGAAGCTCTGCGACTAATTCGACGTAGGTGCTTGTTACAGTTAGCGAGATTCTCCGCAAGTTACACTCGCAGTTCCCCTTCTGACTATTATTTGCCTAGTAATTGAGAAACCAAGTTAATTGTTGCTTAATGAAAGTTAAGATTCTTCACATTTTTATTGTTTACTACCTTTCGCCCGCGACTCATTCGACGTGGAATTTAAAATCAAAAATAAGTAGGCTATGAGTTCTTCTAGATTTTGCTCTATTATCATCATCAGAGGCACTACAGCCGCGGTTGGGCCTGGGCCTGGTCCAGTAAATTCCTCCATATCAGTCTATCTTGGGCTTTTTGTTTCCAGTCCTTAATGCCGACATTTTTGAGATCTCGTTCGAAATCATCTTACCATCTTGGTTTCGGCCTTCCGCGTGATCTACGTCCCTCTGGTCCCTCTGGTTGACTCTCTAAGATTTTGCTCTGCACATATACCAAATTTCATCGAGATACGTTTTGCCGTTTTATAATATTAGTAAGATTGTAAGTGAATAATTACTTTTTCGTAGTAGAAAATTTCGTTCAGAGTTATAATACGATGTATTGATTTGAACGAATAAGACATCTATCTAGTTTAATCGCTGACACGGAAAAATAAAGTTGCCCTGCGTATGCCGTCGCCCTAAATATTTTCTCATTTTCGTGGGGGCGGGATCTGACAAGCTTAGCTAAAAATATTTATAAGACAGCATCCTAAGTTATGCCCGTCGTGAAGAGTTTCGCGAAACTTAGTAATTCTGTAGCCGTATATCAATGCTGTAGAAATAATTACTTAAATGTACACGATACATAAACAATATTTCGTTGGCTAACAAAAATTTGCTCAAAGTATCTACTACCTATTAAAAATATTGCAGTGGATTTTATGTAAAATTAACAGAAGTATTAGGGTGAGCTCACTCCGTACACATGGAATTAAAAATATGCAAGTAGCCTATATGCTTATCCAGACCATTATCTACATCTATGCCAAATTTCAGCGAGATCCATTCAGCCGTTTAGGCGGCAACCTCTAACAAACATTTATCCATCCATATATTTTCGCATATAATATTGTATGAAGTATGATATTATTTAGCTACAAAGAAATGTTATCATTAAAAATCAATTTAATTGTGGTAAATATTTACATTGCTAATTACGCAACAATGTATGGTGTAATTCGTATTATTTGTTAAATGAATCATGGCCGCTAACGATATGCGAGCAATATATCCCCCGCTGTTGAATTCTTTAAAAATTCGAGATACCGAGCGCGGTGGATGCAGTAAAATAAAATAATCACAGATACACGCACAACGGTTGCGCAGTTAATGCAAATTTATTTTTCAAGCGCTACTTTTTTAAATTTCCTCGCAGTTCGTTCTATATCGTTAGTTTTAATATGTTAAAATACATAAATGAAAATATACCGGTTAATGTAACGAAAGTTGTATGAAAAGATGTGTTTGTTCATCCAATTTTCACTGCAGGGTTAAACAATACCTGAGGGCAAAGAATAATAGGAAATGAAGCTACTAAATTAAGCGAGCCCTGTAGGAGTAGATAACAGTAGTAATAACATATTTTAATAAACACATTTATTAAAACTTCCTAAAGTTAAATTAATAAATTTAAGATCTTTTTATCGTAATTATTCTACAGTACATTGTTAGAGCGCCGTACGTTAAATAAAAAAATATTTATATTAACTTTCTACAAAACCGTGTGCGGCCACTAAAATTAATTACATTGTCTTAACACCCTATGCTTGGAAAATTATCACAATATATGATTGTGACTTGTACAATTGAATTACCCTGGAATTGCCTAGTACAATAAAATTAAAACAAGTGAGACAAGTTTAATCGTCAATTATATTACCGCTGTTTTTATTTAATTATATTTAAGTGTGTAGGTGTAATGTTAACGTGAGAAACGGAAAGCATTGTCTTAAAGGTTCATTGATATGATCCCTCCAGCATTTAAACCGGTGTAATATCGTTTCACAGAGATACTGTAATCTTCAGCTTTATTAGGCGAGGGTATATACTGTTACGGTGGCTTCAATAATATTACAAGATGTCTTGAAGGTTATCAGTATTAATTAAAAAGCGACAGGTATAAGATAAATGTTTTTGTTATTTTTTTAAAGTTAAGTATATATGAAATATCTCAAAAATTATTAAAAAATTTATGCATTTTTTTTATACGATAAGGTGGCAAACGAGCAAGCGGCCACCTAAATCCGCCAAAATGGCGAAGCGACCTCTGTCCATAGACATCCGCAATTGCAGATGCGTTGCCTAC
>LD688960.1:184932-202404 GCA_003118335.3 Papilio memnon
ATTTGTGTGCTACTAAAATTTTGAAGGTAATTCTGTCCTACCACAATTATTTTAATCTGTATATTATGGAGAGACATTTATGACCTTTATACCCACTTGTCTCACATATTGCAATTGACCTTTACAACTTATTACAAGGGTAACCTTTTAAACTTCAAAGACAGTATGGTAATATTTCTTCAACTAAAGCCAAATTAAATTGTCAATGTAAGATTAGGTAATACGTCAAAAGCATTATTAAATCTTCAAAACAACATGTGAAGTTATCAGATTTTGAAGGTATACTGTATCTTAATTCTTGAAGAAAGTTATACCCAGAAGATTAATCTAGAAATTTTAAGTGAGGAGATATTCATTTATTATTATTTTATTTTTGGAAGTTATGGACAACAAGATTTATTGAACACGTACCTAAGTACGCATATAAGATTGTATGCGGCTAACAGCGCGCGTCTTTCTCCGTTTCGGCTTGTATTACTCAAGGGTCGATGAGGTCCAGGTGATGATGGGACATGCTTGTCATGGATATTGTAATATTTTTTATTAACTCTTATTATTATAACTCATGTTGTTGCAGGCGGTTACGAGGAGATCGCGGCAATCGACGTCTGTGCAGTGGTCGCGTTCGTTCCGTGGCAGCGTACCCGCCCAGGTGGATGACGATATCGATGATGTCTTCTTTGCTCCTGTCGCTATGACGTCACCGATCAACCAACACCATCACGACGAAGTCGACGTTGCTGATGGGCCGAAAGGGTAACTAGTACTGCACATTTCATGATAACTTTCTAAATCTCTGTAAGTTAGTACACAGTAAGTTAGAATATAAGTTAATAACATCGATTTGTACCTTCAATGTAAAGTCAAAGTAATTAATTATATCGAAATGATGTTGACAAGATACTATAAAAAATCTATTGACCGTTATTAAACTTTAAATTTACATTATTGATATTTTTAGTAATCAAAAATACGACTCTACAAATACGTGAAATGTTGCACTAATATCCTTAAACCATCGATCAATTGTACATTTTAATAACAGTTCTATGAAATGGAAAAACTTACTTCGTTATCTGACATCTGAAGCAAAGGTCAAGAAAGTAATTAAGTTAATGAATGCGGGCTTGCAAGTGCATGCATAACTAAGTTACATGTAAAGCATAAGCATTCTTCACGGTTAGTTGACTACTGTATGTAGCGATCACGCTATTTACATTTAATATGAAATATTCTATTGATTTTAATAATTAACTTTATAAAGATTTAAATTAACTAGTTTCATAATGAAGAAAATATTAATATCGTAATTCTTTTTTAATAAAATTTTGCAGAATCTCCTTTTAAGCGAGATTAATTTTCAATTTTATTATTCTCTTTATTTGCGAACTCTACATTTGATTTCAATTACATTTCTTGATATTTGCATGATTAAATGTTGATCTGCAAGCTTGATAAACTTTACATAAACCATTGTGTTTGAAAGTCCTTTTTATGATTTTCAATATGTGATATTTTCTATCGAATGGAAAAATTAATGTCACAGCAAAACGTTATATCCTTTGTTTGAATCATAAAGTGTTACTAATGCTTGTAGTTAATGAAGTGAAGTCTATTGTCGCCAACTAAAGCCGGCTACAGACCTTCAGTAAACCATGACGTCTTAAAGAGTTAAGTAGTATAAAAAAATTGTCAAATCTGTCAGAAGAAAGTGACAAATTTTTGACCTAAGTACATTGTGAGGGGTCAAATAACATTTTATTACAATGGGTAGGAAATAAACATCCTAGACTGTAGGTTTTAATCCATCCGATTGTTTAGTCGAGACTTGCGCAGTGTTTAGTTCAGTTAAAACTGAAAGTCTGTGTAGCCTTTAGTTAATTGTACTAGAGTCAGCGCAGCGTCGAGCTCTTAATACATCGTCATGTTGCGCCAACTTGACAGATTAATTAGCTTCTAATTATAATAGTACGTTTCATTGTGAACTCGCCGAGGAACGAGACGGGAAGTTGTTGAGAAAGTTATTGTTCAACTGTTTATTGATTAAACGCCATTGTGTGCTAAAGCAAATCGTTCTGTGATTTAAACTTCCTTCCATTTCTCAATCAGTACTTTTGTTGTATTGTTTAATTTGCATTTAATTTATTATTACTCGTCCATTCTTTTATTAGAAAACGTTGATTTGTTATTCATTGCATTATTTTTACAATTATCTACTTAGAGATGTGAAGAAAATATCTTTTAAACTTCCATGCCTTTGTTCAACGCATAGACAATATATACACTTGTATGAATCCTTGTATATAAAATAGGCTTAAGTTAACTATGTCAAGAGAATAGTGATAAATTGGCAATATACGAAATCGAGGCTTGAATGCTTAATTCGATGCGCATATGTAAGTCAGAGCGGAGATTAAGTCCGCGATTTCTGCGACCCTTGTCACAGAGATCTGGGGGACGGATACCCGCGGATAAAGACACGTTATACTTCGTACACTTAACATTATTGCACGGACATTATTGGATATCAATCATTTGTACAATTATCCTGTAATACAATTTGTCATAAAGTCATCGAGATGATTAATGAATGTTCTTCAAGGATATTTGTTATTTGTCATATTGTCACAAAACTACACTAATTTTGTTAAGAAGTCGACTTTCATTTATTTTTATTACTATTCTCAATAAATAAATAAACAATCCTGGCATTACTTTTAACCCTTAAATGCATGGTTTTTTTATTGCGCCCTGGAAAGAATTTAGGTACATATAACATAAAAAATAATGAAAAAACCACTCAATATATTTATTATCTATGGTCGTCAAAGTGCGTTCGGAAACACATATCACACGACTTAAATAAAATAACGTAAAACGTAGTATGTATACATTTGGCAACACGATGCATTTGAGGGTTAATGTCTGGTTGTATCAGAATTTGGTACCTTAAAGCTTACTTTTAATATCACCCAAAGTACCCATTTTGAAACTTACTTTTTTCTAACAGATAGTGCTGAATGACAAAAAGCCTTAAAGTCATGACGTGTATCCAATATGATTTTGGACGAGTTTCTCGTGAATGCGGACTTGTTCACTCGAATGTACATTTAGCGTTTATGTTGACAGCGGTCGTTCGCCGGTGGTGTCTGGCGTGGAGTACAGGCGGCCCGAGAGGAGCGTCTCATGGGGCGCGGGGGCGGCGTGCGCCGTGGGGGGAGCACGTATACACACACCGATGCTCGAGCCGTTGGCAGACAACTCGAATAGGAGGCAATTTGGCATGGGCATTGTCGGCAGATTCTTCCGGTAAGACTTTTCCGTATATAAGTTTATAGAGCGTGTGAGATCTTTATCTTACTAATATTATAAATGCGAAAGTTTAGATGGATGGATGTTTATTAGAGTTTGTAGTTCAAATTACTGAACGGATCTCTATGACATTTGGCATAGATTTTGAGGATAGTGGAAGGACACATAAGCTACTTACTTGTGCTTCTTTTAAATGCACGCGGACGGAGTCGCGGGCGAAAGCTCGTTACATGTAGTATACAAAATCGTTATCCGTTTTTATAATTTCACCTTTTTAACAGTTCTCAGATTGTGTGCAAGATGTTTATTTTCTGAGTTATTATGTATATCAATGCTATAATTTCGTACTAACGTCGACCTTGCAGGAGGATTACAATAATACGGACTTGATCCGTTTACGAATATATCACCTGCGTCCGCAATATATCACGGTGTTTACTGGCCCAGTTGCCATTTAAAAGTTGCCTTAATGGGTTTTTGAATTAATACCGCGTGGACGTGACGCGGGATAATATTTATGGGATGTCGCTTTATCCCTTGATGCTTTTTGAGTTATTATGGTGGTTGTTGATGGTGATTGCGTTATATTTTTATGGTAATAGGCGTAAAACGAGCAAGCAACCTGAATTTTAATGACAGCCGCTATCACTCGTTCTAGTCGTTATTAAAAATGGTTTTAATGGAAGCCTAGCACATTTTTAACTCATTACATAATGTATAAGTTTGCAGGAAATCTTATTAATGTTATAAATCGACAGGTTAGATGTATGGATGACTGTTTGTTAGTGTTTGTAGCCTAACTGCTGAACAGATCACGATGAAATTTGGCATAGATGTAGAGGATAGTCTGGAACACATGGGCGACTTAATTTTTTTAAATTCCCACTCGGATTTTTCTTAAACTTCGGTTCTATATTTTAAATCATTAATGTTTAATAATGCGTAAATAAAAGCCCGCCTTGCAAATGGACTGTGAAAAAATTAAAACACATTTTCGAGTTTAAGGGATCCGTTGCCTCGAGGCAGGAGGGGGAGGTAAAAGAGCAGGAGGCAATTTAGATTCGCCGAGGTCGCTAGAAGAAAAACTCTTTGAGCAAAGATTTTTTTTTAACTTATTAATAAAATTTAAAGCGTCCCTGTAAGCATACTGTTCTTTTCACGGAGAAAAAATATTTAACATAAAATCTGATTTTTTTTCGCCTTCTCATTTTTCGGAACGATGTCTCTATGAAATTTTACGTGTTAACATGGAAATATTTTTACCCTTGACTTTTATATTAATACAAATATCTGATCTATTCTTTTATACTGGGTTGCCTTATTAAATGTAATTTGCTTACACAAAATATTATATTTATTTAATGAATTTAATTGGTCATAAACTGCTTTTATGAAATAAAACTTTAATCAAATTTGAAGCAGAGAATATGAACAAATACACTACACTAAATGCATTTCGGATGGAGGGATGTTTATTACTATAATACATATCACCAACAGCTTAATGAATGCAATTGGCATAGATGTACAAATTAGTCTGGAAGAAATCACTGGTCACTTTTCTTAATTCGATTTAAAGTCGCTCTTAAATCGCTTTAAAAGTATGTATTCTGACGTTGAATACAAATGTTACTCATTCTGATTTACGAGTAGTAAATTCTGAATACAATTTTGTAAGCAATGAGTTTCTCTGATTTGATCGTATTCATTGATCAGTCTCCTTGCTGCCTCTATTGTTACTGCAAGGTCTGATTGTGAAACTTCGTATCAATGTTAAGTTTTAATTCACTTTGTAACATGTATGTACTTTCGGTAAAATTATAGTTATGTATAGTAAGCAATACTTTCCATCCTGTAGGCTTCTTATAAGAGACGATTTACCGCATTGCA
This sequence comes from Papilio memnon, assembly GCA_003118335.3. Classification (NCBI taxonomy): domain Eukaryota; kingdom Metazoa; phylum Arthropoda; class Insecta; order Lepidoptera; family Papilionidae; genus Papilio; species Papilio memnon. The sequence continues at coordinate 190,135 of LD688960.1, forward strand.
GATCCTAAAAAATGTTTCTATGTAAAGGAAATGATAGTGAAATTATAGGTAAAAGTAATAGGTACACATTTAATTGCGATATGAGATTATTGATATAAAAAAATTAATTCCTGACTTATATATTTTCCAGACGTTCCTTACGTAAGTCAGTGACACACCAAGAAGAAGTGGCGCAGCAGCTAGACGAGCTGACGGACTACCGGCCGTACTTCACGTGGTGGGTGAGCACAGTACAGACGCTGGTTCTTCTGCTGTCGCTACTCTGCTACGGTTTCGGGCCAGTGGGCTTTGGCCGGCACACGCACACTGGGCAGGTCATGGTCAAGAGCCTCAGTTTGCAACAGGTCAGGATATATAAATGCTACACTTTAGACTATTTTTTAACGATTTATCGAAAATTTGATGTTTTTTAAGTTGCGGTGGTTTCCGATCCAAAACAACCATGGTATGGCTGATGCCTTAATATTACCTAATATAATTTTCAAATCATGCAAAGCGTTTGTAATAAGCTTCAATACTTGGTTTTCTGGACCGGAATCGATTTTAATACTTGGGTATACATGTTAATTACGATTACTTCATTAACTTTTGGTAAATGGTGAAATTGGTTGTAATAATCAATTCACAGCACATGGTTTTTCAATTAATGAAGCATACAAGTTTATGTTGTAATAAAAATTTATTCACTAAATAAACGAACACGCGATTTTACGTCGAAAAATATATTAAAACGCATAAATAAAATGTATCGATGTTATTGAGTTTCGTAAATTTGTTATTGAATTTATATTTAAGTAAAATTGGAAATATGTGTTATTTATTAATTAACGATCATAACACTTGTTTTTTTTATTATTAAAGCGAACGTGTGATATCAATATCACATGAATCAATGACGTATTTTGTTAATTCGTGTTGCATGTAAGTTGATGCAGCTATATTTGTCGTATAAAATTTACATCATTCTTTTTGTATTTAAACGAAAAGAAGGGGAATTTTAAGTGGCTATAAAATAGACTTTAACTGTATGTGGAATGTGAAAGTACCTTAAAATGCGTACGCAACATTTACAGTTTCCAGAACATTGGCAATTGATGCTTACGTTGTTTACACTCCACTAAGTTATTTTATTTACCGTCGCAAGATAAACACTGTCTCCTTATTACTGTGCGGATATACCTTAACATTTTATCAGTTCTGAATTTGAACCCTTTTTTAAATAAACATATTTATTGTCTAGTTAATTTTAAATTGTTCGGACTATTAATTCATCTGATGTTGAACGATCTAAGGTTTTTTATTGCAGTCTTGTTTTAATGATAATTTAGATTTATCATTTAATTAATTCGTGCAGAAGAATAGTTTCACCTGGAACTTTTCCAGAGCGTAATTATCTTTGTATCCATGTGAGTACTAACGTAGCGAAACAAATTCACATCTCGCGGGAGCTATGGCTCGTCGAGTCCCAAAATCCGTTTCTTTGTTTAAGACTTTAGCATAACAAGGTTAAATGACGCAAAGCTTTTAGACGGAACGCGTTTTCTCACATTTAAATCCGGAGACGGCGCTTAGGAGACAATGTACGATGTTTGGGGGATTTATAACAAGGCCAAACTTATTCTGAGTGTCACGTACCGGTATTTAACGCCATCTACCAGATAAACAAGTATTCTTTTGTTTTAAAGAGAATCAATATTCAAGTTAACAAGACTTTACATTATTAGTAATAATTATCTTTTTAATGAAATTAGATAGATAACGAAAAGAGAGCTTGGTTATTTCGTGAATAAATATAATCGCCTTTTATAAAAATTACAACGTAGCCTCTCGTGGCATAAAATCGATTTCTTCAATGCTACTTTCATGTGATACGATCACATTTTCCTTGTAGCAGGAGACCTTTATTAAGATAGAATATTTTACAAATCTTTTATTATAAAATTTATATAAAAGACCTTCAAATTTGAAAATATTAACCATAACATAAAAGTTAGCTTTGATTATTAACTTAAAAACACTCCTGTGACCTAGCGAATTAAAAAAAATATCCGAGTCATCATAATCTGCAATTAAAACCGCTTAAATTACCAACATTCATTATGACGCATTCAAAAGCTACAAAGTGAGATTATTAATGAACGAGTTTCGACTGTAAGTAGGTCACACACGCTTTGTACTCGGTTCTTTTGTGTACTTTTTGTCGCTTAGCAAGTCATCTACGAGTCGCCATCTTTTAAGCTCGACTGACCGCAAAGGGACCGACGATGTCAAGTATTCGGGGTCTGTGAGCTTTTATTGTTTCGTAACTTTCAGGCTTAACGAATTCAGTCCGCCTTGAGTAGTGAATAACTTTGCTATTTACGTTGATATTGGAATAGTTGGGCTGTAAAATGTATTTAATTTTGTTGCAAGATTTTATAACGTATCATTAACAATGAGTCGAAAGTTAGGTTAATTTCAAAAACATTTAGGAAAAATATATACTAGACATCGGGAATAACATTTTTTTCGCCGGTAACTTCCTTATACGGTAATATGTCAATATCAAATGATTTTGACTATCGGACACCAGGTAGCGCTAGTGAGATTATGTGACAATGTTTCAAAAGTATCAACTATGCTGCCTCTATATATTTTTTGAATCTCTTTATTTTACTTATATGCAAAGAGATTAAAATAGTAAATTTAAGCTAAATGTTAAATGCTTTTGGTAACTAAGAAACCAACTGTTGAGCTTACCATACCTATATTACCAAACAGATAAATTACCATCCAACATTACGTTATGTAATAGTAATACGTGGTCTAAAATCTAAACACACATAACGTGTATCGGTATACTAGAATACCTTCAGCCAAGACTAACAATAGATTTTGCACAAGATCAATCCCACAGAGCATAGATCGTGTTTAAATGGAAGCATATTTTATGTATGCTGGCAGCTAGTTACATAGGTAAGCTTGTAGATCAATTAGTCTAAGCCGTTAACGCTGAAACACATGACAGATACCCGTCCGAACACACAAATAGAATGAATAAATTATATCATGATACAACGAACCGACTAAGTAAATAAAATTAGGTGTACTAACTTATAACATTATAAAACATTTAATTCCATATATTTTTCGGGAAAAATATATTATATCGCTGTTAGATTATATTAGATGTTGCAATCAATCCAGCGACTTCGTGCGCTTGGAATGAAAAACAGTACTGAGTAGCATATGTGTTGTTTCAGACAATACCTAATCTATCTATATTCCAAACTGCATCTAGATTCGTTCAACCATCCTTTAGTTTATAATACATGGTAAAAAAAATCATGCATCCAAATTTTCGCATTTACAACGAAGTAAGATTAACCTTGATGTTCAATTGGTTTCCAGGTGGAATGGGAAGAGCCGGCATCGTTCTGGCTGGGACCGAGGGCGGCGGACCTCATACACTTAGGAGCTAAGTTCGCGCCGTGCATGCGGCGAGACGCGAGGATAGCGCGGGCGATAGCGGCGTCAGCGCGACGGGAGCGGGACACTGCGTGCTGCATACGGAACGATGATTCGGGATGCGTGCAATCTTCTAAAGCTGATTGTTCGGTAAGATAGAACAGCTCTTTGTCAACTCTTATACAAAAAAGAGGACTAAATTTTTATAGATGATAGCATTCATCACACGGTCAGTTGCTTACTCTACCTAACAGTATGCAATTTGCTCTACTGATAAAGTTGTGTGATGTTACTGTAGTCTAACCGGTCTGAAATACCAGAATCATAGTATTGTCGCGGAATGAGAATTTTGTCAGAAAACCCCTAGTTAAGAAGCCTATAATTTACGACCTTTTGTAGTACGAGCACAATAAGTTACCAACGAATCTTAAAAGAAAATCTGTGTATTTCTTCAGTTGTCAGTGGACAAAAGACAAAAGAAATCATATTTGACCTTGGTAAGTGACAGGTACAACATTATATCAATCGAGATAAAGTTTTCCGCAATCGGGCAATGACAGAGGATGTAGTTATGATAAATCTATCTGTAACCTTGAAATACGTATTAGTTGGTACTAGTTGACTTTAGTAACAATTTATCAGAGATACCTACGCCACTAGAGAACTAGACGAGGTAGATATAGATAAAAATATTGATGAACTGTCAATTTTGAGATAAATATGACAAGAGAAGGTTATTTACTTTCTCGTAAGTCGTAATATCATAAGAACTTTACAAGTAATCAGGATTCGAAAATAGTTGTGAACAAGGTTTTAGTTATTAAAAATAAAATACCTTATGCCATCCAACTTCATTAACCATAGTTGATGTTAATGTTAGAAACTCCAGCATATTTATGTTAACTATTTCATAAAATTTATTGTACTTTTAAATATAAATGTATATTATAATAAAAGACACTTTTCATGCAAACCTAAAGATAAGAGGATTAGTAGCAAAGGTGAGAATTTGACATGATTTTATCATTTGAAAATAAGATAACTCATTTCTAAGTAATAGAGATAAAGATAAAGATATCGAGAACCCTTCAATTGTTGAAATTTCGCCAAGTCATAATTTAAAAAAAAAATCTTTTTGAAAGAAAAGGATTACTTTTTACAATGTATGCTTCAAACTTTTCTGAACAATGAATATTTCTAATTTTATTGAATGCAATAGTATTTAGTAATAAAACATGTTTTCATATATTTAAGAATACAATATCAACGTGGAAGAAGTGGTCGTCGGGGGAATCTGGTCCAGGCGGACGGATATCGGGATCTGTTTGTGGTTTGGATCCAAAGTAAGTAACGACGATAAAGTTGCATTTATACATTTAGAGAATCATTTAATGTTAAGTAATTACTATTGTTACCGTTAACGTCTACAACATCGTATGAAATACACATTTTTTGTGGACCAGAAGAAACTGTTCATAAGAAAAATAATCATGACAATGTCCAATCTCCGTTGGTAGTAAAATCATGTTTTTTTTACTCTTTTGTCTAAATTATAATTTTGAAACTAATTTTTAGATTTTGCGAAGCCCCGAGATCGATAGCGCCTCACGAATGGCCGGACGACATAACAAAATGGCCGATCTGTCGCAAGTCAGTGATAGACGGGAGCTCATCGACGGGGCGAGCGGGCCACGCGGCGGAGCACATGGCGTGCGAGGTCATCGCGCACCCCTGCTGTATAGGCGTCCATGGACAGTGTGTCATCACCACCAGCGAGCATTGCGACTTCGTCAAAGGATACTTCCACGAAGAGGCGTCATTGTGTTCACAGGTGAGCATTGCAATGAAATATTATGGTCCTATTAGTAAGCAGACTTTAAAAAGCGGATAAGCCATGCGACCTTCAAAGCTCCAAATGTGAAAGTAGACAAGCAATATTAGTAGCATACTAGCTTTCGCCCACTACTTCGTCCGCGTGGAAATAAAAAAAACAAATGTGAGTAGCCTATGTGTTCTTCCAGACTATCCTCTAAGTCTACGCCAGTGTCAGATGTCTAACAACATAGCAAGAGTTCAATGATAATTTTCTTCTTTCAGGTTTCGTGTCTCGATGATGTTTGCGGAATGCTACCCTTCATGCGAAGACGTCGACCAGACCAGCTTTATCGCGCATGGACTTCATTGTTCGTGCACGCTGGATTATTACATCTCGCTGCCACACTCGCTATCCAGTGGCTCTTCATGAGAGATCTAGAGAAAATGGCCGGGCCTGTTAGAATAGCCGTCGTGTACTTGGGTAGCGGGGTAGCTGGAAATATGGCGTCTGCTATTTTCGAGCCTTATCGAGCTGAGGTATGTGTTAGATTATTGTAACACTTAAAGCATAAGATTCCTGTAGGTAGTTCTATAATATTTGTTTTCTCGTTTTAGGTCGGTCCTGCGGGTTCACATTTCGGTCTACTTGCGTGTTTAATAGTGGAAGTGATCGGGGCGTGGCCATTGTTAAAACATCCTAAACGCGCTCTAATGAAACTAGTTGGACTCGCAGTGGCGTTGTTTCTCCTCGGCTTATTACCATGGATCGATAATTTCGCGCACGTGTTCGGTTTCGTCTTTGGATTTCTTCTTTCGTATGGGTTGTTACCGTTTATAACGTTCGGTCCGTACGACAGACGGAGAAAGATTATATTAGTTTGGGTGTGTTTGATATCGGCGTTGGGTATGTTGTGTTCGTTGATCGCGCTGTTCTACGCGGCGCCGGCGTACGAGTGCTCGGTGTGTGCGTACTTTACGTGTCTGCCGTTCGCGCCAGACATGTGCGCGTCGCAGGACGTGCGCGTGCGGCAGCTGGACGGTGTATGACGGCGCGCGGCCCGGGCGCCCCCGCCGCCGCCGCCCCCTTGCCCCGCGCACCGCCCGCCCCTCTGCCGCCCGCCACCAAGCTGCCGCTCTGCGCACACATAGTGTCACCACTACATTCTCTAAAGCAAAATAGAATGAACATTCTCATGTCATCTATACGTTTACCATCTACTCTTATTTTGGGGGTAGATGAAAATTTTCAATTTGTGCTTCAGAAAGTTATAGAAGTCTCTAAAAACATGATATACTTAACCGAGAACTTTGATGAAATACAAAAACCAAAACGATAACATAGACTTTATAATTAAAGAGAATGTAGAGACATGAACTGCCTTCGGTGTATCCATCCTCTAAACACCAAAACATTACTGTGTGCTCTCTATAAAAGCTCAAATGCGTTCTGCGGAAAGGGGCGCAATGTAATTTTTTACCGCTTAAGCCATTGTTTAAGGTTTTATAATTGTCAAATTAGACTTATATCACTTATGTGTATGCGAATAAATCATTTATTACTTTTAATGGACCATAGAGACTTATTATTGCATAATCGAACTCTTTGTTACGTTATTCACTATTTCTAGAGTTATAGTCCCCCGCTTTCAGCGTCGGCAGATTTAGATTATGAGCATCTTAACTGATTGTTATACCACATGTATATATTGTATGTATGGGGTATAGCGATGAATTGTTTATTAACTAGTGTGTAATGGTGTTAAGGTGCTTTTAAAATAAATTTGATGTGAACTAGCCCGTGATTATTGTGATACCTGACTCTTGGCTCGTACTCGAGTACTTGCTTGATCGAATACGACGTTATTGTAAATATTCTGTATAATATACACACTTATGATTCTTTAATAAGCTGTATGTATGTGTCACTTATGTCACAATGTTTTTATCTGCGGTGCCTTTACGGGAGTCGCGGTATGCCACAATTATTGTTAAGTTTTTATATATAGACCGAGGACGCTGACCGGCAGTCTTTTAAGATTTCATAAAAACATCAGATATTTTTTTTATTAGTTTTTTTATGTTGTTTTGATTTTTTGTTTAGTAATATTGTTATAATTCACATATTGTGTTTGACTCTTATAAAAAGGTCTTAATAATGTAAAATTCAAATGTTACAGTATTAAAACACTTTTTGATGTGGATGTTTTGTGATTGAAATATTCGTAGATTGACCGCATGACTTACAATATCTTAATTTATAAATGCAATTGACAAACATTGAGTTTATTCTGAAGAAAATCTGTGAAAACCAAACAGTGAAAGTAACTGAGCGGTCGATATGTAAAAACTGAACTATGGTAGATCTCGTTACATAAAAAAACTTAAATAAAATAGCTGTTAAAATTCAAATATGATAATACTTTTTGTAAATGTATTTCTGTTAATTTAAAAAAAATGCGACAACTAGAATAAAAAGTATTTTTATATGAATGTCTTGATTTTGTATAATCTTGATTGTGACATGAAGTTCCCGTAGCGGAGACAAAACCTACATAATTTAGTATATTACTAAATGATGTAAATAGCATGTACAAGTAAATAATAATGTTTGATCAGTTTGGTTCATTGTATTAAAATATTGTCTTAAATAGGAATGTTGATGGTATGTTTTAATTTTTGTCAATTTACATAGTTTTACGAAGAAGTCTGCGTAGATTTAATGAGTTAATTTATATTTCATGCTAATGATATTTTTGTCTATTCATAATTAGACTTATTTTGGTTACGTAAAGCAAGTCTCTGAAGTTTTACCCCCAAAATGGAATAAGGACTAGCGCATATTCACTTCCAAATATCTAAAGAACACATTTTTTAAAAGTATTTTGGTATTTGTGTAGAGATAATATCTTGCATTTAATTTATGTTGTTGATATTTAAAAAAAGATATGTTTAACAAAGTAGTATACATTTTAAGAATGCCAAAATTAACCAAATAGTAAATAAGGTGCCTATCTATTACGTTCTGATCTATGACTATTTTTTAATCTATCCTTCTAGAATTAAAACAACACAATATTTAACCGCGTTTTAAAAAAAATACTGTTAAATGAGTTAGTCCTTATTCCAAAAGTATTCATTTGTTTCGTTTAAAAGCTAAAACCAGAAATAATATCAATTTTATCTTCAAAACCGTTTCTTTTATCATTAACAGCACAAATGACTATAGTTTGAAAGCCAACAAATAAAATATTAAAAACAATTTTACAGCATATTTTTTGTAGATACATATGAAATAAAAAAACTTACCGCACACTCAATGATTGAATGATACCTAAGGTGATCCCATAGTGTAGATTTACGAGAAATATAGACTAAGGGATAACTTTAAGTAACCATCAACAAACTTTGAGTGTTGTATGAAAATGTTTGACTTGATAATATGGCACATTATTTCTATATTGTTAACAATAAACTAAAACTTGCTGCACTATAAAATAGCAATGATTATTATTTTCTCAACTCTGTTTGCGAAATAACCTTTATCATTTAACGTTATACAATTTAGAAAAAATAGAAAACTGACAATTGAGTATTTACTGATTTAAATGACACCGTTTTTTGTTTTATATTCTTATTTTGAACATGAGTGGTGTCTCGTGGTCTAATTATTTCTGTAATTTCTTTTCATAACCATAATTCACAAGAAAGATATTGCGACAAAACCAAAATGAAATAACTTCATGTCATGTTCCTTGTTATATTTGAAATATCTGAATTTATTAGAGTTTTTTCTGAATTAATGCAATTTTAAATTTTCACACCGACTGCAGGACGCAACTCGACACGTCCGATTTAAATAATATTGTTTGAAATAGATAACTTTAATTAGGTTGATGTATTTTTAATTAATGTATCAAGAACTGTTTACTATTATAATATTTTTAGTAAAGATTTTTAATTATAATTAGATTTTAAATTTGCAATAAATAGAAATAGTTACTTTTGCGATAAATTGTTTATTACGGTATACATTTTATTTGTAAGTAAATTTTCGCACAACTTTCCGATAATGATGTTTATAGTGTTGATTTAACTGTTTTATTCTGTCAATATGATGACTCCTACGTAGACTAACGTAAGTCGCAATTTTACGATTTATACCTTGTGTTGTATTCTTTAAATTTACTTGATAAAATTTCTGTGAAAATTTAAAAGAAATACTAAACAAAGGATTGTCGATTTTTGTTGTTTATGATTTGCTTTATTTGAATATTTAAAGTTTTTGTCGTACAATATTTGCGTTTCAAACATACGATAGTTTACGTACGTGTATACAAGTAAACAAGAATATTGTTATTCCTCGTATTCTCTTTGAATGAACAGAGACAATAGTTTAACATAATTGTTATCGTAAAAATTTCACCATAACGATTCGACAATTGTTGTGAATCGAATGTATAGTCACACAAGGATATCTGGCCCGATGAGAAAGGGCGCTGCTATCATGGTCACCTCTGTCAGAAAATATGTAACTAACTAATGCTGAGTTTCTAAAGTTTCCATTTTATCATTACCTAGTGATTTTCAACGGAGTAAAGTTACGTAGTTCCGAAACGAATTTCATGAAGTAATCGAACCAAAAACACTAACGAAACCCTATAAAGCATGGAAATATGAATGAAAAATACACGATATCTACAATACAAAAAGGATCTTGTGACAACTTTTGATTTAGACAGGTCGCTAGTAAGCTAGCAAAGTGTGCTTTAACTTATGCCCACCGGGTCAGATGCCCTTGTCGGTCTATATGTTGTAATTACAAATGATAGCTTTGTAACTCGATAAAATGATGTTAGCCAATAACTTTAAACTCCTTAATGCCACTTCAAAGATATCTGTCACTCAAATGATGATCTGTTAAACCTTTTTTGATCGTTTTGTGTTGTGTAAACGGTTCTTTACAAGTGGTTCGAAAATGTCGGGGTTTGTAAGTTTTATCAGAACAAGGGGACTTTATCAACAAAATTATGTTTTTAAGATTATTGGCGTTGTAATTTGGATTATGTTAAAAATGTGTGTATGTGTGTATCGTGTGATTTGTATGGTGTGGCGTATTTGCTGAAATTATTTCATCTAAGTAAATTCTCTGCGAAATTATCTCGAAGTGCCCTTGCGGCCGGCGGCCCGGCGAACTGTTCTCAGAATTTAACTTTAAGACAAAAAATTACATACATATTGTACATTGTGAACATACAAGTAATTAATATTATATCACATAAGGAAATGGTAAAGTAATCTTATTGTAAACTAGCATTAATCGAACAAGAAACTTATTATCATATAATTGTTGTCTTTTATTTTTTCATCGGCACAACTAACACCCTATATCCAAAGGGTAATCATTACAACATATTTGTTGCAGTCCACACAAACCTCTGTCGCCTCATCAACATTCATACATCTTACAACCATCATCCACATTCATACACCACAAGAGAAGGGTGAATGGTTACTTATTTAATTAGCGCGTACCATCCTTCGACCACGTTACCACTTAACTATGGGTGTGATCGTGGTCAAGCGCTGATTTTAACAATAATTAAAAAAAATCTTCCTAACCACAAATACATGCTAGTCTTATAATCATCATGTGAATGATAAGTCTTCGCTTTGACTTTCTTTTTTACTAACCGAAACAAATTTCAGCCTTCTTTTTCTAATCAGTGTAGGTCATACATAAGCTATGCGATATGTAAATCATGCGATGGTAAAAGTAGACATGATAAGGTAAGTAAGGACCTAAACATTGATGTTATCTGGACATTCGGATGAAGTATCTGATATTTATCAGTAAACGTAATTTGGAATATATCATGTTGACATATGTTAGTGGAGAGATTCAACAGCTTGCCGACAACAAATGCTTTAAAAAAATACACTTAGTACCCGTGCGCTGTATTGCCGATGGTCTCAAGACATTATATGTTCACTAACAGCACTCAGCAGATGAGCGCAGGCCAGGGTCGATGTGAGAATGACTCCCCCAGTTATCGGCAAATCTCTATAAAATAATATAATATAGCGTAAACACACACTTTGTTGCCTAAGATGTCAGCAATTACAGCATATTTTTGAATAATTCTTTCTTAAATAAAAAGCCCTAAACTTACGTCACGCTTTAGGCTATGTATTTTCACGCCATTAAACTTAGCGTGTAAATATTTTGGATAAAAACCCTAATGTGGGAAAGTGACCATAAGTTGTTGCCAACATCAAGGAAGCAAGATTTCCATAGTGAAGTAATTGGTATTTTAACATTTGCAATAGAGAATTTGATGTTAACAATAACGTTATTATAATTTCATGCGGATGAAGTCGCACGGGAACAGCTAGTATAAATATAATGCTACATATTTATAATTTGGAATGCTTTCAGAGAGCTTTTATACCATAATGTGAAAATGACTTTATCATAAAGTCTCGAATGCATTTGTGCCCTTGTAATATATAAAGAAATAGCTTTACTTTAGCTCATTATTTCTATTTAATTATTATATTATTACTTTTGTATTGTGTCCACATGTGACTTTTGCTATATTAATCACAGGTAGGTTTTACTTCAATCAAACGCAAAAAAAAAAAAAAAATTGTTATCTAAACTCAAAACTTTCTGACTCACTGATGTCATGTAAGGTTTTTGACGTTATCTAAAGCCTACTATTGTATAAACGAGGCTTAAGTCCAATACGTAACATACTTTGAACACAAACAGTATCTACATAGTTGTTTATTTTGAAAATCAAATTTGTCAAGTCATTGATCGGACCACTAGTGAAGACAATGATGCCAATGATAAAATATGTGAAAGAGGATATGCTTAACAAGGGGGTGAATTTAGATATGACGGTTGATAGAAATGTATTGAAGAGCAGTATTTTTTTCATATTATAAGGTGGTAAACGAGCAAGCGGCCACCTGAATCCGCCGTAAATGGCGAAGCGACCGCTG
>LD688960.1:202470-226414 GCA_003118335.3 Papilio memnon
TCAAACCCACGTTTTCTTTCCATCCTATTCTTATGAGTAAAAGTGTGGGAAGAAAAAGGGACTAAAGTTGGGAATTGCTCCCACTTCACGCCTGTCTTCTGTGTGGTCGTGGTACTGCCACGGGCATCTATTCGTGCGAAGATGTTAAAGCGGGCTCTACCACTGTTAAAATTACACTGTCAGTATGTACTGTGCCAACTCTACGTAGGGACAAAGGTAGTTTGATGTTGAATATATCCAGTTGAATCTATTGATATAAACAAGCTTGATCTTCCTTTGCTTTGCTAAAAATTGAGAGGAGGATATGGATTTGTCAGGCGAGAGAATAGATGGGAATTGTCAATATTTGTGTCTAAATTTCTTAAAATCTTCAATTATCATTAGAAAATAGTGATTGTTTACAAAAATCTAACTCTAAACATCAAAAGGCTGTTCTTTTAATTGCATCAAAAGGAACCAAATACAACAATGATTTAATATTAAATTGGTTTACATAATAATATAACCTGGTTATGGATGATAAGAACATTTAAAGTAAAACTGGTTTAATAAGCATAATAATCGTAATATTAAATTACATGAGGCGAAGATAATATAATGTCAAAATAAATTGGCTTACCTTTGAAACAATGGGATGCATACAATATTTTAAAAGAAAAGAAAATGTTGTTTATATAACTTGAAGTCAATATCTTTCCTACAGGAATTTGCCATTGGAAAAACATCAACAGTGGATTTGACGGTGGAGGAGATGCATAGGAAGGGGAAATATCCTCTTTATGTGCGTCTCCTCCTCCGTCGATTTAGGGTAGGCAACGCATCTGCATTTGCAGATGTCTATGGGTAGCGGTCGCTTCGCCATTTCGGCGGATTTAGGTGGCCCCTTGCTCGTTTGCCACCTTATTGAATAAAAAAAAAGCATATTAAATTTTTGCTTACCTATATCAAATACGAAATTATACGTTTATTTGAGTAACAGGTGATATTTCTCGGTATGTATGTAAATATGTTCCAATATGATTTGTAGCACTACTTGTACCGGTGCGTTCCTTTGGATAAGAAATTTGGTGCGTTCTTAGGAGATTCCGGAACTATCCTGTCGTACTCGAAGATGGCCACTGAGTGGGGTTTAAGTTAGTTAAGTCACACATAACCCTGCCTTTTCCCCAGAAAGCAACGGTATCTTAAGAGGGTATCCACGATATCAATAATAGCTCTAATATTTGAAAATTGAGATGATATTCGATTTTAATTTTTTGTGTAAACTCTTATGTACAATCCACTATGATTTATTTTATAGTTTGTGTGTAGAAATAGAATATAGAATGTGTGCGAATGTTTTGAGACTTTACAGAGTTATGATTGACGTTACTGTTATCTTATTTCGCTATTTTATAAATTGATACGAGTTTTAGTTGAGATAAAAAAGAAACCTTCCTTGATGTCATTACATGATGAATTGCCAGATTTTTCAATGTTTACTTCAAATAATTCACGCACATAAGTCCACTATTCAATATGCGTACGACTGAAGAGACTGCAATATTCGAACTATTTAACAAAGTAATTTCTATATGAAAAAGTTGAATCAAAATTGAAGTGTTATTATGAATATAATTGTTATAATCAACAGTGGTAGAGCTGGCTTTAACATCTTCGCACGAATGGGTCGCACACAGAAGACAGGCGTGAAGTGGTAGCAATTCCACGTTTCGTCTGATGTGAGTGTGGTGCCGGAGGCCTACTTTTTATCCCTTTCGCCCTTTCCACCTTTTTCTTAAGAGGAAAGGATGGGAAGGGAAAGTGGAGGAGACGCATAGGAAGGGGAGAAATTCTCTTTATGTGCGTATCCTCCTCCGTAGATTAAGGGTAGGCAACGCATCTTCAATGGCGGATGTCTATGGGCAGCGGTCGCTTCGCCACTTTGGCGGATTCAGGTGGCCGCTTGCTCGTTTGCCACCTTGTAATATAAAAAAATGATTTCAATGTTTAATATTTTAAATTAAATAAGCTATCAAGTAGAATAAAATTAACATGAAATGTTCATATTAAGAAAAGTATGCAATAATGGTGTGCTTCATGATAATTGTAAGGAACACGTCGTTCATTAAAACGGAGCCCTCAACGTACAGACAGAAAAATTGTCCCATCTGACGAAAAGATCTTACAAGAGATGCAACTATTTTCGTCAGATGTGTTGAAATGTCAACTCCTTAAAGTTTGGAAAAAGCAAAGACGATATTATCTTATAGTTAATATCAGTCTTGAATTTCATTAGTGGGATTTTGTTCAGGCCAAAGATGTTTTATGTAACAAATGTTGACATTGAACAAACTAGATCATTGTTATCTATCGCACGAATTTCAGATGAAAAACTTGCAAAGTGACAGCTAGTTTGTTTTTTGCGAGCGAATGTTGCGATTGTGGTATTTACACAGAATAATAAGGAAAAGAATCAGACGAACAAAAACTATTTAACGAAATTTATTGTAAAAAACGTATTACATTGATTACAAATTGTTTACAAAATTTGAAATTAAAATTTTTATGTTGATATTACAAAGAACTATAAAACTTTAATTAAATAAAAAATAACAAAAAATCATTGAACAAAAATCGTAAATTAGATTTTCGGAAACAAGTGAATTCTAAACACAGACGCATAAATAAGTTGGTGGTTATTTTGAGAATGTATACTCGTACATACCATAAATATTTTTTTTATATTAATTATTTTGTTATCTGTAACCGGAGCTATAGTAAAGTTTATAATAATAATAAAAGCACTATCGGCTCGATACAAAGGTATTGAATGAAGAAGATAATGTCAATCAGACTGATAGCAAGATGTTCCAAAACTACGCAAAAGTACGCAAAACATTTCAGTGAGAAAACTCTCGCATACAAAGAAGATCGACTTTACTCGATGAATAAAAACATCATATCCAAATAGTAAGTATAAATTCAAAACAATTTTTCTCGTGTTTTTATGTATAATTTAACATTAAAAATCTTTTTAACGATAAATTTAAAAAAAAATCTAATTGTTTTTTTAACAATATAATAATTAAATTAAATAAAAACGACAGTTCTCTGATTACTTTCCTTTAATACAGTATAATGAATTTATATTTATTTAGTACTTTATATGCATTTACCTAAAGCCTTTTGTTAGCGCGTGTACTATTTACTGCATTAGTGAAGTTACTTTGCTATTAGGACCAAGACCGTTGAATCTTAGTTTTACAAAAGTTAGCCTCCATGTCGACCTAGTGCGATATTTTATCTTATTTTAAATAACGTTTCAACATAAAAACAGTTATTTAACAATTCAGTAATTAACTAACCTTTAATTCTAGAGTTGAACTCTTGAATAGCAAATCAATTAATTATCTGGGCCTGTTGGAAACTGGTTACTTTAACTGGTTGAAATTAATGCCTGGTAACACAGCTTTTATAAAGTACTAACAAACATTTGTTTTTAATTTACGGATTTCTAACCTTTATTAATTACAAATATTATTCAACAATTTCATAACTTTTCCGTCTCCCATTAATAATGCATTTTTTTAATCGACTCCTTAAATATTTATTACATTGCATATTTGGGTTTAACAAAACAATCGCCTATAACATTTTAACTGGAATCCTATATTTTAATGTATAATTTCGTGTTTACGATACAATGTTTAGTCAAGACTACAACGTAATCGTTAACGCACGTCACTAGCTCGAGTAATTCCATCACAAACAATTGGAGCTACCACATTTGTAAAAACTTAGTGCTTCGAAGCATGTGGCTACCGTTTTGATTTTACGTGAAGTGGCAAATTATAGTGAAATTTTAAACTTTTTATGTAAGTATTTTATTTTCTTAATCAAATAAATTGTAATGTTTGTCAAATGTTTAACTATCTCATCGTAAAATATTTAATTATTGTACCAACTACTAAATTGAAAATATTTTTTAGGTTTTCTAAACAAATGAATGTTAATAATTTCTTAAGTAAATAAAAATTAAGTATAATACATAAATTAAAATAAACATTTTCACGATTTTCGTAAGTGCTAGTGAGTTTTTTATTACATAGCTTTTTTGCCATAATTTATTATTAAATGTAACAGCATTAATACATTACAATTAAATTAATTAGAGGAATTTCATATTTTGCAAATGTTTTTTTTTTATCTTGTAATTTACGGAATTACTGAACTGTACTTAATAATATTTCTTCTATAAAATCAACTAAGGATTAAATAATTCAGAAAATACTTCTGAATAAAGAAAAATTAAATTACATGTAAAGGTTTTGATATTATTAATGTTGGAATTTACGCGGGAAATAGACCAAAAAACTTATGGATAATGTCACAAAATCCTCCGATCTAAAGAAATTCATATTTATTACGTTTCGTTTTTCAAGAGCTCCTGTAATATCCTCCTGGAAAAGGGTTAGATTTTAATATGCCTTTAAAATAAAATTGAAACCGAAAGCCATCAGTTTATCTTATGACCTTGGATGGAATTCGTGCCTTGGTTTTGCAATCCAACAATTGAATTCTATACTTCCTTGAAAAATCATTCCGAGAAATAGATTTTCGTTTTATAAACAATCAATTCCAGATTTCGGGAAGATATTTGAGTTGCTGATAACGAAAATCGCATTTAATTTTTTGTTTGTCTGTCTGTCCGCAAGCCGCGTTTGTTGCGGGTAATCTCCGAAACCGACCGGATTTCGACCGGACTTTCACTGAAGGGTAGCTGACATAGACGAGCATATTATAGGCTACTTATTTTATCTTAATATTGCGTGGACGAAGCGAGCAATAGCTAGAGATACAGAGATCACGTGGCTATTTTAGTGCAATTGAGAGCGCCTCCAGTAGAGAGCGTGGTAAATACCACCTTCAATAAAATTGAAAATAATTCAATAGTTATGGAACCATCGAGCCATTTTTATTGATATACTATGAAGATTGATACTTTTGTTAGTCCTTGGTAATGATATTGTTACAGTATAATAATACGTTCCGCAATATCTTATCTGATACAGTAGTAAGGCTATGGTAAACCAAAGCCTCGACTTGTTTTTATGACTTTCATTCATGCTGAGATTGAGATTCTATCTGCAATTGATAACATAACATTTATCGTTGTAGAATTCAACCGCGTCTGCCAGCGGATGTGAACGTCATGTAAGAATTTGAAGCCGAATACATCCCATTTCATTAACCCGGTCAAGTTCAGTAAACGATAAAAGAAATTGCCTGATCGATTTGATTAAATTGTCGTCTTCATCATCAAATAGCGTCAAAAGCGGTAAAAAAACCTGACGTATTTCAAAACAGTTTGACAAATAATTGACGAAAAAATTACTTAGGTTTTTTTTAATAAAAACTTATTTCCGGGGCCTTATACTGGGTCAGTGTGGTTAATAAGGGTTATCAGGCCTAAATTTGGATAAAGCTCGAGCCACGTGGCGACGTACATAACCTGACCATATAAGGTAAAGAATTTATTTTTTGTAATGTATAGTTCATTGTCGAAGATTATCCTTATGACACAAAATAATGTCCGACCTCAATGCGAAGTTACACCTTACTAACCTTTCTTATTGAGGATAATCAATGTTTTACATTTTTTATTGATAAAACAAATTGTTGACATAGATCCTCGCAATCCTCGAATTCCTCTTGATTATTATCACAACTTGGAATTATAAAATTTACGTAAATAAACTCCATTATGTTGTTTTTAAATTGTATCTTTATTCCGATCGATGGAGTTCATGGTTTTTCCATATTTTTAGCAACAGCTAAGGTACAATATCGATTTGAAAAAAAAAATGTCAGACTAAAAACATTGACGTATAGAGTTCGAGATCACGCAATATGCATATTTTACGGGACACTGTTTTTCCTAACTACTATAAGAATTTCAATTATTGAATTGTTTTTTTTTTAAATTGATCTGACTTGAAGATAATGTTGTTTGTCACGAAGATGCTTGCCGACCTTAGACTCGAAAACAACCTTTAGGTTATTGCTCTTATTTTTCCTGTAGTATTTGGACAAAGAATAAGTTATTGATTTTCCTTTGGACGTATCACATCAGATAAGGAAAGGCGAAAATACAAATCCAATATCAAGTAATTTTATTACTCAGGTCACTCAGATTGATAAATGCAAATTTTTAAATTAGATTGTGATCAAAGATCCGAAAAAGGGTAGCCGAGAAATATGATTTGTACAAACTGCAAGAAACAACTGTGCATGCAAAATGTTACTTGAGCCATGACACCTATATTCTCCTTTATTAAGACCGATAAACGTTTTTAATTAATATACCAATTATTTAAAAGATAGGAATTTAAACTTAAATTGCAATTAATAAACAAAATAATTATACCATTATCTTAAGAATTAAACACAAGTTAGCAAAATACAGACACACAAAGAAAAGTCAAACATTGTAACGTTGTTCAAATGTTTGATAATTTTTTTGAATAAAAAAATAATTACGTCCATTATTGGTTGTTTAAATTTACATGAGGTTAAAGTAAAGTTTTTTGCAGCGATAGACATAAAAACATAACCCGTAACCGATAGGCGTTTAATCAATTATGCCAATTCTTAGAGCGGGTGTACACCTTTAACTAAACTATCGCACAACCGTTGTGTGATTGTCGATTGTTTCGCAACCAATTCAACTGTTTAAGTGCACAACTAGAAATCTAGTAGTGTGCGCACCTTCATAAAAGCTGATAGGAATCGAAGTGAGACTAAACAGTTGTGCGACAGTGTAGCTTCAGGTGTGCGCACACTCTTACATGACATTGACACAATTCTAAAATACTTACTCAGATTATCAGAGCCTTTTGAAGATATAGTAATGCTGATGATAACGAGAAATGATACTTTTCACCTCAGTTGGTCCTTGACGAGAGTTGTCAACCTTCCTTGAAAAAAATCACAGTCGAATTGTTTCCGGATTTTTTTCCGGTAAAGATAACTCATTGAGAGCTCTGTTGACGATGACATGAATAATGACTACCCTATAGGCATTATTTACACCGACCTTACGTCTTTAGTGATAGAGACTATAATACCCTAGTTCTTTATTAAAAAAAATCAACTTACTCGCTCGAGTACACACCATCAGAGCATTTTTTCCTTATTAAATGTTTATCAAATAGTCGTCATCTGAACATCCCACAAGTACTATTGTCTTAGCCATCAAATGTGGTTGTTGTGGTAAAAATCAATAAATGTAATAAAATCGATGGGTTCAAATGAAAAACACGTTCTTGATAAAAGTAATTTTGTTGATTTCAGACATACATATAGCACAATGCTTACAGGATGGAGACTTGCCTTGTCAAAATGTGAGTAGAGTTCTTCTTAACTATTAATTTAAATAAAAGCTTGCTTTAATTCGTGACAATATTTATTATAGCGTAAATAGTTTAGTTTATGCTTACTTGAATACAGAAGAAATATAGATAAATACACAATTTATTTTATGAGCCTTGCCTAGTGGAAAATAATGTTTGCTTATGGTTTTAATTTTTACTACTTCCAATGAATACTAGAGCGCTGTCTAATCGGATCGCATGTCTTTCAATATAGGGTCATTTTTTGGGTTTAAAGGCTTGAAGATTTGGTCTTCTTTGTCACGTAAAATGTGTGTTATCTTTTACAGTATTCATAATACCTCAACGGTATGTGTTGGCAATATTAGCACTACTAGCTGTCGCCAATGCGTACACGATGCGCGTCTGT
The DNA here is from genome assembly GCA_003118335.3 of Papilio memnon. Classification (NCBI taxonomy): domain Eukaryota; kingdom Metazoa; phylum Arthropoda; class Insecta; order Lepidoptera; family Papilionidae; genus Papilio; species Papilio memnon. The sequence continues at coordinate 210,253 of LD688960.1, forward strand.
CTGAACCTCGCCATCACTCAGATGGTGAAGCGGACGGTGGCTGTGGAAGGTGACGCTCACTATGACCCGGACGCCTGTCCGGATATGAACGTGGTGACTAATAGTAGTGCTGTTGAGAGTTATCTCAGACGGGACGAGGTATGTATAACAAATAGTTCAGGAATAACCTACTAAGAGTACCAAACTGAGCCATTTTCTCTCTACGTAAGCAGACCCTTAGTTTGTTTTCTAATGGCAAGTTTACGTGTCGGTAGAAGAAATTTTTGATTTCATTAGGTTTTCATTTCTCAACCTTTAATTGATAAACATAGTATACGGCGGCAGAATAATTATAGTTTCTGGTCGTATGTATTGTAAAGTGAGTGTGAAATATTTGAAAATATTAACACGCGGATTCTCTTCCCAATATAACATTGCTATCGCATACTAATATTGCTTCCAAATAGTTTAATATGATAATGATATTACAATTGTCACAATTGGTAACATCTAAGATAATGCATCCCTCAAGTGTGCGATATGTTTCCAAGCCTAAACCTACATACCTTATCTAAATCCCAGTTAAATGCAATATCTTGAAATAAGCTTAAATATTGATATATAGGTTGCACTTATGATTCACTAACAAAGTCTAAGTGCTACGTTTATACGTAAAAAATGACAAACAATTTGCGAAAAGATAGTAATATGAGAGAATGCTTCAAAGGTGCCAGCATTTGATAAAAACGCAATAAAAAATCGAGTTAAGGATTGCTATGCATAGCTTAGGTTTACTTCTTTACTTTCTACAGTTACTTTCTTTGTCAGGTGGTTGTTTTCGAATGGAGTGAAGCAACGCAAGGGTTACTTCTCAGCTCATTCTACTACGGTTATATCTTGACTCATATCCCTGGCGGTATGCTGGCTGAGAGGTACGGGGGCAAATGGGTGCTCGGCCTCGGCTTACTCTCTACCTCTATATGTACGTTCATCACACCAATCACTGTCAAAATGGGAGGAGCGACGGCACTCTTCATCCTTAGAGTTATTGAAGGTTTAGGAGAGGTAAGTTTTACTACTGTATATTCTACATTAAATTAAATATAATTAAATATTAATGTTGGCATCAAAATAATTGTGCAATTTTAAGTGTAATTTGAATCATCGCGAATGAATATTGCAAAGAATATTACGATGTTGTTTTCTACGTTAAGGATGCCTAATGTATGTCGTTGAGTGTAATATTCTATTCAAAGTAATATGTTAAATGCAAAACCTTTACATTTCAATGAGTCGTAAAACGTGAATAAAAGTTATGTAATATTTTACCACTTTTTGAACTTGAAAGTGTAATTCAGATGCACTTGAAAATTATGTTAATCATTAATGTTTTACAAGTAATCAAACTCGATACACATTATAGTAAACTGTTAAAGATGTTCGCATTACTATTTGCGATATATCTGAAGAATTTGTGTTGGAATAACATATCAAAATTAATAAGCAGGATTCGAACCCACGACCACGTGTTGAAGATCGGTTTCCTTTACCATTAGGCTATTGATCTTATCTTACCCAGCATGAATCTTTAGTAGCTCTAGAAATAAATGTTAATTTGATCATTTTTCTATTATAGGGTCCTACGATGCCAGGATTAATGGTGATGCTATCTAGATGGTCTCCAAAAGAGGAACGCGGCCGTATGGGTGCCATTGTATTCGGAGGAGCGCAGATTGGTAACATCGCTGGTTCCTACTTCTCCGGTCTTATCATGCACAACGGTACTTGGGATAACGTGTTCTACATGTTTGGTGGATTGGGTATCGTTTGGTTCATCTTATGGGTAAGAATATCATCTTTTTAGTTTATTATAATCTTCTGTTAGACGTACTCGTATATTCCACAAATATAACTATAGATATTATAATAGAATTTGTTAAAAAGCTTTTAAAAATTAATCTTTGTAGATTCAAATCAATTGTGTTGAATGACAACAGACAAATAAAGGAAGAGAAGGATAAATAGTATGTTTTATTTATTATTCCAGAGTATATTCTGCTACAGTACGCCGAATACACATCCTTACATCTCAGACAGGGAAAAGAAATTCTTGAATGAAAATGTAACCTCGTTGATACACAGCCAGAAGGCTGACCTGGACCCCGTCCCGTGGAAGGCTTTAGTGAGATCAGTTCCACTTTGGTCTTTAATAATTGCTGCTGTAAGTAAAAATCAAGCCATAAATGAAATTTTCGTTAGTTACTTTTTATAAGACTGCCATCTTTTGGTGTAAATTTACATTACAAAAGACTTTCTTTTTGTTGAATCGGATAAATAGATAGGATTATTATATAGTCATTTTAAATGTTTTTAAAAACTTAATTTATTAATCGCCTGTTTTTTACAGATCGGTCACGATTGGGGATATTTCACCATGGTTACAGATCTGCCTAAATACATGACCGATGTTCTCAAATTTAACATCAAGTCTGCAGGTCTATTGTCTGCTCTGCCGTATGTCGCGATGTGGATCGCTTCATTCTTCTTCGGTCTTCTTTGCGACTTCTGCATCAAGAAAGGATATCACAGTCTCAAGAATGCTCGGAAGATTTATACTACCATAGGTACAATGTTTTCTACAATCAATGTTATTATTTTTTTTCCAAGAACGGAATCGTTTAAATACTCTGCCCTTGTCTTGGAATATGTCAATATTTGGTATAGATAATTATCTATACTAAAATTATAGTTAGATTTAAACTGTTATTGATATTGCTCATAAGGCTAATATCCAGCAGTACACTGATAGTGGTATCATTGAGGTTGCAATTAATTATTTTAGTTTTTCATTTACTACGCATATTATTATATATTACTTTAACAAATTCACAATTTCTTTTCCAGCCGCTACTGGCCCAGGTATTTGCATCATCCTCGCTTCATACTCTGGCTGTGATACCACTCTGGCTGTGTTATGGTTCATCTTTGCGATGACGCTTATGGGAGCATACTACAGTGGTATGAAGATCAACGCCCTTGATATCACGCCTAACTACGCTGGTACCACAACTGCTTTAGTGAACGGCATTGCTGCAGTCTCCGGGATAATATCACCTTATTTGATTGGATTACTAACACCTGACGTAAGTTTATTTTCTGGTGTTTTAAAAAATCTACCAATAGATGGCATGTTTATAAACTTGTCTTTCACAAACTCTTTAAGAGTTTTTGAGTCACAATGTGAACGAAATAAAATGGAGTAGGAATTGAATTAAGTAATTATATAATAGATTTATTTTAATTAAATACGAGTAGAATTATTATAAATTCAGCTTAACTTCAGCAAAAATTCTAATAATAATACCCAATAACTATTATACTTACGTACGGTATGGTATATGGACACTTTGAGGAACTAAAGACGTTTTTCTTTTTCAGTCTACCCTAAAGCAATGGCGGGTAGCATTCTGGGTTTGCTTAGTCGTGTTAGTTGTAACTAACATCGTGTACCTAATATTCGCCGAAGGAGATCAGCTTTGGTGGGACGACGTAAAGAAGCACGGCTATCCAACGGGTTGGAAGCACGGTCCATTGCCCACCAAATCAAAAGACGCAGAGGACTTAAAAGAAAGCGAAGCTACGGAGAAAAAGTGATATCATTTTCATAAGTTAACAAATATGTGCATAAGTTAAGTAAATGTTGTTTATTGTTATGTTTTGTAAAATAAATTGTTTTAAATACTGAGTTATTGTATATTATTTGTATCAAGGTTTGAGAGTAAGTTAAGGCGCGCTCCCTGATATAGCTTATGACTTCTTGTGTAAATCTAAAAAGCGTGGTTGACTATGGCCTAGTCATCCCTTACTTAGGGTAGGCTCCGAGACCCTCAGTGGGGACATATAGTGAGTTAGTGATGATGATAGATATATCAGAGAGTTTACGAGGACCCAAGCACTAATTGTCACATCATGTGTCAAATTAGAATTACTATTACTCGAGATCATACGTGGGCGGTCATGGGTCATGTCGGATTCAAGGAATACACTCACAATACTTCTCAATCAGGTTATCATCGATTTACAAAGCTCATATTGTTCAAACAATGTTCTCGTAACGATCTCTATTCTCAGCATGAATGAAGTCTTCTAAAAAAACCGCTAGACGGTCCTTGTGTTCTTTTTTTTTATCCTAATGTAATCTAAATGTGTGGAGTGTATCACTAATCCTTTTTGGACGACATTCTGCTATTTAATACGAAATGTTGTCCATTTGTGTGGTGTGTAGAAAAGATATATATACTATCTCAATCTTTCGTAAGGAAAAGGGCTAGGATATGTATTTAAATACCACAAAAACCCTGATTCTACTACCAGAGGGATTTTTTTTATTGACATCTTTATCTAGGCAGGTGAAGTTAGTGTGGGAGTCTGACCTTAACGCATGTGTATGTACATACATGGATAGGCTATAACCCGTGGTAATTTGTGCCAATTTAGATTTTACCATTTTAGCGCTGATTGCAGTTGGTAGCGGTGGCGAGACACCGCGTACAGTGTAACGAATTGAGGAAGGCTGAGGCTTTAAACAGTGAACTGAGAACCTAGTTGAAGTCTTGTTTCCTTGTTAATATTTAATATATCAAGATATAGATTTACTGCGAACAAATGTAAATAAGGGCCTGGTTGCTAAATAAAGATATAATGTAAGAGACATACATTTTTAAGGATGTTTGTATAATTTTTAGATAAAGATTCCGGTTATAATCTTTGTTACTGTCAAGCAAATAACACACCTCTAACGAAATAATCATTGTGTATTGGATTTGCGGACATAAACCTTTTGTAAATATCCGATAGTGTGCTAATTTTATGGTTTCAAAATAACGTAAACCCTTAATCGAAATAATTTCTTCTTCAGTTCTTCAGACTTCAGTTTTTAACTATTTTATTTTGTTTTTACTTTACAATTTGTGAGAAATAGCAGTGGAAATTATTTACTGACTAGGCTATATTTCAAATATTGGTGACGTCATATTCCTTGATAGAGCTATCGTTATGGACTAAGATGATCAACAAAGAGATGAGATAAAAAAGTGATGATTTTTACACCTTCTATAAAACTCGATAGCGAAATAAAACATGTATTAATTTTTTTTAACATATAGGTACTTATGATAATTACGGTAAAGATAAACTTGTCATTGTACTACTAACATATTGAAAGGAAAAAGTATTCAAGGAAAGGTCTTTCCAAATTAGTTGCTTCTTATCTCACAGTACAATTCCAGTGGCGTGAACCTTGTATTACATATTGTAGTCTCTGTTTTGTCAAAAAAAATGAAAGGGATAACAATACATTTTATACAATTATCAATGCAGTGAAATTCTACTTTTATATCGAGTTTCAATGTACGAGTTACTCGGACTTTATTTTTCTGTTAAAACGTATCGTTTGTGCCATCTCGTATTTATCTCAGCACGAGTTGATACTATCAGTATTGTTGTCTGCGCTTGCGGAATTTGACAGGTCCAGCGTCACATATGTATGATAGCACTACGTTATATGTTGTGTGAGTGCGTCTAGATTGCACATCTGTTGTGGTGTTTGACGACTCAAAGGTGTTTGTGATCTATGTGGGATGGCTTTGACAGGATGGCGGCTTATTTTGAATCGAGGTATGAACTTTTTACTCTTCACTAATAAGAAGGTAACGTGAGGTGAATTTTTTTATATGAAAACATTTTATGTGAAGAATTTAAAATCTATGTTACCTAGCATATGTACCGTTCCTATGGTAATGTAAATTTCAATTTAGAGAATTCGAATGATTCTAAACAAAAAACACTAAGACAGTGTCAAATGATCCGTGGAAACATGTCTTATAGAATTCCAATTTGTTTCAGTGACTTTCATACCACAACGCTATGTTCTTGGTATTATGGGTCTGTTTGCTTTGGCAAATGCCTTCACGATGCGGGTATGTCTCAGTATGACCATAACACAAATGGTCCTACACGCAGAGTCCTCTGAGCACATTGTTGGCGAGACTTGCCCTGACAATAGCGATGCCTCAGGATCTGGAGCAAGTAACAGTACAGTTTACTTTGAAGTACGTGCATCAATTAACTATATAAAATATTTCTAGCCTAATCTGCAGATCGTTACAAAATTTTTCTTCATGCTCTTATAAAAATAATTACTGGTCTTAATTTTCGTCAGCATTCTGTAATATAAGCATAATATTATCTTTATGACAGTAGTTAATCACTGCAATAAGCAACCAGCAAATTATCTAAGAGTAAACTACTGCGCTAAATCTTGTAATCTAATTTTTAGGTTTTTAATTTTTTTAATTCATCTACGTTAATATTATTAACGTTAGTACTATCACCACAATCAGGTCAAAAGCTAAAGGAGTTCTACCATAGTGATCCACGGGACTTCTAAATACTTGAACATTTTTAAATCTACCAACATTGCATTATGGTATTTCCTTTTGTAACAATACAGGGACGGGATCGATATGACTGGAGCGAAGCTACGCAAGGGTTTCTTTTAAGCGCGTTTTACTACGGCTACGTGATAACCCACTTGCCCGGAGGACTATTGGCTGAAAAGTTTGGAGGCAAATGGACACTTGGCTTGGGTCTATTGGTCACGTCCATAGCAACAGCTCTAACCCCCTTGGTAGTTAGTATGTGGGGAGCCGTGGGATTGTTCATAATGCGTGTTATCGAAGGATTTGGCGAGGTAAGATAGGCCTAAAATTTGATGTGGATTCTTTATCGTTCTTATGTCATAGGTGTCGGTTCAGTATCTTTTTGGCGTTTTAGATATCTCCTGAGGCGGAAATCGATACGTTTAAATAATAATCAAGGAGTTTCCCTTAGAAATATGTAGTATATACTTGATCGATGTCCATTGTAATTATAGCAGCCAAAAAAATTAGGTCATCTATAAATGAATGTTTGAATAACCTTTGAAAGAATTCTTTTGTAATCAAGAGTTTCACAATTTATTATAAAACATTTGCCATAGAAAATATTTCAAAGAATTTGAGATATGTACAATTACCTCGATAGAATGTTTTTCGTCAAGAAAGTTTGTTTATTGTTTGGTATTTCAGGGTCCAGTTACCCCAGCGTTTGTACTATTACTAGCTAGATGGGTACCGCCTTCCGAGAGGTCACGTTTTGGAGCTATGATATTTGGTGGAGCTCAGATCGGTAACATCGTTGGTCCTTACCTTTCGGGTATACTATTAGCAGATGGTGGCGATTGGGCAAATGTATTCTATGTCTTTGGAGGGCTGGGTATCATCTGGTTCTTATTTTGGGTAAGTACAAACTATCAAAACCCACCTTTTAAATTCTTAATGGAATAAATCAAGGTCAAATAGAAAAAAAACTTCAGTAGTTTCAAAAAGATATTTACATTGTTTATGACAGATGTATATCCTCATTTGTAATTAATTAATCATCATGTTGCATAAGCCGACAAACAATATTATTATTTAATTTTTGATGTACTAGCAATGTGTTTAAGGATGAAATAGATAAGACCCGAGATAAAATACTGAGATCTTGCTTATTTGATTAAATAACACATAGATTGAGATAATGTACAAAATGACCGAGAAAAAGTAATAAAAACAGAAATGGAAATCTTGGAAATTTTGGCAAAATAACTAGTTGAACTTTTAATCACATCAATAATATGAAATTCATATTATTGATTATATTTTTCCTCATTATTTCATTCGATTCCGTTTTCCTAAGAAATATTTCCGTGGCTCTACATTTATAATTGTCCAATTATTTCAGGTGCTTTTATGCTACAGTACACCTAATTCCCATCCTTACATTTCCGACGAGGAGAGGAATTATTTGAACAATAACGTGGCTGCTTCGGGCTTACATAAGAAATTGGATCCAGTTCCATTCAAGGCAATGCTAAGATCCGGCCCGTTATGGGTTCTAATAATGGCAGCTGTAAGTTAGATTCTTACTTTAACAATAGAATGACACAAAAATTATTTCTTACATTTTTAATGCAGTTTAGAAAATACGAGTAGGCATAAAATTTTTAGGTTAACCTGAGGAAAACACAACTCCTTTTATTTCTCGCTTTCAAGTTCTTTATGTTACTATGTTTTTCATTCTGATTCTGATGGATTTTTCCACCATAAAATAATCTCGCATCTGATTTCTTATAGATTGGTCATGACTGGGGCTACTTTACGATGATCACCGATCTCCCGAAGTACTTCTCCGATGTGCTCAAATTCAACATCAAGGAGACCGGTCTTATGTCCGCGCTGCCGTACATTGCGATGTACATCTGTTCCTTCATATTCGCCGCGCTCTGCGATTTCTGCATTAAGAAGAATTGGCACAGCATTTCAACTGGCCGAAAAATTTATACAACTGTCTGTTAGTACAACTATTTCTGCTTATTTGGATTTCTTATAATTATATCAAGTTTCACGTCAAATTTCATAGTTATTTCATTATTATATATTTCAATGCATCGACATTACCTCTCTTCTGTCGTATTAACTAAAATTTGAGGTTGTCACAAACAATTACTACTAACATTTTTACCTTAACTTTCGTAGTTAAAGTAATCTTAAACATTAATTTGACGAAATATATTTTTCTTACAAACATATTAAAATAATTTCTCTTCTCAGCGTCGTCCGTACCGGCAGTTTTTATAATTCTGGCCTCGTACTCCGGATGCGACCGCTTCCAGGCTGTGGGTCTATTTATTGCTTCAATGGCGTTCATGGGAGGATTCTATAGCAGCGTGAAGATAAATGCCATGGATATAGCTCCGAACTACGCTGGTACATGTTCAGCGTTCGTGAATGGTATAGCTGCTATATCGGGAATCATAACACCGTATTTGATAGGATTATTAACGCCTGATGTAAGTACACAACAGATTTTTTTTTTAATTTTAGAACAATTAATCGTGTTGGAGAAAAACTTTGTAATTAAATTTCCAACTTAACAGTACCCTTTTAGCGTAGTTAATACTTAAAAAAAACATTACAAACAAAAATCGTTCATCTTTGAAGATAGTTGCACTTGTTGCCGTTGTCAACGTTTTGTATTCTATCCCTTTTGGTATAAAATATCTTGTTCGAAACATTCCAAGGTAATTCTGATTTAGCGGTAAAAAGACTTAAATAAGTTCATTATTTACGTCACAATCGAGTTTGTTACGGGATATTAGCATTCGGTTGAGCGAGTTCGTTTCGGTCAAAGGTGAAAATTTAATAAGTCAACTGGAAACCAGCTTGATTTTTCTACCGTACTTCCTTTTAATGTTAACTTATCTCTTTGACGCCTGAAATAAATCTTGCAGCAATTGTTATTTATTGGAAATTATTTAATTTATTTATGCAGGTGTTGTTTCAGAAGTTAAAAGTAATGGAACTCTCTGATATTAAATAAAATAAATTATATTAAAAAAGTCACTACGTATCTAATCTACTGTTTCATCTTTTCTTATAGAAGTAAATAAAACTTCTTCAGTATGATTAGATGATTGCATCGCAAAGTATGTTTCCAAAGGTCTTGGCGATATCTCAGATGACTATCTTAATATGCTGTCAATTTCATATGACATATTCAAGTAACGTAAAAGATAGTTAGTAAATTGTAAGAGATAAAATCATTCTGCCCTACGTCATACTACGGTAAAAATTCCTTTGGAACCTTGTCGCAATACTAATCATAAGAAACACAAAACATATTAGGTACTCTTTTTCAATTAGAAATATGCTATGCGGCACAACATTTTAACATTATTTTTACCTGGAAGATTTTTGTAGTTTATTTCTGCCTACTTTTAAGGACAAGTTCAAGATAAAAGTCTAGCTAAATAATATAAAATGGTTTTTATAGTCTATGGAGTGTAAAAAAAAACACTTAAAACTGTCATGTATCACGTGCAACCGAATTTTGATAACAGACAGAAAAATATGTCAACAATTGGTATCGATTCATCACTAAAGAGTTGTGTAGTATCTTGTTTCATATTATAAAGTTAAAGTTTCTATCTCAATGTGAGTACACCTATACTTAACTAAAACCCCAAACCGAATGCTTAAGAAGGCATCGTCGAAGCCATACTGTGATACATATTCTTAGAATAACTCATCAATTAAGTGTGATTAATTTGTAATTTAACACACCATGTCTTCTTTCTCGTTTTAATTTCAATTACAAATTTCAGCAAACAGTGGAGCAATGGCGGATAGCATTCTGGGCAGTATTCGCGGTGTTAGTCGGCACAAACATCGTTTACGTAATTTGGGGATCAGGAGAACAGCAATGGTGGGACGATGTTTCGAAATACGGCTACCCACCGGGATGGAAACATGGCACGTTTAAGAAAAGACAAACGGACACCGAGAAGAAAATCGTACACCCGAAACACGATCATTCGCCAATCGCTAAAGATTGATATAAATAACTGTACATATGTAAATAACACTATTTATTTTAAATATTATAGCATTATAAGATAACAGTTTCAATTATTTTCGTCATTGCTATACAGACATCGATGCTTGTTCCGGAAGAATAACAGATTAATGCTGGGTTGCTAAAGTTTTCATTTCATTTACCAATAGCTAGCGTGAAATTATAAAAACTTTATTTTATTGTTTACATTTGTCAAATTATCAATTGCAAATGTCAAAATGACATGACATGATGATGACATGGCAATCTTGCTACCTTGATGTTGGCAGCAACTTATGATCTCTTTCCCACATTAGGGTTTTTATCCAAAATATTTACCCCCTAAGTTTAATGGCGTGAAAATATATAGCCTAAAGCGTGACGTAAGTGTAGGGCCTATTATTAATAAAATAATTATTCAAAAATATGCTGTAATTGCTGACATCTTAGGCAACAAAGAAGTGTTTACGCTTTATTATATTAGTATAGATTAATTATTAATGCATTAGTGTTAGGTTGACCTAAGTTTCAACGGAGTAAAATTCAAGTTGTGTAGTTCGGAAACGCATTTCATGAAGTTATCGAACCAAAAACACAAGCGAATGGTTAAATTTAGCTATGAAACCGGCCCTAAGACACAAATGTAACGTATTTTTAGACTATATAACGAGTAAGAAAGTGGGTTGAATCAATCCTCACACGAACTTCAATTAATACTATGAAGATCTTATGCTTCCTTCTATACTTGAATACGATAGTTTGCAATAAATGTTACAGTTACTGCGTGTTATAAAATGGATGGATAAATTTACATTATTACTGAAATAAAATTTTAATGCCATGTTTATATGATGGCATGAATCACACCCCACTTATTTCATTTTCTATGGAGTATTAAGTAAACGTGTGAATTTCTCTAAAGACAAAGCTTGATTGTATGCATTATATTTTGTGAATAGCATTGCTTGAATTCTTTACTTTGACCTTCCTGTATTAGTCATTTTTTTATTTATCCGTGTTTTGAGATAGTCATTTTAATTTTAAACCTTGATCGACTTAACTTGAAAATGTCCTTACGCCATGGTAATAATGGTTATTTGTTTTAACAGGATTACTTAATAATTGACATACACTTGATTCCTTTATGCTGATAAGATTGCGACCTACAATTAGAATCTATATATATAAAAGAAAGTCGTGTTAGTTACACTATTTATAACTGAAGAACGGCTCTACCGATATGAGTGAAAATTAGTGAGGAGGTAGCTTAGAGTCAGGAGACGGAGATAGGATACTATTTATTCCGTTCGACAGCGATGGATGGATGGATGGATGTTTGTCAGAGTTTGTAGCCTAAACGGCGGGTAAACGGATTTCAATGACATTTGGTATAGACGTGGAAGATAGTCTGGAAGAACACATAGGCTACTCGCTTTTGTTTTTTTAAATTCCACGCGGACTTAGTCGCGGGCGAAAGATAATTATATATAATACTAGAATTTTGTATTAAAATTATCTTTAGTAGAGAAAAGATTTGATTATTTATTCAACAAGGGAATTCACTGGAAATTATACGAAATAATAAGCAGTTAAGGTAGCAAACGGCGCGTCTAATGTGTAGCAAATGATGTTTCTCGCTCTTTGTAATATTCCGAACGTCGTATCTAATGTTGTCGCTGTGGAAAATTATTAAGAAAACAACTTAATTATTTTTTCAATTTATTCTGCGTTACAAATAGAACAATCGAATTTAAATTTCTAAAAAAATGATTTACCTTAATTAGGTAAGAATTTAAGTAAGGTACTGGACTATCTTTTTAAATAAACTGTCGTCGATCCATACATATCACCATCGAAGCTTAGGTGCTTCCACTTAAGGTGACTAGGTCATAGTCTCCTGAAGTGGAGATCCCGCGGCTCCTTATTTACGCAGTTGGAGGCCACCGTGGGGTTTTAGTCGGCGCAAATCCGACAGAATCACCCTTGTCCCTGAAAGGGTGGTATGCGTAAGGCATTTCCCCAGGAAAAGAAAAAAAAAGGTCATAGTCAACCACGCTGGCCCAAAGCTGTTTAAACAAACATATCTTTAAATTTCGCAAATTTGTGCTTGCACTAATGTTTTCCTTCACTATAATATAAAAATGAAGTTAAAGAATATATTGATATATCTGGGATCGAACCGGAAGCTGCAGCAGTGTTTAACGACTGCGCCACTGATGCTCGTTAACGTAATCACTAATACCACCAATCATAACGATGCAATCTTTATTGAACACATTAGGCTCTTGTAGACTATCTTTTTATACATATAGTAAACAAATAAGCGATTTAAATGATGAAAATCACATAGTATAATAAAGAAATTAATTGTAATAATCATTTATATAGAAAAATGGTAAGTTACAAAAGTTAATAGAGTAACATTACTGAGTTATTTCATTTGTGGTCAGCCTAAACATACAAGGTACTTAACTGTAATTAGCAGTAAATTAAATGCAGTAATTAATCAAAGAAGTTAATTAATCTCTCCAATCTTAACGAAACAGTCTTCAACAAACCGCATCAAGTTGCAGAGGTTTCGCAAGTCAATTAACTTGATAAATCTATTATAAAGTGCCTTTTACACTCCGAGTGTTTACAAGAATACTGTTTACTTGATACTTCGCCTATAATTGGAATAATTACCTACTTTACTATCTCAACGCAATTTCTATGTAAAAATAATAAACAAGTTCTGCTTTTATTTATGTCTACAAAAGGAAGTTTATACGTGCAGATTAAAAATTCAACGTTTGTATTTTGAATTGAATAGCATGTTAATACTATGCAGTTTAATCGAATTAACGCGTCTGCTATGACTTACGTCGGGATTTGATTGGAGGCTGCGCGCGCGACTCGGTAAACTTGGGCAGTCGAGTGGCGACCGTTCTAAAGACGCTTGTTTTACGCACGTTGTATTTGTGACATAAGTTGAATGGGAAATTGTTAGTGTGCAAAAAGTACAAATAAGAGTTACGGAACTGAAGAATTGTAAGTATTTTTAAGCTATAAGTTAATAACATCGCTGTAATTGGTTATGTTAATCGTTTAATAAATGCTATTTAATTTAGGTAAATGAAAATTAAATTTTTGAAATTCGATACGTATTTTTTAATTATTTGAAAACTAGCTGACCCCCACATAATCTATATGAATATTGGATTATAATGCATTTTTATCATCATTTCTTTTATTCATTTATTCAAGATTCTGATTATCTATAAATTTACAAAAATAAATATAGGAATTTAAAAGAATTAGCGAAACCATGTGTTCACGATGTGATGCGATAATAATGGAAAATAGAGATTATTTATTACATTATAGATGTATTTAAATTCGTGCTAAATATAGGCAAATAAAATCTACAGGTACATCATTCAACTTGCAATATAAAAAGATTGGTACATGGGAACCATTTAATTCCCACTTTGGTACCGTTTGGTAAAACATTTATTTAAGAACCCTTAACGAAACCTATTTATTTACCATCAGATATATTTGAAACGAAATATATTTGGAAGGATCAAAGATCGCTCCCTCTTCTTCGATCGCTCTACTTTTACAAAAAGTACATATTTTACAAATTTTTACAATTTACAAATTACTTGACATTTTATTTACAAATGAGTAACATAATTTACACACGAGTAAAACTGTAATATTTATTAAATTAAAAATAAACGGGAACAGAGGCAATGTTAATAAACGCAACGCACTTATTGTAAGTCTTTCGACTGCTGATAATGAGCATATTATTATACTTCCTTCGACTGAACTATAAATATGAACGGAATGCGATGCAATCAAGATCTTTTCCGCTATTTTATGTAATCGAATCGATTTCACGGCGACTGTCGGTTCTGCACTGTTATAGTTTTAATAATGTCGTAACAGTAAGAAGTATCTTATAAAATACGCAGAAATTATATTTCAAGGAAATAAAACATAAGATAAACGTATTATAACTGAGATTAAAGCCTTTAGATAAAACAACCCAGTCGTATGTTGTTACAAGTATTAGAAGAAATCCTATTAATTGTTTCAAGTGTTAAATAAATAATACGTCAAACTTTTTACTTTTTCAAACACTTGTACAAAAAGATATAGACGTCCCTTTCATTTTCATTGAATAAAATGAAGAAACAATATTAATGTCTCTATAATTAATTCCTTATGACAAATATCTTCTATGTATTGTTAGAGTTACGACTTGTGTTAGCAAATAAAGTACGACTAGTAGCGGAAATAAAAGAATAAACCAATGTAATTGTATTAGCATAAACTTGAATGTTATCTAAAATGTATACATTTATCAAGAACCACCTTGGCGCAAATTTTATAAATTAAATAAAATACATCAGATTAAAAAGAATTTTAACCGTCAAATGGTCGTTCCTTTAAAATTACTACGTTAATCTTACTTCTTATTAATATAAATGCGAATGTTTCGATGGATGGAAGTTTGAGTTTGTTTACTAACCTGAACGGATCTCAATAAAATTTGGCTTAGATGTAGAGAGTCTTGAAGAACACATAGGCTACTTTTTTTTTGTTTTTTTTTTTAATTCCACGCGGACGGAGTCGTAAGCAACAAGTAATTTATACAGTAGTATATACAGCAGTTAAAAATTTGCTATCAATTTTTAATACAACTAGTAAAATT
The DNA here is from genome assembly GCA_003118335.3 of Papilio memnon. Taxonomy (NCBI): domain Eukaryota; kingdom Metazoa; phylum Arthropoda; class Insecta; order Lepidoptera; family Papilionidae; genus Papilio; species Papilio memnon. Next base: position 225,413 of record LD688960.1, read on the forward strand.
ATATATTGATTGGATTCAAAATTTGTCCATGACATAAATAGTAACTTGTCTAAGGCTATAAGTAGGTGAGTGGTTGTTTAACTTTGATTTAAGTGTTGTTTATCAATTACTGGATTGCATATGTAATTGACCGTAATATTGAGTATGTTGTGAATTAAAAAAAACACACTCGTATCATATATAATAGATAAACCACTTTCGCCAAAGTGACTGTGTGACTTAAAGGGGACCGTAGATTAATCTAAGATTAATTGTAGACTTTAGTTTAGACTTCTATTAAAATCTATAGACCGACAAGGATATCTGACCAGGCGGGAATAATTCAAACTAATTTTTGACAGCTCGCTAGCGCCATCTTGTCAGTCACAAGATCTTTGTCTTTCTTTGTCTAACGAAAAAAGACTGAAACAGTTCTCAAATACATCGTAAGTACCGCTTACAATCTGACAGACACTAAAATTTTGATGGTGTGTTAAGAGTGGCTTTATCATTTAAGACGCTGATAAATATTTAACTGCCGTTTCAGTAATCGGCCGTAAGTAGGTTTTACATATTTTTGACAGGACTATCCGCGAAATAATATGTAAATTCATTTTATAGCATTAAAAATAGAGATAATCTTAAATAATGTCAAGATAGTCTTGTTTCATTGCTTATCTAAACTGGTATTTCAACTTAAAAATAATTATTCTATGTTACATTAGAAAAAAAAGTCTAAGAATAGCATATGCCAATATTTATTTGATTATACGTAGTTGATGTGTGTTGGATACCAATCGAGATTGCGGTTAGAACATGTCACGTTAGATCCGGTTCCCATTACAAATTGTTAAAAGATATGTGGTTTTAAATTATTTTACAAACTACGATGAGTTATTCTTACGGTGAAGGAAAACATCGTGATGCAACCTGCATATATCGGAGAAGAAGTTCAAATATATGTGTGAAGTCAATCAACCCGCACTGTGCCAGCGTGGTTGTCTAAGGCCTAGTCACTCTAAC
>LD688960.1:230856-245124 GCA_003118335.3 Papilio memnon
CCCTGTGGGAATCTTTTGGAATTATTCCAATTCGTAATTTAACAATAACTTGATTTTAATTTAGGTAAATTTCGTTCTGTTGTGAAAGAAATTAAAATAACTTACAGTTAAAAATAACATTGACAAGTAATATCCATCTGGTTGCGAAATACATAAAAGATCCACATCATTCGTACAAAATTAAATATAACCCCTTATGTTACGTTCAATAAAATGTGTTAAAGGGTTGTGGTGTCAAGTTTACTGTAGGTTTCTTCTGCTATAACACTTACTCAAGTTATTAGTGATGTAGTAACTTTTGTACAGGTATTTCGGCAAAGGAAACTGACGGTTATTATCAAAAATCAATGCATTGTGTTGGAATTTTAACGGCACGCCAATACTAATGTAATGGAAATTACAATTTAATCACTTTAAAGATTAAAAATTATGCATTTAAGTTTTTAAGAAAATAAAAGTTCAATTCTTTACTACATAGCGTAAATGGCCAGTTTCCCAACTACGTTTTCGTATTTGTTATTGCTTTTAGTTCGATGAATTCATGAAATGGGTTTCCGAACTTTGTAACTTGAGTTTCACTCCTTTGAAACTTAGGTCAAACTAACACTAATGAAGCAATAGGTAATGACAAAATAAATAGAAACTTCAGAAACCCAGCATAAATCAGATGCAATTACATTAGTACATACTATGGATACGCAATTTTTTATTAAATTGTTTTTCTATACTAATATTATAAAGAGGAAAGATTTGTATTTTTGTATGTATTGAAATAACTCAAAAACTACTGGAACGTTTTTAAAAAATCTTTCACCGTTAGAAAGGTAATTTATCTGTGAGTAACATAGGCTATATTTTATTTCACGCGGGCGAAGTCGCGAGCGACAGCTAGTAAAGAATATTTTAAATTCTACATTAGTGTTAAGTATTATTATAGAAGATATTGCGTCACCTAGACTAGTATGCATAATATTAGCACTATAAAGACTTATAAAAATCATTAGCATATTGTAATAAAGTTATTGTTCTCGTATTCTTTACATTATCTATACTTCTATACTAATACAATAAAGCGTAAACACACACTACTTTGTTGCCAAAGATGTCAGCAATCACAGCATATTTTTGAATAATCCTTTTTTTAATAAAAAGCCCTACACTTACGTCACGCTTTAGGCTATTTATTTTCACGCCATTAAAGTTAGGGGGTAAATATTTTGGATAAAAACCCTAATGTGGGAAAGAGACCATAAGTTTATGCCAACATCAAGGAAGCAAGATTGCCATGGTTTGTCATTTTGACATTTGCAATTGATCAAATGTAAGCAATAAAATAAAGTTTTTATAATTTCACGCGGATAAAGCCGCACGCGAACAGCTAGTATTAAATATATTTCATAATTCTATAACCAGATAAAAGCGGTTTCAATCATTATGCTAAATATATTCTGTATCTAAATAAATTATGTATGTGAGTCGACAGAAATGTTAATTGAAAATTTTGAAGCACATATAACTGGTTATTACCGGATTGCAGTCGCTCGTACTAGGACAATGCCTTTTTATTGACCTCAAAAATGTAAGTGGTTCATGATAATGATTTGCTAGTGCCTTGAACTTAATACTCGTGAATGAATTCAATATTTTATTGTCCAATTTTATTGTGCAATATCACTAAATATATCAAGGAGAATTAAACGTAATAACTACTTTGTAAAATTGAAGTCGAAAATAAATATTTGCTATGTACTTAAACGATTATTACAAGTTTCGTTTGTATCATTTTGTAAATAAATAATATCGATTGGAATTTAAAGACAGTGAAAACTAGTTTTGTTTTTTTCTTTACCTTTACTCTCAATACTTACGTACGTATGAGATTTGTCAGTGTATTTTAAGACCGATAGGAGCGCAACACAAATCTAATACCAATTTTGTCGATATCTAACCTCAATGAATACTTAAGCAAGTTCTTACATTAAAATATTTCAGTTACACAAGCAGTTAATATCAGACTCGGTAATTGATAGTTTATGAAGTGAATTCATCATCAACTTGCCCTTGTCCCTACGGAGGGCTTGCATAGTATGTGCTTCTCTTCCATACGTCTCTATCTGCCGTCGTATCTGAATTCACTCCCTTAATATCCCTAAGCATATCCTCTTTCACACAATCCATACTTTCTTCGGTGTATCTCTGCCTTTGTAACCATCAAGTTTATGAAATGCAATAAAATAACAAAGACATTGCACTTTTGTTACATTATGCGATAAAGCATCAGCTTATGTTCATATTTGGCGCATTTCAAAAGTGTGTCAGCAAGGTGCATTGGAATGCAAGCAAGTTGAGTGCCTGATAAACATCGCTCTCGACTTCAAACACTTTCGTTTTCGATTACCTTCTTATTCTTCGCTTTAAACGTAACCTTATGTAATTTGTATCGAATATTTTCTCACTTTGTTTTCATTGTTACTATCTGTATTTTCGTGTAATTATTGTATTTTTGTAGTAACAGTTAGATAACATAGCGTTTTTCTTAACGCAATAAGACGTAACATGTCAACTCTTATCTCGATTACTTATTAATTACTTAATGGTCGATGTTTTCACGGTTAAAATGAGCCAGCCCAATTCCTCGAGATTGCTATTTTTATGTAATCGCAAAAAAACCTGTAAATACCATCCGATCCACGTCAGTTACCGGATTCGGTAGCTGACATAAAAGCGCGAAACATTTATTATGGTCCGAAAGTGGTCGACCTCATGTACATTATCGATTGGCGCCGTCGTTTACCGACCTCTTGTTGCCCAACACTTGATCGGAATACAAAATTGACTTTAGCTTAGTCTCCCTAATTTTGACATCTATAAATCATTATTGCTCCTATTATGGAACTATATAACCTTTCCCTTTAGTGAGATATTTTTTACATAATTTCCGCAATTATATTTGCGTCGAATTGAAAAAAAAATGAGGCTTATCTGAAGAGAGCTCATAGAAGTTGTTCATTTTGGGATGAACTATATTGTAAGCCCTAATATAGATGTATTACAGTTATTTTTGCTTTTAACTTCACCAATATATAATTTTGATGGTAACAATCATTCATTACGAGTTTCGTATTTATAATATTATACTTTTAAAGAAAATCCATATAATTGTCACAGCTCTATACTTAGTAAGTAGAAGTCATGATTTTAAATAAATAATACATATGTATGTTTGTATACATGTTAATATTTACATTGACGCAGTGCACGTGTAACTGACTTAGATGCGCAACGCTGTTACATTACTTAGTTTGAACTTAGTCTGGAAATTGAAAATGGTCAGTATACAAGTATGAAAATTGGACGTTTATTACTACGTATCACAAAAACCGCTTAGCACATCTGGATAAAATATGAACAGATGCTATTTACGAGTAATAAGTTTTTTCTTAATTCCGCGTAGACGATGTCGCGAGTACAAGCTAATAAACGATTTAATTAATGTTTGTTTACACTAATATCCTTTTTGAAATACGAGTTATTCTAGATTAATAATTAGGAGGCTACATAAAGCAGACTGAATCTTACTAATATTATAAATGCGAAAGTTAGGCTGGATGGATGTTTATTAGAGTTTGTAGCCTAAACGGATCTCGGTGAAATTTGGCACAGATGCAGGTTATAGTCTGGAAGAACGCATAGGCCAATTACTATTATTTTAATTCCACGCGGACGTAGTCGCGGGCGAAGGCTAGTATTTAATAATAAGATATCATTGGCCGTAAAATTACTGACCTAACAGCTGTATTAAACATTTATTTGTTTTTTTTTTCAAAGATCGTTCGAGAGACAGTATGTTCTTATTCTTATAAAAGTGTTTTGACAAAAAAACATAGTTATGTTTAATTTCGTATTGAATATTAATAAGACTATTAAAAATAATGTTTATTATAACCTACACTTGCCCTTTAAACAAGTTTGTGAAGTCATAGAATATTAGTTTTAGCGACGGTCGAGATAAAAATGGCCATTAAATAATGGTTTTAATTTATTAGTGTCACATGTGAAGAGTGATTTTACGTGTAATAATTTGAAATCGTAAGCCCAATAATTTTATATTAGACTCTGTTTTTTAATAATGATATGTATATTTTTTGCAAGTAATACTTTAAAAATATTCAACTTGATTAACTGCATTTTTATCGAATACTAGCTGTTCCCGTGCGGCTTCATCCGGGTGAAATTATAAAAACTTTATTTTATTATTTACTTTTGTGACATTCTCAATTGCCAATGTCAAATGCACAAATGACAACGATTGCAATTTTGTTTCCTTGATGTTGGCAGCAACTTATGGTCTCTTTCCCACATTAAGGTTTTTATCCAATTTATTTACCCCCTAAGTTTAATAGCGTGAAATATATAGCCTAAAGCGTGACGTAATTGTAGGGGTTTTTATTAATAAAAGTATTATTCAAAAATATGCTGACATCTTACGCCAAAAAGAAGTGTGTGTTTACGCTTTATTATATTAGTATAGATTAGCTTTCGCGTGCGTCTCCGTCTGCGTGGAATTAAAACCAACAAAAGTAAGTATCCTACCTAACCTATGTGTTCTTCCAGTCTATCTACATCTCTGACAAATTTCATCATCAATCTTAACTTTCGCATTTATAATATAATATTAGTAAAATTGTTATTTTTTACTATTAACTATATGAATTAGTTATCTTGTACGGTGTGTTTTAATAAATCCGTTATAATCGACAATTAGCAAACCTATTACGTGAAATATTTTATAAGTTTTATCATTGTTCCGTGATTCAGATTTCCACGTAATGTTTATAAACATTGTACAACAGGTGGTAACTTACTTCAATGGTGACCGTAGAGCGTGGAAAACTTACGATATTAATAATAACTCCGTTTTCATACATTCTTATGGCCAGTATTAATTATTAATTAATAGAGAAAAAAAAACATAAAATGTCCGAATTACATCAGAACCACATTGTCTATAACATTAATGTCGCATCAGATTGATTTTCTTTATGTCAATTATCAGTATGTGCTATTAAATGAAAAAAAAAGAGTTAACTTCCAGTTTAACACAGCTAATCTTACTAATATTATAAATGCGAAAGTACAAATGGATAGATGGATGTTTGTTAGAGTTTGAAAGGACTGAATGGATCTCGAAAAAAATTGACATAGATGTAGAGCAAAGTCTGGAAGAACACATAAGCTACTTTTTTCTTAATTCTACGCATATAGAATCGCAGGCGAAAGCTAGTATATTATATATGCTTGAAGACGACCATGAACATGTAAACAAAGAGAAAATTATCCATTGAAATTGTTAATTGGCACAATAAACCATAACCTTGAATGTGTCATGTTTTGAAGAGATCGTGGCCATGGCGATAGAAGTAATTGTTCGATTAAATAATAACCACAGTTTTATATAACACTAGCTGTTGCTCGCGACTTCGCCCGCGCGAAAATAAAAAATATAGCCTATGTTACTCAAGGATAAATTACCTTTCTAACGTTGAGAGAATTTTTAAAATTGGCCCAGTGGTTTTTGAGTTATTGCAATACATACAAATATACAAATCTTTCCTGTTTATAATATTAGTATAGATGGGACTATAACATTCGAGGTCTTGAAGTAATAGTTGCTGGTTAGTTTATCTTAGTATTTATGTGAATATTTCAAATGTATTAGAAGTTGGCTTATAGACAAGCTAGCATAGTAAATGTATTTCACTACGTAAATATCAATTTGCTTGACGGGCGGAGTAATTAAGGTATGTAGAACGTAGCCAGAAAATTAAGCGGTCGCTATATCAGAGAGGGAAGTAATTATATTCCGTAATCAGTAAATTATGTCAGTATAAGATATTTGTATGTAATCTTGCCTTAAAGTAAGCTTAAAACATACTGACTGACTCTTGCCTTATAACCCAAAACACAAATCCAATAATACCCTACAATAAAAAATCTAATATGCGAAAGTAAATTTGTTCCATATTTTTTCGCAATATGAGGGAGTTTCAACGTTAAAAAGTTAGAAACATCTATTGACATATAATAGTTATTTTATTCACTAGCTTTCGCCCGTGATTTCTTCGAGAGAAAAACAAAAGTCAGGAGACTATGTGTTCTTCCAGACTATCATCTACATCTATAACAAATTTAATCGAAATCCCTTCATCCGTTTAGGCTACAAACTCTAACAAACATCCATCCATTCATCTAAACTTAAGCATTTATTATAGTAAGATGTCTTTAAAAATAATAATAAAAGATACAAAAATCATAATATTTTAAAAAAGTCCTTAAAACATTATGACTTAAAGCCAATTAATATGCGTTGCTACCCGTGGGAATCTATGGTTAAACATAAGTTTAGATTAAAAAGAAACAAGACTTATCCATGCCTTGATATCGAAACTTTAACGTAACATAAAAAGCTAGAAATTAGGTTAAAAGACATAACTTTATTGACGTACTTACAAACCCACATACGTACATAACAATATCTTACTAATATTATAAATGCGAAAGTTTAGATGGATGGGTGGATGGATGTTTGTTAGAGTTTGTAGCCTAAAAGGCTGAACGGATTTCGATGAAATTTTGTATAGATGTAGAGGATAGTCTGGGAGAACACATAGGCTACTAACTTTTGTTTTTTTTATTCCACGCGGACGGCGTCGCGGGCGAAAGCTTGTATTGTATAAAATACACGCATAACTATTTCCTATACAATATTTAAAATTTATTAATTATTTATTGCTTTACGTTAGTATAATATTTGATCCGGGTATTTAGATCGGAATGCAGTTACCCATTCTCTATGGTTTGTGATTGTTTTTCTATTAAATGTGCATTCGAGTATAAAAGTTTTAGCATAATACTAACACGCAATATTTAGTGCCAAAAATCCAATAGATTTGATTGTTGTTAGGACATTTGTTAGATTTTTTGTTGAAGAAAAATTTTTTTTTTATATTTAGTTCATTCGTGAGATGAACGATGAAATGATGATGATTAAATGGTGGTGTTAGATTTGATTATAGCGTACAATTGGACATTTTAAAAATAAAATAACAGTTCTATTGTAAGTAGTTCTTGCATGTTTTACCTTTCCATACTTTCGTTATAAATCGCAAATAACATATTTCTCTCAAAGTTACAAATTAAAGTAGGTTCTATAAAGTGATAGGTCACAATCATCTTTTCTGATGATATTGTCTTACAACGACATGTATTGAGTTGTAGAAACAAGATATACATACGTTAATCTCATATTAAATCTATTTAACAAACTATCTTAACTAAACCTGTCTGATAACAGTATATTGATCGAAGCATCATTCAGGCACTTGAATCGCATTCAATATAATAATCTGTTACGACTCTGAGAGCACGGTAAATACATAAATTTGATCAAACAATGTTACTATCTTTATTAGTCTTATTCGGTTACATTTTAATCAGACTATAAAAGTTAAATTACTGCAGTAGAATGTTTAAATTGTTATATTTGTGTCTTTAATGCTCCCATTTCTCTTGTATGAAACATTTATAAAAGAAAAAACTCTTCTATTGTATTTATCAAGCATATGCATCTTGTTAGGTATATGTCTCTCCCAATTTTGTACAGGAATCAATGACTAAAGTACATAACGAATAGTTCATAGATCTACTCCAATTCCAGATTCAATTGTAAAAATCATAATAGTTTGTTTACGTCCAATTGTCTAGTAGTCTTTACTGAAGTCTACAAAAATATTTTGTACTACCCATATGTGCTATACCCAGAGAAGCGTAGAGCGAACTGTGTTAGAATTGTATGAGAACAGTATGTATTGTATGTTACGGCAGTGAGATACAACATTAACGTGATTCGGATACTCGAGACTCTTTGATGGTTGGTATCTCTGCAATATCACGCGTGATCCCTAATCTCAATACGTCAGTAACATACTTGTACCTCGACCATGAATTTAGAATTTCGTGATAAAGCGGATTTATCGGCAGAAAAAGACACTGTCTTCAATTTTAATATTTGTATGTTCATGTATATCTTCTATTGTTGATCCAAGTTTAGCTGATATTTGAAAAAAAAATACCATTAAATATTTATTTTTCAGGAATCAACTGACATTGGTTTCTTTGCTGTACATATTTTACGTTGAAATGCTACCAAGATGGCGACTAATAATATCAAAATGTAAGTATATTTTTTAATCAATAAATTATTTCTCGATAATCTAAAATTGATTAAAATAACTCTGGTTATTCCAAAAATATACCGTTTACAAATTGTTTAATACTAGCACGCAACTCCGTCCGCATGGAATTAAAAAAAAAACAAAAGTGAGTGGTCTATGTGTTCTTCCAGACTGTCATCTACATTTATACCAAATTTCATCGAAATCCGTTCAGCCGATTAAGCTACAAACACTAACAAACATCCATCTATCTAAACTTTATATAGTGACCAACTAAAGACTCTGTGTTTGTAATAATATTTTTCGATTACCTTTTTTGCATTATAGCGAACAATTTTTTTAATTCATTTCATTTTTTGTTCCGACCAGTGTTCATAATTCCCCAGCGGTATGTGCTCGGCATCATGGGTCTGCTGGCGGTGTGCAATGCGTACACGATGCGCGTCTGCCTCAACCTTGCCGTCACTCAAATGGTCAACAATACCAAGAACGAGGAGTCACATTTTGATCCTAATGCTTGTCCTGATGATAGTGAAATACTGGTTAACGGAACTGTTAGTGTAAAAGAGGTAAGAATCGAAATACATTAATTGACTAAAAAACTAAAATTAATCATAAAAATATTAAAGTTAGACTTAAGGCAAAACAGTTTTTACTCCAAGATCAATAAAAAAACATCACAATACGTGTAACGAAACATCCTGATAAATCTATGTTTTATATATAGAATGTGGTAAACAAGCAAGCAGGTTACCTGGCCAGAAGTGATGTCTAGGCGGTTTTTGCTATATATGTAACCCATAGACAGAAAAAGATTGAAGATCCTCTCCCTATGACATTCGAACTATCCTTTCCATCCTAACCTTACTAGTGGATGTTGGGAAGGAGAGAAAGTCTAGATTTCCAGTTATAGATGAAACAATTAATAATATTGTTTTTTTTCTCACATTCCAGTACGCAATATTTGACTGGTCAGAATCAACTCAAGGGTTAATATTAAGCGGTTTCTACTATGGATATGCTATAACACATGTACCGGGAGGTTATTTAGCTGAAAGATACGGAGGGAAATGGACCCTTGGTATCGGACTGCTGAGTACCGCTATCTTCACGCTGATGACTCCTGTAGTTGTGAAAGCAGGAGGAGCGACATGGCTGTTCATACTACGTGTGCTGCAAGGAATGGGCGAAGTAAGTTCTTTTGGTAAACCTATTGATATTCTTAAAAGCCGCAAAATGTTTGACCACACAATAATTGTTTTTGTTGCTCCTTGCACTATAATTCTGAATTTTAAAAATAAAGCCTGGAAATGTATCATATTGAGTAGATTCATTACCTAATAACATGTAAAATTTTATCAAATACATCTTAAAGGAAGTAAAACAAAGTAATTAAATGTTATAATAGTCAAGATTAGCTTTACTTAAGTTAAACTATTAATTAAGACAACGTTTCACCGCAAACCATTTAACCGCGGTCACAAAGCCGTGGACCCCGGCGCTGTAATCCTAGTTATTCTTTAAACTAAACTTTGTTAATCCAAAGCTTATCTTCATTTTCAAAGCGAAGTCGCTCAATAGCCCCGGATTTAGTTTAATTTAGAATCCTTTGTGATACGACAAAGGGTAGATATGATAAAATCCAAATCAGAAATGTAATTATAAAATTTTTGAAAAGATAAAGCAAATGAGTAAAAACAAATGAGAATCGTTCAAATTAATTTATTGACATCCAGCTAGAAATTAAAAAGTATAAATATAGTCTACAGATGACTCATATATTTATAGACAAGCGCATAGTATAATCTAGCTACAAGACTAAACGCTATTGTAATGCATTCTTCTGTTGATAATCAAGTTTACAATCAGGCACATAGTACGAGTAAGTAAGGATGTGTTCCTTTGTTATGTCAATGTTGTAATTACCAACGTTCGTTGTAAGACCACAGAAACGTGAACGACGAGCGTCACGTTGTCAATAGAATTCCAAACACTAGAGCAAAGTTAGACATAATAGAGATGAAAACCGCAAATATATGTAATTTGTGGTTATCAACACCATAATAGATTGATGAGATTGAAAAATGCAAATTGACCATTTGTAACTTTGATAGCCTTATGATAAGGAACAAAATATTGCTGGCTTTGATTAAATTATGATCGGTGTGGCATATTTCAATAAATAATTTATAAGATATAGAAAATATTAATAGTTCGAAGATGTTGAAAATAGTATAAAATTACTTTAGATTAAACTTTTATTAAAAAGGAATTATTTCGTAATGTTTCTGGGTATTGTGTTTTATGCATTCGTTAAACTTTAGCCATTCCGGCTGCAGACATGTCTGAGCGCAAAAAAATGTTGTTACCCTTCACCCAGTTGAATTCTACATTTCACCGCCTTATACGATAGAGACTGAATAAGGCGGGTACTTATTACGTAGATTTATTATGGTAAACAAAATACTATTATGAATGCTTAAATATGGACTGAACAAGTTTTATTTTGATAATAGTAACTTGTAACCGGCAAAGGGAATTTGCAATTTAAACAGAATTCATTTGAAAAACCGATTTCATGCAAACATTATGATGCTCCGATAACTAAGGAACTTTCAACAGAATGACAAAATATTTTAAATCAGCTTTGATTTCTAGTTTTTTATTCTTGAGATACATAATAAGGAGTTTATAATTATTATTCTACTTTCCAGGGTCCCACGATGCCTGCCTTAATGATTGTATTGGCGCGCTGGGTGCCTCCACATGAGAGGTCACGGCAAGGTGCCTTGGTGTTCGGTGGCGCACAGATTGGGAACATATTCGGGTCATTCATGTCGGGATTCCTAATGGCAGGCAATGGCGACTGGGCTAATGTGTTCTACTTCTTTGGTTGCTTTGGAATTTTATGGTTTATATTCTGGGTGAGTCAATTTTTTTCATAGTGGCCTAAATAAGACAGATCTTCTAGAGGTTTGCTAGAGGCTAAACGATTTTTTCCATTAACTATGAGGCCTAGGAATGGTGAGCCTATCAAGTTTTATATTGAGTGTTCGCTGAACCGTTGTTAATTACTTAGTCTAGTTCAGTCACACATCAATAGACAAAGCTTTTTCCATTCATATTTTCCTCGTATACTCCTAATATAGAAAATGTTTCTTTTAGTTCGACTGTAATTTAAAACAGTTCATTTGACATTTATACACAAATCCTTTGTGGAACTAGTTTCGTTTTAGTTTGTAGAGTAAATACAAACAAGATTTATATTAGTTTCTCGTAGTGCAGCGGGACAAGTTTTGGATGCAGACAAAACTTGTAACGACTACACTAAAGTTACATCATTTTAAAAGAGTATGTAAATCTGGTTTGAATCTTTGGTGGACTTTCGCGATTTCATATAAAGTCAAATTCTCTATTGATTCCTCTAGAGTCAAAGAATCCTATGAGTATCATCATCTTCCTCCTTATCCTACTCCCGTAGGGTCGGTGCAACAGGTTTTTGTCTTCCACTCTATCCTACGTGATCTCAGTCATCACTCTCTTCTTGATCTACCTTTACCGGTGTACCCTTCCATACACATAACTAACGTTCTCCTTGTTACATGCGATTCACCCCTCCTCATAACATGTCCATACCATGCTAAAGAATCCTATGAGTATGTAATACAATTTTATTTTTTATTTATTTCAGAGCATACTTTGCTACAGTACGCCGAACTCTCACCCCTACATATCAGACGAGGAGCTTAAATATTTAAACGAGCACGTCACAAGTGCTGATAATAAAAGTGTGCGCGACCCTGTCCCTTGGAAGGCTATTGTTAGGTCTGTTCCCGTGTGGGCTCTTTTGTTTGCTGCAGTAAGTTTTTTTTTGTAATATAAATTGAATTTCCACAAGTATACACAGCTACATAATTCACTTTATAAAGATGCCGAATAAAATAATAAAGTAATTAATCGTGCTTGTATTAAGCTTTCTTTAGTAGATACAGCTAGGTTGAAGGATTTTAATTCCAATATTTTGAAAGTAGAGTTGACTAATTTCCATACTCATTAAAAGACTACTCAAGTAGAGTACACGTAAATACTTTTTTTTGATAAATCTGTAGTAAAATGAATACAAAATATCTTGTAACTTTATTTTCCAGGTAGGCCATGACTGGGGTTATTACACAATGGTAACAGACCTTCCAAAATATATGACAGATGTGCTTAAATTCAACATCGCTACGACGGGCACCCTCACTTCTATCCCTTACCTGGCCATGTGGATCAGCTCCTTTATATTTGGCTGGGTCTGCGACGGCTGTATTAAAAAAGGATGGCATTCCATTAAAACTGGAAGGATAATTCATACAACTATAGGTTTGTTATTGTTACGTTATTTTTAATTCTTGTTTAGGTCGTGAAATCGTAAAAAATAGTGTACAAGAGCATACTTTCGTACTCTCACCTAAGAGAACAGAGAAATTAAAACAAACGAAATGATAGCCTTTGATCATAAGAATACTTTGAGTTAACAATTTTTGATAAGCTTTAGAAGTTGCACATCAGCTTTTTATCTCCTAAAGCGATTCCCCACACCCACATATATTCATCAAACACACTTTTAATTTTTTCGTCTACTACACAATTTATTATGCCTAATTTATTGACGTACTAAAGGTCTAATACGTCTTTATACGTGAGTATATTCATTTCTTAAAATTTCCATGTTATACCCGATAAAAATTTTCACATGGCAATAAAATGTATATGTTTAGCTGCTACGGGTCCCGCTATATGCATCATCCTCGCATCATACTCCGGCTGCGATCGTTTCAAAGCTGTGGCTTATTTTATTGCCTCCATGGCCCTTATGGGAGGCTTCTACAGTGGGATGAAGGTAAACTCAAACTTTATGATTACTTATATGATCTGAATAAATTATGCTCTCATTTATATTACCTTAGTAATTTGCAAACGTGTTTAAGTCGAGTAATAACTATGTAGGTTCGGTAATGGATTATTTTATATCATACTAATATTATAAATGCGAAAGTTTAAATGGATGGATGGATGGATGGATGCTTGTTAGAGTTTGTAGTCTAAACAGCTGAACGGATTTCGATGAAATTTGGTACAGATGTAGGGGATAGTCTGGAAGAACACATAGGCTATTCACTTTTATTTTTTTAATTCCACGTGGAAGGAGCCGCGGGCGGAAGCTAGTGGCTTATAATGTTGATTATTTTACATGGAAATTTTTCTGTATATTTGAAATTTTAAATAGCAAATATGTAAATAAGTGACATCAAATTGATCGCAGGGAATAATGGTTTTTGGTGGTCATTAATTACATCCATAAATTAACTGAGATAGATTTATGGTTCCTGATTATTTGGTTATCTAAAATGGTTTCCAATCGTTATTAATCACGTGGTCTGCGGAACAAATTAATAACGCGCTGTTTTGTTCCGCAGATTGACACGTGACAAATATTTCCATGTTTCAAAATTCATATTTATTTACGAAGTAGTTCAAAATGTGTGAATTTTAAAATAAAATATTTTGTAATAAAATATTTAAAATAATTATATATTGAAGACTAGAGATTTTATTATATATTGAAGACTAGAGATTGATAGACTAGAATTGAAGACTAGAGATTTGAGACATAAATGTTACTTATGGAAATATTTTTGTTTATTATTCTTTGTATTTCTGAACGAAATGGTTTTTATTATATGTTAACATTTCAGGTTAACGCACTTGATTTGGCGCCAAATTACGCGGGCTCTTTAACAGCAATGATCAATGGCACATCAACGATATCTGGAATAATCACACCCTACCTCATCGGTTTATTAACACCAGACGTAAGTTATTTTCACAGACGCCAATTTACATAAAAGTTAATTGTTTAACGTAAATTGTTCAGAATATAGTGTTAAATTGCGTCTTACAATATATATAAATGAAATTATTGTGATTGTAATACAGTATACTAAAAGACAATGATGTTCGGACAAATTGGGATGTATTTTAATGCACG
>LD688960.1:268319-284923 GCA_003118335.3 Papilio memnon
CATCATATGGAATAAAGAGAATGCAATTAACTTTGAGTCAAGTAAACAAAGCTGCTCATTGGCTGCCAAAATTTACGTAAAATAGAATTGAATGGATGAAGAAATGGCGAAGTGAAGAATAATGTCACTATACATTTGACTAGAATTAAGTTTTATAATACGTATTTACAAGTAAATAGTCTTATGGCAGCACAGTACAACAAACGTATACTCTATTCATTTTAGTATAAGATTCTATGCAAACTAAACAGTGATTCTCAAACTTGTAATCTAACACGATATTAATGTTAGAGCGGGAACACACATGCCAGAAGCTGGCATACCAGCTACTATTCCATTTTACGGGCACGTGTATTCTCGTCCTTATGCCAAGTGTCTAAGATTAAGTAAGAAAGATACCTTTAGTTAACATTTTCTATAATCGGCTTCGACACTATCAGCGACGATGGCGATCCTCTCATTATATGACACATATTTAGTTTTTACTACATATACAAGTTCGAATAGTATTCAGTAAAATCAAAGGTATTAAATATATACATAGTACATTATTTACGTTCAGTAAACCATATATTTGATAATAACATGGAAGTCCTTTTAGCCAAATGCTTTAACTAGTAAACTTTAGGAAAGAACGAAAAGCTAGAACACAGCAGAAACAGACACTGTGATGGTCCCTACTTAAATATAACACGATGAAATATCATCGTCAAGAATCAATGCGAAGTTATATAATTTTAAAATTCTGGCATAATAGTTACAATAAAAAACATATGTTGTTTGCGAGAAGTTTGAAAATGTCTGGATTTCAGTTTTATTTATAAGAGTTGATATCTTACTGAATCTAAACTAAATTGAGATTTTGCATACATTAATCTTTAAGCTAAAATGAACAAAATATATCTACATAACACCATACATACATCGAAGACACAACAATAACATAGTCGTACTTCGTTAATCCCATAAGTCATAGGAAATATTATCTTTTAAAGAATTCATTAACATTTAAATATTTGAAGCGAATACTGAAACCTTTTATAGTGTTTCGAATACTTATAAGATTAACAAGGCGAAGATAATAAACATTGCAAATTATTTACATCTTGCATGAATTCAAAAAGATATTTTTAATGTGGTTTTTTACAAGATGCATTCGATGTAACTATAGATATATCTATGTTTCTATAAGTACAAACACATGGAAGACTTTCGAAATATTGATATAGCTATTGGTCATTTGAGCACTGTTCAGTAGAAGTTTGAAGTTACCAAGCGGTTTGAGAGAACCCTTGGATGTGAGACGCCTGTGACGTCATCGTCCGATGATCGTTGGCTCATCGGCCATAGCGAGTTCATCAGTTGCCGCTTTATCACCTTTCCTTTTCCTCGAATACCAAAGAAACGATGCCGCAGCGAAAAGATTGACGAGAACCACGAACCAGGCGAGGAAGAAACTAATGTGATAGCTGTAGAAAATACAGAGTTAAATTATCAATTTACTCAACGAAGTATAAAGAAACTTATGTAATAGACTTGTATATCCCATTACAGATTGGCACACGTATTGTCGATACAATCACTTGGAGACTGCCAATCTGTAATGGGGTCGCGTGGGCAGTCTATGGCCTAATCCCCTTTGAAAGTATCTGTGCCCTCTGTATCTATTTTTTATTCAGCTCAATTATTCTGGATGACATAAAAACAACACAAAAGTATTTCATCCAGTTATCAGATGACAAATGAATGATAATAACTAACGAATGAATGATAATTATTTCCTATGGGTTTACTTACTAGTGGTATGCGCGCTCAGGGTATACGAATCTGACGTTCTTCTTCATATGGTCAATACAGGTCATTGTAATTTGCACCACCACGAATGTGCAAGAAGCTGAAAATTTAATACATTTTAAACAAAGGCAATTGAATGCTATAACGTCTATTCTCAAAGCAGCTTAGTGATTACAAAGTTCCATCGCAGTGTTTTCACTTTGTCGCTTAGTACCTAAAGGTATATGTGGCAGTGAGACTGTTTGTAATCAGATGATAATCAGGCGTATACCTGTATTGAATTCAAATAAACTATGGTTATCCAACTGTCAAAACACTACTTACTACTAATGAAGTGTATCCCCGCTGCAAGCCGCTTGAACATGTAGCGAGGGTTGCGGAATGTGTAGGTGGAGAAACCGCAGCCCATTGCCATCACGAACAGACTGATGATGCCGAAAGATACCATTGTTCGAACATAATCTACAAAAATAACAATATTGCAACTTTTTCCTAATATACTTTAGATTGTATCAAATCTATTCGTATCTTATTGCGATTTTTTTCCCAGTGACTTCAAAGGATTATTAAAAGGAATCTAAAAAGCTATTGCGAGTCAATTACATATCTGATTCATCAATCACATCTAATGACATAATAACTCACTTGATTTAGAATTATTTGCACATCAGACGTTACCGTTATAGCAATTCATTCTTTAAAACGATTATCTAAAATAATATTTCAAACCATCTTGAGATTTTTATTAACAACAAGCTATTGCTCGTGACTTCGTCCAAGTACGAAAGAAACGTAGCCTACGTTACTCACTAATAACGTAGCTTTTTAATGGTGAAAGAATTTTTGAAATCGGTCCAATAGTTTTTGAGTTATTTCAATACACACATGACTATAATTAGGATTACTTACTAGCTACATCAATATCATAGGCAGGGTCTTCTGGCTTTCCATTCTTCATAACTGGTTGCGCGAGATAATTAGTACAATCTGTAACAAAGGAATGTAAAGATAAAATAATGAAAACAACCGGCTATTTTTACTTTTTAATTAGCAGTGAAATAACAATGAAAAAATAAAATTAAATGAAAAGCGGATGACAAATAAAATTTGCTCTCTTGTTGTTTTACTGTTCAAGCGGATATCAATGAAAAATAATTGAACTGTCGACCTATAAACAAATTAATGTGAAATGAACCGAATGCTGAATACATGATTGAATTTATGAAGAATTGATAATAAATCTTTAACAATGACGTTTTTACAACAATTCGTAGCTACACTTAGTCTTACTAATATTATAAATGCGAAAGTTTAGATGAAAAGATGGGTGGATGGATTTGAATTTGTAGAGTTTGTAGCCTAAACCGATCCGTACAGCAGAACGGATCTCTATGTGTAATTTGGCACAAATGTAGAGGATAGTTTGGAAGAACACATAGGCTACTTATTTATTAATATTTTTTTAATTCCATGCAAACGGAGTCGTGTCGAGCTAGTATTGCTATATTGTAAAGTGAGTTCTTAGGTAGATTTTGAATTTTTAATATGTCAAGTGTGACCTTTAAATTGATAGACAAAGGGATTCTAGATATTGTTTTTAACATTTACAACATGACTAAATTATTAATTATTTTCATAATATCCTTTATACAAAGCCTGTGTTTACAAAACCCTTATCGTGTATTTCTCAGAGAAATTCATTAGAGCTTTCAAGATGACCGATATTATTTAGGTCGATATTGTTTGCGAAGTAAATATTTGATTGCCTCGGGACTTAAATGCTTATAACATTTATACGTCCATGATACTACGGTTATAAGATCATGTAATTATTATTCTTGGAATTTTAACTAGACTGGCTGGCGACTACGTCCCAGCGGAGTTAAAAAAAAACGTAGTAACCTATGTGTTCTTCCAGAATATGTTCTGGAGTTACGTGGTAACAATCGTCTATAAATTCATCTATCCAAACTTTCGCATTTATAATATTAGTATGAAGTAAAATATTTAAAAATAATCTTAGGAAATATAATAACATTTAAATTAATTACTACATTTAAAGTACATTATTGACCTTTATTTAAGGCGAATCGCATCTTTGATTTTTCTTTTTATATTAATGTTTTGTTTCTTTCAATATACTTTACTGAACAGCATAAGTTAAATCTGTTAATTATCTGTTGATTGTATTTAAAGTGCTAATGTAATATTTATGACCAAATAATGTAGCAAACAGTTGCCAAGAAGGTAAAAGTTGCCAACGAGAAGCAGTAATTTAACATTGTAATAGCATTTAAAGAATTATTTCACACTTAGATGGTAATTAGTAACAAAAATGCACCCAGTGGAATGACGTCATAGAAATTTATGGATAAAGGCTAGAAAAATTATGTAGTATAATTAAAAATCTATATAATTTATTGCTTTATCTAGAAAAATATACAGGTATGATAAATCTACAAATACACCCAGATATTTGAACAATACTTCCAACATAAATAGATGTAACTCAAGCATTTTTGTATTCCTATACCGACGTTGACAGGGTGTTGTAATTCTTTGACGAAAAACATTTTTACTGCGACATAACAACTCAGCCGTGTCTGTCCTATCTTTTAACTGTTTAAACAACGTATTTAGGTTAATGGAACTGAAAACTAATATGCGAATTGTATTTTTAACTACAAATGTCTCTTCCACTATATTTTTTGTAAAAGAACATTTATGTATGACTAGCTGTTCCCGTGCGGCTTCATCCGCGTGTAATTATAAAAAAATTATTTTATGATGTCAAAATGACATGACATTATGACAAACCATGGCAATCTTGCTTCCTTGATGTTGGCAGCAACTTATGGTCTGTTTTCCACATTAGGGTTTTTATCCAAAATATTTACCCCTTAAGTTTAATGGCGTGAAAATATATAGAAGGGCTTTTTATTAAAAAAAAGAATTATTCAAAAATGTGCTGTAATTGCTAACATCTTAGGCAACAAAGAAGTGTGTGTTTACGCTTTATTATATTAGTATAGAAGTATATAGATATATAGTATAGAAATATAGATAGTATTAGTATTAGTATAGATGGAAAATAAGTCTAAAATGACTAGATTGATTTAAAAAAAATGCCTTGTTTTTCTTCTAGCAGTAAGTAACATAGCCTATTTTATTTTGGCCTTTGTACCCCAGTAAAATTTTAGGTTTTAACCTATGTACTCGTATAATCTATACTAATACTACAAAAAGAGAAAGAACTGTATTTTACAAAAGTAAACGAATAAACAAAAAAACTTGTCTAATTTCTAAAATTCTTTAACTATTAGAAACCTACATTATCACTTAGTAAGATAGGCTATATTCATTTCTTTTTTTATTTCGCGAACATCCTCCCTCGTGTACAACAAGGGAAGATTCAAGTCCCTTACAAAATGTCAGATATTATCTACAACAAAAGGATGAACTAGACGACTAGACTGTTTAAGTGTCTATAAATACTTAGGTCAGCAGTAAAATCGTCATTCCTAACTTTTTTATATTTTTTTAATGAGTAATAAAATGTTTTGGTTCTAAGAGAAATTAAGAAGCTTGTACATTTTTTTAAAAATAAATTTGAAATATCATCGAGTTTAAGTACATCGTTTATTGTTCACGTAATGAGGATCGGGTTATTTGAGATATCGTCAGCTACGAACACAAACGCTTTGAACTCTCCGATACTTTAGCGTTTGTTTAATTGCTGTAATCCACTTTAATGGTAATGGCTCCGACTTTCTACATACGTTTATCGTTAAAAAAAATTACCTATATAACATTTCATAGTTTAATTTGAAATAATTTAAAAATAAACATAAAGGTGAGTATATTTAAATATACAAGACTGTAAAACTAATGTAGTTTAAAACGCCATAATATTTAAGAGAACTCTTTGTTTTTAAACATTAAACAAAATGGGCATGTTTATTCTTATTTGGCTCGTTTGGAAGTCGACCAGACGATCGTCTCGCCGTTACGCGGACCAGATGTTCCCAAATGTCTTTCATGTGCATTACAATTGTTTCACATACTTTTGTTAAGAGTCATCTGAATTAATTGAATCAAAACACACATTAACATCGTTTTTGTTAGACTTCCGTGATTTGATTACGTTAGTATTTTATTTAAAGGGTAAAATTTACTCTATGACATCATCATCATCCTTATCCTACTCCCGTAGTGTCGGCGCAACAGGTTTATGTCCTCCACATAACTCTATCATACGTCATCTCAGTCATCACTCCCTTTTTGATCATGTCACCTTTCACGCAATCCATCCATATCTTTCTAGATCTACCTCTACCGGTGTATCCTTCCACACTCATAACTAACGTTCTCCTTGTTACATGCGATTCATCCCTCCTCATAACTAAAATTTACTCTATGACGTTGATAATAATTGTACTAATTAATTAAGCAGTGTTGGATTGTACTAAAAATAGTTTAGATTCAACATAACCCTTTATTCAAATCACTTTGTATATGCAAAAATAACGAGAGTAAACAGCTAAACAGGCACTAGTAAAAAAAATTAAACTTAGACTCTAGATTTTACCCGTGATTTATTATTGCGCAGTCTATTCAATGCAAGCCTCCTTCTCTCCTTTTTATAATATTTGTAAAAAATTGCGTTAACTATATCGAATTTGTGTGTATTTATCATCAAATAAGAATATTGGCGCTAGTAACAAATCCATATTAATACGTGAGCATCAGACTAAAGTACCTTTTCTTGGAAGTGTCCATAATCACCCCATGTGCCAAGCGAATTGGCTAGAGCAATAGTTTCGTGACAATGAATCATCTTGGCTAATTATTAACATGAGAACTATTAAGAGTATTAATAATTTAAACATGGATCTTTGTTCTATGAAGTGATTTCATTTCGACGCATGTATTGATAAACATTAATGCCAACTTTCAATTCCCTACTAGATTTCAAAGCGATACTAATCTTTGAATAAATGTTACAACTCATGTTACAACTGAAATATATAAAGACACTAGCTGTTCCCGTGCGGCTTCATCCGCATGAAATTATAAAAACTTTATTTTATTGTTTACATTTGACAAATTCTCAATTCAGAATGTCAAAATTACCTTAATCAAATCAAAATAACCTTGCTACCTTAATGTTGACGGTTTTTTTTTTCAATTTATTTACCCCCTAAGTTTGAACTTTTTTAAGCTCTTAATAGCGTGAAAATATATAGCCTAAAGCGTGTCGTAAGTGTAGGGCTTTTTTTAAAAGTAAGAATTATTCAAAAATATGCTGTAATTGCTGACAGCCTACGCCACGAAGTAGTGTGTATTTACGCTTTATTGTATTAGTACAGATTATTTAATCTTTGTTAATCTATAAGATACATCATACATACGTATGCAGTTTTCTATGTCGAACAATTAAATATTTGGCAAGCGTTATGAAATGAATCATTCGGTGATAAAGACTTTATGTAGAAAAATATCTGACTGCAAATTGCCCTCAACTACTGTATCAATCAGATTTTTCCATTTACACGATGTATTCAACAGAATTATGAAAGTAACATTAAACATATGTAAATGGTCGTCCTTTCTTGGCTTATATTTATCGTTTTATTTTGTATCCCACATTGTGGATGGCAAAGAATATACATATTATATCTTTTCTGTCATATCCATACCCTGATGTAAAATATAGACCAGTTTCCTCAGTGATTATGTGAGTTTCTAATAGCGAAATTAGAATCATTTGATTCAGTAATGTCGGAGCCGAAACAATGCTAACAATAAAATCTTTCCTTTTTATAATATTAGCATATATATGTCTCTGGTTGATTTTATATAATATTATTTTGGTACTCAGATCCTAAATATTTTTTAGATGTACTGGGTGGGACTGTATGATTAAAAATTCCTTCTTATTGTAAAACAAATCTAAAGTTAAATAAAACTAGGTTAGTTAAATTCAAATTCTTATAAAATGTCTCTTTCGGATGTTTAACATGGAAAAGCATCGTATAATTTTTATTGTTGCCGTGATTACTCCGCCGTTGCTCGAAGCAAAATCAACCGATAGTTTTAAAAAAGCGATGTTATTTCTGTAGTCATTTCTGTTTCCGTAGCGTTAACTATGCAATGTGCCTTTTGTTTATTTATTTATCGAGTTACGTAACGTCGGTATAGCTATATGGATATAGGCCAGTGGCGACTTGAAAAAACCACGTGGTATTTTTATCGGTGACTAAAAATCTTATTGTGTGGGTCGAGCTGTATGAACTTTTTATTTCTCCGGGAAAATATTGTGGGCATCCCTGGACGTCGTTTCGTATGACCTTGGCGTCTAAAAATGATGGAATTTCGGAGATGTGAATAATTAGTTAAATAATAAAATAAGGGAAATTCTTTTTATCCCATCTAACTATCTACTAGCACTGAAAGCTCTTCCGTCGTTAGGTCGTAAAATGTAGATTGCTTTTAAATATCGGTTCTTAAAAATAAACATTTTGCTGCAGATTGCAGTACTTTGGAGTCGCTACCAACGTTTTAACAAGCTCATGATTTCAAGTATAACGAAGCTTTTAATGCCCACTAATTTGTCACTGATGCCGAGCTTTATCTGTTACGTCGGAAATATAAATATCAAGAGATATTAAAACGTAGATTAAAAACTCACAGACGGTTTATCTTTCATTTAATATTTATAGCATCTAAAATTAAACGACTAATGAAAGCGAATTAAATTGGATTTTAATTTGAAGTCGAATAAATTCCAGTCAATCATCGTGATTTGCTTTGGTTTAAAATTAGATACTATCTAATATTAGTTATGAAAATAATGCAAAAAGTTTGCGATATAATAGAACACATGAATGCTCTTGTTGAAGATAAATACAGTTTATTCTATTAAAATGTAAAGAAACAAAACATGCTTCAAGTTTTCTTTCATTGCAATGAAAGTTGTTGTTTAGTTGTACTTTTAGCTACATTTTGCACACGCGAAGATAAATGTTATCAACTTGCACTTAAGTATCCAATTTATTCGTTCATAACAATTTTTATATGTTATAAGGTGGCAAACGAGCAAGCGGCCACCTGAATCAGCCAAAATGCCGAAGCGACCGCTGCCTATAGACGTTCGCAATAGCAGATGCGTTGCCTATCCTTAATTGAAGCAGGAGAAGACACACATAAAGAGGATATTTCCTCTTCCTCTGCGTGTCATCCACCATCAAAGCTACGTTTCCTTTCCGTCCTATTCTTATGAGAAAAAGGGTGGGAAGGAAAAGGGACCAAAGTTGGCCCTCCGGCACCACACTCATCAGACGAAACGCGGAATTGCTCCCTCTTCACGCTTGTCTTCTGTGTGATCGTGGTATTGCACCGGGCAAGCCGACCCATTGGTGCGAAGATGTTAAAGCGGGCTCTACCACTGTTAAACTGTCTCTGGGAATGATTTACCGAATAGCTTAAGCTACGCTATTCAAAACTGAGCACGCACGACGCAAAGGGATAAAAATAAAGCAGCTACAAATATCCCAATTTTCGGAAAAGTAAACAAATCTCTTCCAATCTCGAAAATGTTAGAGTAATCTATTAAATTCAATCACGTACGCAAACGGACGTACTTAAAAGTTTAATTCAAACAAAGCTACACTCTAGTTAATAGAGTGATGTATGTACAAGTCCATTAGCGAGAATGTTACGCAAAGGTTGAAGAATTTCGTTTTATTTTTTTCACAGCATTCTGCTTTATCTCACTCGGTTACTCCATTACCTCCCGCTGGTTTACTTTTCTATCGAACTTGTTTTCTCTGTTTCTTAGTAAAAATACTTATTCAAACAAACAAAGTCTACAGATCGGTTTGTTTATTTCTTAAGTCAACTATCTTTTTTTCATGTAAGCAGAAGCGCGTAGTAACTAAGATGGTAAGACATAAACTGTTCAGCTGTAAAGAGTGGTTATAACAAGAATAACGATATTTAGGTAACAATTTACACGCAATTTGTACACAGGCTGTCAGATAAATCAATTTCTTTGTAATGCTTGTGAGCTGAGATGTAATCATTGTCTATTTTGGAACGAAATTTTACAGACGGTCTCTATTTTCGAGTGGTGAAACTAAAATAACTGACGATCACGGTTTGAGATATTAACACGAAGTTCATAGGTGAAAAAAGTGTTTTGAAGCCTTTGCTAATTGTTGATGATAAATATAATTTTAAACATGTTAAATTCTCGTAACTTTCATCATTACCAGCTCACTACATGCCCCCAATGAGGGCTCGGAACATACCCTAAGTTCAAGTTGACTGAGCCACTACAAAAAGTTCGCTCTCAATAAATTTATTATTCATTACACTTACTTGTAAAATATTCACCGACCAAACCCTCGACATCGTACGGTCGAGGTGTAGTAGTACCAGCGGTACCGTTGTATTTGACAGGCGAAGTCGGCGCGGGATGGAACAAGTATCGACAAATCTCCCACATGCCAGAGTTACTCCACATCAAATATATACCCTTCGAAGGAAGGTATACACCTGAAACAAAAGAAAAACGCAGATAATGTAACTAAAGTGTCCTCTAGAGCTTATAAAGCTTCTATTCAACTTTTGCAAAACGAACTTGAACCGAAGGGATCCCATTTGAATATAAACCTTCTATGTATTTGGTTTATTCCAGGGAACCATTCAGTAGCTGGGCTAACATCACAAAACATAATCTTGCATGAAGGCAAACACGTTACATTTTCGTTGAATTTTTGTGACATGTCACGCTTCGCTTTCACGACAGTGTCTCACAGGTCTAATAGCTTTATCTACTACGTTTTCCGAAAATAAAATAATCTCATATCATTATATCTATGTGCAATCACTTACTCGATCTGCGTACGGTCTACAGAAATAGACCGACGTTCGTCGACCCCACTGCCACACGTTCGTAATTAATAATACGTTCCCGACTGCGTCTTGGATCTCGCACTCAACAGTTGACAACTTCCTCACACGATTATTATGTTCAACATAACAGTCCAGATGCACAATCCAAGTCATCGTCCATACATTCGCACGTGGAGAGATTCAATAATATTTACAAAAATTTTGTGCCAGAAAAGATTAATTTTATTTATACGTCATTTAAGAATTTAGTGTGGCAGATTGGTCGAGATGAGATGATACCGCTTTTATGTGTGATTCGCTGAGCAAAGTAAACATTCGAGTTTGATTTGCTTTACAAGATTATGTTTTGGACGAAAATAAGATTAATTATGTTAGTTTGGTATATTTTCATGGCGAAGGACTGATTATATAAGAGGAGTGATATTACATCAACTTCTCTTCCCTCCTTCTCTATCATTAGTCTTGATAAGCTTGGTATCATCTACATGTACCAGTGACCCGATTCACAAGGTGCCAGCACTTTTTTGAACACGATCTTAAACTCCGTAAATGGCAATAAATTAATAATTATAACCTTTGCCTCCTTCAATATGCACCCATTTCTCTGTACAGACAGCAGCTATCCAGATGAACGTGCAGAAGCCGACGAGAACCGTACAAGCGAAGAGAATGCGGCGCTCGATGACCAAAGCTTGCAGAAGCGGTCGTCGCTCTGCACCCGTCGACGACGCCGTTGACATTTTATCAGTCTCCATTTGTCAGATATTTCCAAAACCTGTAACAAAATAAAACTTAATGTTATTATATTATATAGAAGTATAAAACAAAACGAAATAGATTACAT
Source organism: Papilio memnon (assembly GCA_003118335.3). Lineage (NCBI taxonomy): Eukaryota > Metazoa > Arthropoda > Insecta > Lepidoptera > Papilionidae > Papilio > Papilio memnon. The sequence goes on from LD688960.1 coordinate 279,877, forward strand.
ACAATGGATTCCTTTCTACAATAGCATAAAAGGGCTATACGTGTACAGGTTAGTGCATAGTTAGAATAATCAAAGAGTATAAACTTTAAACTGCCATGGTTTTTACAAATATAATGTTCGTAAGATACGGGTTTCTTAATATAATTAAGTTATTGTAGCCCCGATATTTCGGCACAGTTGCATGTGCCATGTTCACGGGCTGATTGAAGTAATGCGGTAGTGCGACAAAAAACGCACTTTTCTGAAGTAAAGCGGTAGTGCCAAAAAGCACTTTTCACACTACCGCATCACTTCAGTCAGCCCGTGAACATGACACATGCAGCTGTACCGAAATATCGGGGGCTACAATAACCCAATTGTGGTAAGAAACCCGTATATTACGTGCATTATAATCAAAGAGTATTTGTTGAAAAGGGTTATCAAATGCCGTAATCACTATTAAACAAGGATTGCTCCCCGGGTCGATATAATTGACTATACTTCAGTACACTCGTTTACCCCAGGGGGTTATTTTAAATAGAAAGGGACATCAAGATTCGGTGACACGTACAAAACGATAGTTCATGAACTATGTAGTATGCCTCGTTAGTGGTTATTTTATTAACCTTTAAATGGCGCCTTTTACTTTGGAAAGTAGTAATTTTTTTTACTGCTTTGCTATTAAAATAAGTGCCGTGTATATGACCTGCTAAATTCTAGACGTCTTTACATTTAATTAAATTTCGCTCGATTTATGCAGAAAGATAAATATCGATAGGTAAAGACTATGTTCTACACCTTTACAAAATTTCGTCTAGATTCATGCAGCTCTAGAGTTACGTGGTAACAAAAATCCATACAAACTTTTGCGGTTTCAATATAAGTGAGATGTATTTTAGACACATTTTTGCTTTCTATGTATTTTGGTTTTCTTTGTATATAATTGCATTTGGCAAGTAATACAAATGTGTCATAGTTTGTCGTTACACATTAAATGTTTATCGAGTTACATGTAACAAATGAAGCAAAGTAATATTATCGTTTCGTAAATTTACTCCTCATTTATCACAGTAATAAACGTCACCGAGATGTTTTTGTCTGTGAAGTGATAAAACGTAAAAAGCATTCATTGGTCAAGCAATAATATCAAATGAAACCTCGAAAATGTCTTGTTGAATATTTGATTAACCACAATGTCATACAGAAAAACTAATAAATCATTCTATTATTATTAAACGCCGGATAATTTATCGCAGAACGCTCTCAATTTTGTTGTCTTTGGCGCGAACTTGAGGCGATTTTAATGCATTCGCATGATTGAAGGTCATGTAAACGAAACAAGAAATGTGCAAGCAAGTAAACGATAAAGAAATTAACTCTTCCTATTTTTATTAAAATTGGATTTCCGATTTTATATTTAACATTAAACCTTGAACAATAATAGCGTTAGTTTTTTTGCCACGGCACACTAACGCCGTAGGCCGCATGTAAAATGCTACCTAATTTAAAGGGTGTTTCCCATTGGGTCGATAGATCTGCGGGCCGATCGGCACATCGAGAAATGCCCAATTTTAACGATGTATGTAACGGTTAAAGCCTAATACAAAACATGTAGTAAATTCACACAAAGAATTATCAAGAACATTTACTATAATCCTGTTGTCAATAGATAGATTTCACTTTAAACCTCGGAGAAATGTAAATAAAAAATATTTTAATGTATTATGTCCTCTTACGTAGTCTCAAACTTGAAATATTTACTTATCATAGTGTCTCTAACAGGTACTCTTGGGAAAGGAGCCATTGTACCCATTTGGTGAGTGACGCAAACGTTTGCATTGTTTTAAGGGAGTGAAAGGCGCACCACCAGACTGTTTTAGAACCTTTGTATTTCCAAATATATCACTTCGAAATTTCACCCTAGGACATTCAAATTTCTTACTTATTATTTTAATACATCAAATATCTACTTCATAAACAACACGAAAAATATGTAAAATATTAAGAATTTTAGATTTAATAAATTGAAATACATTAAATCGGATCAAATAACCACCATTCCTTAAACGAAGTGGCGCTTTAAAAAAAAATAGTAAGAAACTAATTCAAAGAGTTTTATCATTTTAATTGCCCCCGTAAACTTTTTTATGTTGTTTTATTGTTTTCCACTGAGATTCTCTTTAAGACGGATCAGATAAGATAAAGGCACTGGTTTATTGCCGGTGTAGTGGTTCTTAAACTGAGATCTCAGACGTCCTCCTTGCGAAATGACGTCATTCAGCGTTTACGAGCCGACGATAATAGGTACTACAGTGTCTTTCGTCTCAACAATCCGACATCTGTCGATGACAGTCTGATTGCAAAAAAGGAAACAAATGAATCTTAGAAGACATAACAAGCGATGTTTGGACAATTAAATGCAAGATTTATTATGTCCATCAAAGTTCAATTGAAGTTAGGAATTAGAAGAACACAACAACACTATCAACTGTTTTAAGCCTAAGAACTAAATCATATTTAATTTCTAACTGGATGTTCAAACTCCAAACAAAAAATCTAATAAAATTATTTCTTTTCTTATTCCTAGGGCGGATATTTGAATGGAATCTAGGTTTACTATTCTAACAAATCCACTTTCGTTATTCCTGGAATAAACTAAAATCTAACTAGTAACTCCAGGAAGCTGCGGACGAACAAATGACGGTTGTCAGTAACCCTGAGTTTCCACTGTTAACACATTAACAAAAACATAATATCATCCGTCTTGATCTCTTTGAAAATAAAGACATTATGTTTTAATTTTGTGTCGGCAATAGAAATCATGGTAATAATAAAGTAATTTCGCCCGCGACTTCGTCCGCGTGAAATCAAAAGACAATTTTCATGTATATCCGTTTATGAGATACGTAGTAATAAATATCTATCGAAACTGTTGCATTTATCATAGCATTGATTTGTATCCATAGGCAGTATTAACATTCAACGTTATCGATTATTCATTTAAAAACTCAAGAACAGTATCATATGTTATTACTTGCATTAAATTAAAGTAAAAATAACGTACACTCATACTATCTTAACGAGTTATATAGCCAATAAATCACATCACTGACTTACGTTTGATCTCAAATTCTATATAACATTTAGTTTAATTCGATAGTATTTATATGCAAATATTCCAGTTATTGTCTCTAACGTACGAGTATAGAACCCCACATGTGTGCCTAAGTCTGTACGCTCAGGAAATTGTAAAATGACGAAACAGTTACGTTAGTATGGAACACGGTTCATCTAATTATAAAGCAGTTTTCGTAGACAAATCGCTATACTCTGTACTAAATTAAAACTTGAAAGATAAAATATACTCTAATGTAATTTTCGGAAAGGGCAACGACCTGATGAAGCTAATAGTGAATTCAAGTAAGAATCAATTAGAATATTAAATCAAGTTTTAACAAGATTCCTCAAATGTTTAATGATGTAGGACTCATTGCATATTACGGCTGAAATGTAGATACATTTTTTATTTCAACAGTGTCCATAACTCATAAAAAGTAATCTATATCTATATCTATACTAATATTATAAAGAGGAAAGATTTGTATTTTTGTATTTTTGTATGTATTGAAATAACTCGAAAACTACTGGGCCGATTTTAAAAATTCTTTCACCGTTAGAAAGGTAATTTATCCGTGAGTAACATAGGCTATATTTTTTAATTTCACGCGGGCGAAGTCGCGAGCAACAGCTAGCATTGTATAATCGTGTATACGCAAAATTAATATAAAAGCAATTTTAAAAAGATGCCAGTCAACCCATTATCTTAACTTTGATAACGGATGGCTTGATTGCCAAATCTGTCATCTATACTCTATACTAATATAATAAAGCGTAGACACACACTTCTTTGTTGGCTAAGATGTCAGCAATTGCAGCATATTTTTGAATAATTCTTTTTTTTATAAAAAAGCCTTACACATACGTCACGCTTTAGGCTATTTATTTTCACCCCATTAAACTTAGGGGGTAAATATTTTTCATAAAAACCCTAATGTGGGAAAGAGACCATAAGTCGCTGCCAACATCAACGAAGCAAGATTGCCATGGTTAGTCATCATGTCATGTCATTTTGACATTTGCAATTGATATTTTGACAAATGTAGGTAAACAATGAAATAATTTTTTTATAATTTCACACGGATGAAGCCGCAAGGGAACAGCTAGTATATAGTGCATCTTTACTTAATAGAGTATCATAATGTGGATTATATCTAAAAGAGATTGTGGAATCTTATTATAGACGCAGCTTTGTAGAAACAAATTCTTGGCAACAAAATCTACCCATACTTTTAGTATTAGTACAATGTTTATGATTTGTTTTGACATAAAGAATAGGAACACGTAATCCACTTGACCTTATAATCGAGAGATTCAAATTATACGAATATAAAAATCTATTTAAAATCAACTAACATACTCTGACTAACGGACTAACTGCGATCTCATAGAATGTGAATGAATTTTAAAAGATTTTTTAAATAAGAGGAGGAATTTTTCCAAGTTAACAATTGCACAGAAAACTATCCAGAAAAAATACGTTCACGTGATTCTTAAAACTCAGATAATTTTAGTTTCGCCTATTGGGATTAGCGACTATAGTATTTGCACGTATAAGTTTAAATTTAACGATTGCATTGAAGAAGATAATGTAAAATTCTTTTGGTAGAGCTCCGACAGGCGTTGGCGTGCAGTAATAGACATTGTGTTTTACATTCGATCAAATTGAATCGATCCCCAAGGCCAAAGTATGCAAAGAAATTTCATTTAACTCGCATTTCTTAAACCGAGTTTATTTTGCTAACAATTCATGCTGCTATTGTTGAAAAATTGCGAAGAATCCATTAATTTACTCGATTCAATTTCGCTTTAAATATTGAAATCATCGAGTAAATTATAATTTTTAAACAAAATCTACGTTTATTTGATTTTTTCTATGATTTCGATTTTCGAGTTGACTGTATAAATGACTAGCTGTTCCCTTGCGGCTTCATCCGCGTGAAATTATAAA
>LD688960.1:300425-321838 GCA_003118335.3 Papilio memnon
ACATTGTGATGAACGACATTGCGAAGAGTAATCTAATAAATACGATAGTTAAAATTAACAACAATCTAAAAACTGACGTAGCATGGAGAAATAAATTTAAGTGCTATATTTCTGATAGTGAATGAATTATTCTATAGTTGTGGCACATTACCCTAAATAGACTTTTTAGTTTTCAAATAATCGCTTGTATGTTTGTTGATTATGGGCAGTCTTGATATCGCTTTTCCTTTATACTTAACACGTATCTGATAAATCAACTATCAATACTGAAACTTTATCCTTTAATAACGACCATCACAAAAGCGTGCCTTTAATCATAATATTTACTACAAGCACAACTTCCTGGCGGTAAAGCATTCCTTACTTATAATGGGAATATCCTATAGTTCGTACAGCACAGAGCGCGAGTCGTTTGTGTAGCCCGGACTGCTCCACGGCATAGGCTAGAAACATGCTTCCCAAAAACATTATTATCGTGTCCTAAAAAAAATTAAAAGCCCATTATTTGACTATATGAAATAAAAAGTTATATATTTTACAAAATTTTAGCTTACGTTTATGTAACATCTGCAAGTCGTTGTTGTATTCATGATTCCACTCATTGGAAATATTATTATCGGCATGATAGAGGTAACTGGCAGGGGAATACATTCAGTTACCCAGAATAAGGCCATCAGTACTAAAGTATACGCACACCATTGATATTTCTGAAAATATGTTTACTTTGACTAAGTTTTAGTACTTATATACTTAAAACTTTAGTAAATAGACTAATTAAATTTAGTTAACTAGATAAGTATATATTCAAAAACTAATTGGCCTAAAATGAACAACACACTACCAAAACGGTCAATTAAGGAACTGAAGCGAAACGTAACGTGAAATGAAATCGATGATAGATTTTGCTTTGTGCTATAACACCAAAAAAAAAAAACAAATCGAATGCCAAGTTCAAGTTAAATTCGTTTCCGCTTCGCTTTCGCGGTAGTGTGCAAGTCCTAAAGGCAATCACAATGGAATGGATAAAGTGATAATTGATGAACAATTAATTCATTAATTGGACTTTACATTAAAATAAAACCTATGTAACTTACTTCTGTGGGAATCGTGAAGTGAACTGGTATCAAAAGTAAAGGCACCAGAAAGCATATCAACCCACGCCAGTGATTAAAAAGAAATAATTTGATCTTCAATTTAATAGTAATCATGTCGTTCTCATCTCTAAAACGTAAATGTTTTACTTTGATATCCTGTAATCTTACTAATCTTACTAATCTTACTAATATTACAAATGCGAAAGTTTAGATGGATGGATAGATGGATGGATGGATGTTTGTTAGAGTTTGTAGCCTAAACGGCTGAACAGATTACGATGAAATTTGGTATAGATGTAAAGGATAGTCTGGAAGAGCACATAGGTTACTAACTTTTGTTTTTTTTTAATTCCACGCGGACGGAGTCGCGGGCGAAAGCTAGTTTAGTTAAATACATTGTCTCGATTGACAGTGAAGATAACTAGCGATCCATGTAATTAATATGTTTTCCATTTAATGTTTATTTTACCGTTTAAATTAATTTTTTTCCATGTTAATGTTCGTGGGAAGCTCCATAAATTCAGCTGATAGAGCCCGGTAAACGATAATATTTTATATCAAATGTTTATTGTTTGTCGAATTATTTGATAATAACTTTGGATCACGATTGTGAATAATTAAGGCAGTAATTGATTTCATTTTACTTCCTATGTTCAATTCAAAAAGTCAATTCTAAAATTACTTACGATACGTCAGAAGGGATTTTAGAAGGTGATCGCTCAGGAACATCTATCGGTTCCATTACAAAGAACTAATAGTGATGTTTGTCGCTAAGATATGGTATTCTCGTCCAAATTAGCAATTGCATACTATAGTTCAAATGGGTCTTATTTGATTTACTCGCTATGGCCATGGAATTGTTTTTTTAACAATTACAGTTGAGGACGAATTCCATATGAAGCTCATATTGAAACCTTGTTTTAGCAATTATTTAATTATACTAACGCCCTAAATTAATGGCCTTACATACAACTCAGAAATAACTAAGATATTCGAATCAGTGGAAAGCGAATTGAATTGACTGTACATAAGATATGAACTAAAATTACTTTTTCTAGAAGTAAAACAAATATCAATTTGCAGCAAAGAATGAATCTTGCTAATCTTACCAATCTTCATTCTTTTTTAATAATCATACGCGAAAGTTTGTAGCCTCAACTACTGAACGGATCTAGATGAAATTTAGCATAGATGAATAGGATAGTCTGGAAGAATGCATAGGCTATTTGATTTTTTTTCAATGCCGCGCGGACGTCGTTGCGGGCGAAAGCTAGTTAATAGTTTATATAGTTTATAATAGTGTATATTTGTATAAAATTATAGTGTAAAGCTCTCACACTAACTTCGCCATAAGACGAAATGCCACTAATATGATAAGGAAATAAAAAACCAAAACATAACCTCTTAAATACCATTTATTGTAAATATATGTTTGGGAAACAAATTTTACTTTATTCAGAAATAAAACTAACAAATGAATAATTCCACGAACCTATACACAAACGTATCAACTAATATTCAATTCTATAACAAATTACATGACTTATTTTTATTCATGCAGGCGTTCCTTAATACTTCTTAAATACACTTATTATCATAAGTAAAACATAATAAATATATTTTTCAAATTAATTGAATAAATTATCTACTTGAACATTATTACTAAATCTAGTCATTTTAGTAAACAATTAGGGAAGAATGACTAAATCTAAGACATCCAGCTATAAACTCATATATAAAAATATTTTGACATCCTGAAAGTTTACTCATACTGTCATGATATAAGGACATAAGTTGATAGTTGGGTATCTTAAGTTCCGAGTTAACTTCATCAAGATGATTGGCAACTATCCATATTTTCCTTGTACCAATCAGCCGCAGTATTTTTAGCCATTGTGTGAGTCATTAAAAATTATGAAAAATGTTGCCACGTGAAAAAATAATTCTAGCAACATTGGCCTTAACTTCGTACGCCGCAGTTTTTCTTATAAAAAATAGATCGCCTTCACGAATTAAATTAAATAAACAAGACAAATATAATACAATAATTACTTGGAACGAATAACAGTTTTGCCGTTTCTTTTTTGTAGGATTTATTTTTATTTTCTACAGCAAGGAGGAGTTATTACCGCCTGGCCTAATTACGGGCGAAATTCCCTCACCAGTTGGATCCCATACTATAGGTGCCCAATAGCATAAAGACAACCAAATAATAATGCCACAAATAACTACACTGAGGAAGGAGTATTTTGCCTGAAACAAAATGTCAAATTAACTTTCAGGATAAATGAATCAAGTAGACAACACATCTGAAATTGCAGAGAGCTAAGGGCATGTTGCTTTACTATTTCAGCGAATTCAGGTTGCCGCTTGCTCGTTTGTCACTATATAATAAAAAAATCTTTAGGATGTAATCATAAAATGTTTACGTACCATAACCGACTTAGGAACTTTTCCAGTCGTATTACAAAAATATGCTGGTGTATAGAGAAATGGGCTCATAAATGTCATTGAACTGGCTACGCCCACACCGAGGGCACCGATATAAACTCTCTTTGGCCACGGCACCGGGGCATCTGGTGCGACGGACTGTTAAAAACATTATTAATATTAACATAGCATACTATTTCATACAAAAAACAAGAAAAATATACGTACTGGCAGACACTGCAACAATACCTACACGAATATAAGTACCAAAAAAGCAAAAAAAAAATCGAATCAGATTTGTCTATTTTAATACGTGAATATAGCTAATGGTGCGGTTTCTACCAATTCATTTGATTTGATTACTTTGAGAAACAAGCCACTTACCATATTGATAACAAAGGGTAAAAATATGCAACAGGAAGCGACTCCAGGCATCATATTGGCAAGGAAGATTGCGATGAACACAACAAGAAAAAGTGACAAACACCATGCATAATCTGTTAATAATTTCCCTACACCTGCCGATATTTCCGTGTCTAGGCCAGTATCACGTATTACTACATTCAATGCAACGCCTGAACCTAAAAATATTGAAAACTTTAAAAACTAGCTTACATCCGCGACTCTGTCCGCATGGAATTAAAAACAAGAGTGGCCTATGTTTTTTTTTATATAACATATAATAATATGGTGGCAAACAAGCGAGCGGTCACCTGAATCCGCCAAACTGGCGAAGCGACCACTGCCCATAGACATCCGCAATCGCGGATGCGTTGCCTACCCTTAATCGACGGAGGACGAGACGCATATAGAGAGGATATTTGCCCTTTCTATGCAATTCCTTGAGAATTTGACAAATGTATGTAAATAATAAAATAAAGTTTATATATTTCACGCGGATGAAGCCGCAAGGGAACAGCTAGTAATGTATAATACAATTAGTGCTAAGTTAAACAAAATAAGGCATTACCAAGCAAAAAGAAGTATCCGTAGTTTGTGTGTTTGTTAACAAAACGCCAAAAAAGAATTGCAGATTCTGGTTTCATTGTCAGTTGACTTTTTTCTGAAACAGATGTAGTAAAGATATTCGATGTAAGTAATATTTTTCATTTATCCGCAAACTTAGATTGTTTAAAGTTTACTTTATGAATAAATATTAATATACACCACATCAATGTTCGTTCTATGTACTAAATAACAGTCTTTTTTAATGTTTGTACGATTTCAAATCAGAGTATAATCCGGAAACTTCACACTTAACAACAAATCTTACTTTTAGCGCTTAGAAACTTCATAAATCCGCTTGTCCTTGGTAGTAAATGTAGTCCCATAAAGAATATTGCTGCAACTGTAGCGTCTTTAATACTGCAAATAAAATGTTTAATAAACGATTAGAAATATCTGAAAATATGTCAAAATAAAAACTTTTTGTGTTTGGCTTTTTTTGCCGAAAAAGGTTGCCCAAAACAAACATTTCCCAGCTATTTCCCACTGAGGGGCTCAGAGCAAACCCTAAGTTAAGAGTGACTAGACCATAGTCAACCACGCTGGCCCACTCTGGGTTTCAGGTTGCATCACGATATTTACCTTCACCGTTGGGTAAAATATGTACATATAAAATTCGAAAATCACATTAATACATTGCGGAATTCGAACCCAGAACCAGTTGATCACAAGTCTAGTGATGAAACCCCTGAGCCACCGATGCTCCCAAATATATGTATTGAATAAAAATATACTAGTAGCAAATATTAACCCAGGAATAGTCGGTGATATTGCTTCTCTTCGAAATGTTGACCAACCCATATTCAACCATACACACCAGCGGAAAATAAACGTCACCATTAACAATGCTGTGAAGAATACAGCTAGCTAAAAAAATTGAAAACATAAAATGTTTTTGCAACCAATTTACACTGTCACACACAACTTGAAAGATCCAACAGTAGCAGAAAAATGACCACTGACGATACTAAAAATATTTTATAACACTAACAGAGGGAGCTTATTATAATTTTGTGAAATGTTTTATAACATGTCAATATAGGGGAGATCTTCCTAATTTCGGCTCTTCATATCAAAAATGTTTTAACATAAACATAGTCGCTGATTAAGCTAATTAGGTAGTGAATAAACAATTAGTAGAAATTGAAAGTTGCCTTTTCATGCGTGCCGATTTTAGGCGGTAAAATTTTCTTATGTTCAAGTAACAGCTTCTTAACTTCTACCATATCATTTTCACTGAAAGGTGCACCAGTACTCCTGAAAAATTATTAAAAATGTTTTATTTTTAAATTCCAGCGATCAACTGGAATTGTTTTCAAAAACTTAAAAAGCATATCCACTAAACATTTATGACACATCCGACACACAACTGTATTTTACCCTTCACTTCATCTGCGTTAAATTATGAACATTTTGTATGGACCTAGATGCGTTTACCCGTTTGTAGATACTTTCTAACAAATGTCTATCCTTCCATTTATCCCACCATCTATCTAAACATTTGCATTTATCATATTAGTAAGGCTCTTTTAAGACGGGTCTAGTTTGTCGGAGTTTGAAGTATTGAATAGTACAAGACAAGATTCTTCAAAGGAATGCCCTATCAAAATATCTTTTACTGTTGCTCGCGACTTCGCCCGCGTGAAATTAAAAAATATAGCCTATGTTACTCACTGATAACCTAGCTTTTTAATGGTGAAATATTTTTTTAAATCGGCCCAGTTATTCTTGAGTTCATAGTTTTTGTTTAATTCATTACATACAAAAATACAAATCTTTCCTCTTTATAATATTAGTATAGATAAGAAGTTAAGCTAATTAGTCAAAAAAAAATTTTTTACCTTATGATAAGCGACATGTGATAAAATACGTTACACAAGAACATGACCAAAGCAGTAGGAATAGCATAGCAGCAATACTGCAAATAGTTAAAAATATCAGGGAACTCCATGCCCCTCGGGCCACTCCTGGAAATTAATAACAACGACTTTGTTACGCTCTATAAATATTCCTACTTTTTTTCTATTTTTAAAGTATAAAATTACTTTCAAATCAAATTTACTTTACACCTGAGACTAACGATGATAATTCTTTAGATCTGTGGTAGATCAACTAAAAACTATACTAAAATATTAGGAACCATAACTCAACTTTAATTGAAATCTCCCTTCTCTTAGTAACGAATATTTTCATGTCCGCATCTTACTAATTGTAAAATAATTACCAAACAACAATAATATTCATCATCATAGAGCGTCGGTGGCTCAGTGGTTTCAGCATTTGACTTGTAATGTACAGGTCTTGTGTTCGAATCCCGCCATGTACTAATGTGATTTTCGATTTTTCGAAATTCACCCGACGTTCTAACGGTGAAGGGAAACGTCGTGATGCAACCTGCATATATCGGCGAAGAATGCGAAGATATGTGTGAAGTCAACCAACCCGCACTTGGCCAGTGTGGTTGACTATGGCCTAGTCACCCCTAACTTGGGGTAAGCTCCGTGCCCCTCACTAGGAATGTATAGTGAGCTGGTGATGAATAATATCCATTCAATACTCACACGCTCCAAATGCCGCGGAAAAACAATGTGGCATACGACGCATGTGTGATACAAATGCTACCTTTAAAAATAAAACAAAATAATCATTAATGAAAATATGAATCTAAAAAGAACATAAAAATAACCTGTATTAAGTAGTTATTATTATTATCAAGATCAAAAGGAACGGAATTCCTAAATGGACTTACTCGTGGTATAAGTTCCTTTTTTTTAATTGACTTAAGTTTGTTACAACTTACCAATCGAAGAGGCTGTTTGAATCGCATTGTTCGTAACATATTTTAAATTCTTAAAATTCGTGCTGCTTTTTGATTTTCCCTAAAAAAAAAAAAATTTTTAACTGTGTCAGTAAAAACAAAACTATTATAAACATTTAAAATCTTAAATATTAAAAAAAAACTAACTTTCGCCCGCGGCTCCGTCCGCGTGGAATTAAAAAACAAAACTGAGTAGCCTATGTGTTCTTCCAGGCTACTCTTTAAATCTATACCACATTTCATCGAAATCCGTTCAGCTGTTTAGGCTACAAACTAACAAACATTCATCCATCCATCCATACATCTAATCTTCCGCATTTATAACATTAGTACGAAGTATGATAAATGAACCAACCTGTAAAGTTGTCAAAACAACTGTCATGATGTCTATGAGATTAGATGTCACAATAAACTTATTACAAACTGCTGACAGTAAAAATGCCGCTGTACTAGCCTTGTAAACAAGTCTGCAAATTTATTTAGTGAAACAATAAATTATAAGAGCACGCGCACACCTTTGCCTAAACTATCGCACAACTGTTTAGTCTCTCTCTGATTCACATAAGCTTATTTGGAGGTGCACACACTACTTCATTTTTAGCTGTGCAACTAAACAGTTGAATTGGCTGCGCAACAATCGACAATCGCAAAAAAGTTCTGCGATAGTTTAATCAAAGGTGTGCGCCCGCTCTAAATAAAAAAATAATCTTACTATAGTTAGGAGCCTTAGTCATGGAGCAGTGACAACCAATATTACCTGTTTGCAGTAAACTGACTTGAGTTACCGGAACAAAGAAACCAGAGAGCAATTCGCCGATCCACGCCAGAGTTGTTCATAAGTAAATGGATCATACTGCCTACTAGAAATAGAGCTGTGATATCCTAAAACATTACAAACAATTATAGTTATATTATTGAAACAAAAAACATTCGTATCGTAGTCCATGTCTCCATAGAGTAGGTTATATCCCTCATGCGTTAGCAAAACAGGATCTTATTCAACCACGCTGGGCCAATACTTGACTTCACACATCTTTTAATTTTTCGCAGATATGTATGGATATAACAGACTAGTAGACTAGTAGACTAGACTAGTGTTAAGATTGAATGTAGATGGCTACAAAGGTAGAGTAATACCGAAGAAAGTATGAATGGACTGTGTGAAAGAGGATATGCTTAAGAAGGGAGTGGATGCAGATATGACAGCTGATACGAAATGTATGGAAGAGCAGCACATACTGTACCGATAGGGGCAAGTTGATGATGATATTATAGATTAGTACTTACATTAAAATAGCAATGACAAACAGCAACACTACCCATCACACCACACATTGGAAGAACAAACAATGGTATTAATCCACATGCCTGAATACTCGTCGGTTGCCAAAAGAACATCCAGAACATACACACCCACATAAGTATCACTGTTTTGTCGTGCTGAAACATATTCATATGAATTCACTTGTACGAATTAACAACTCGATATTTTTTTTTGTATTTTCGTATCACAGATTGTAAACGACCAATATTGCTGAATTGAATTGACCGATGCGCATAGACAGCATTGGGATAAATAGTTGCAGTTTCATGCAAATATTTAAGTGAGAAGAGAGGATATGGATAAATAATTTCTTTGGGAGAGGCCCCTGCCAAATTGACTAGTCCCCCAAATTAGTCTCCTTTCGACCATATTTAAGTCAAATAAATTGAGAACTATCAATATTTTGCTTTAAAATGACAGACGTCCTGAAAAGTGTGAATTTTGACTTGTGACATTAATCATCCAAATTCATAACCAAATTGTGTTTTATTTGTTATAAAGTATAATTTATATTTACATGTCCCAATTCGAAAAACCATGGTAAAATAAGTACTGGCGGGAAGAAACCAAGGATACCTCGGAAATTATTATAACCAGCATTTTTTAATCGATCCCCGACATCGACTATTGGTGTTTGAGCCGTGGATCTCCTGAAATGGAGGTTTCCAATTAAATCCTTATTAAAAGTTATGTTTTTTAATAATGTAACATTTGTTTAAGTACTAACCTCCAAGAGAGAAATCTGAAATTATAAAATATTACATTTGGTTAATCAAATTTTAAGGTTTGATACAAATTGTTTTATTGCTTTAGCATGTTTAAAATAAAGAAATTTACTTACCCGCCCATTGTGAAAACTAGTATTATTTATTCAATGACATTTAACCGTAATCAATCAAATGAAATTTATATTTTGTTCTATAATGGATACGAGGTGCTACTTTTTTAAAATTGGAATAATAAACTTTTAAATTCTAACGCAACAAGATCTTCATGGTTATATGAATTCTAAAATAGCATTATAAAATTATAGATAGGCACACTTAAAAATATCTGAATGTTATGAGTTACCTGTACTTTGGTTTAAGTTAAAGTTCAAAATGTTATTATATTAAAACAACATTTACATAAATGGCAGTGTTTATTTAAGGAATTAACAATTAAAAATTTTATAACGTAGTTCACTTCTGTTTGTCCATAAATTCGGAAATCACTTTGCAGTCCACTCCTATCTATACATACAAATTATTAACTAGGGCTGTAGACAATTGTGCGACCAGGGTTACAGTCGCGGTATCACTTAACGATATGCTTTCAATATTGTGACACCACATTTAAAATCAAACGGGTGTCGTCCTCCGATAAGGATCGGTACCGACGGCGCGGTCGTGGCGAGGCGGCCTGTCCCCGGCATTTGCTCGGGCACCCGCGCCGAACGTGACCAACTCCTCTTCTCTCGAAGGCGGCGGTTCCACAGCCGAAGTATCGAGGAATCTGCCGCTAGCTATTGACGCTTGTGATTGAAATATCGATGCACTCCTCAAACCGCTCAAAGTATTCGCACTTTGGGGTACTTCTTTGAATTCTTCAAAATAATTGTCACAAGCTGTCGGCCTCGGTGCGGCCGGGAAGCCGTATAAAGTCGAGGATGACAAATCTTTCAGTGATGCTGAGCTTAAATTAATTCTTCTATTTTTATGTATAGAACAGTGTGGCATTTCGTCACCGTCGAAAACGAAACGCCTTCGTTCGTGAGGAGTCGCCGCAGACGATCCCGTCGGCGGGTATGTGTCCCTTTTCATCATGCGTCGTTCAAGTAGCGACGAATCTCTATCTCTGCATTCTGCAAAAGTGTATTCACGATCCCAAGCTCGGCAATCTGCTTTTGCTTTCTCGCACAGTTCTGTTATCCAATCCTTTTGATACCATTGCAGGAAAAGGAATATTGCCGATGTCCCCGCTAGCTCGGCTGCCACGAATCCACTCAAGTATAATCCAAAAGAATAACCGTAGCTGTAGGACATTCGCGGTGTATCGAAAACTGTCATGTACCGCAGCTTGTGGCCAACTTGTGATTTGAATACTGATATATACATGACAATACCAGTCAGCATAATCAAACCTGAAAAAAGAAATAAACCGTAGGTAAAAAGTCGCATCACCAGGATATAAAAGATTATGTCTGTTACATTATTTTTCTCCTATTTATCTATTTCTTTTACATTGTGTGCCACTTACCGGATATTATGAACATTACGCCCGCTATAAATGTGCATAACCTTCGTCCCTTCACGCAGTGTCCTAGCACACAGCACAGAGCTCCTACTGCTTGCGCGAACACAGCCAAAAGAAGTGGAGCTGCGGAGCGTGTTACCACATCTGGAAATTTAAACAATAGTTCTTTGATTTTCGATAAACAAACAAAATATAAATTGATAATATAACAAATATTGCTATCATGCTAGATAAGGCATTGCCAATTACCGTAATGTTTTAAAATTCAGGTTATTGTTATTTTTAAAACAAAAGTAAAAAGAAATCTTACATGGTATCGCATTTGTAGAATCACTAGGGTCCGGTGCGTACTGCGACAAAGGAAAATAAGGTATGTCCAGACATTCGTACACCGTGCTGCCCGCTGAAATGTAAAAAAATCATACGTAAATATAGGTTTTTTTATAATTTTTATAAATCATATCAGGGAAACCGTGTTTTTGTTGCCATTTTTTTTAACATGAATAAAACCTCTTTGCGAAGCTACAATTTACCTTACTATAGTTCAACTCTAACATTGTAGATGTGCAACAACACAAACCAACTATTCTAGCCAAGTGCCTGGTTTACACTTGCCAGGTACAGTTGGATTATAGCGCTCAATATGTGTACTGGCATAATGTGAAACTAAACGGCGCCAAGCAATGAGTCCATACAATCCATGCCTAGTCTGCGTTACGTTCAAACTGTACTAGCCAAGTAACAGGCATAAGAAAGAAGTATCTGTGCCAGACTCTTCCAAATGAGAAGAAACTATAAATACTAATCGCTCAATCTAGCAGCTCTAGCAAAGAAATTATTATGTACTAGCTTTCGCCCGCTACTCCGTCCGTGTGGAAAAAAAAAACTAAGTAGCCTATGTGTTCTTCCTGACTATCCTCTACATCTATGCCAAATTTCACCGAGATCCGTTTAGCAATTTTGGCTACAAACATCCATCATCTAATCCACCATTTAAACTTTCGCATTTATAATATTAGTAAGAAGTAAGATGGCTACAAGTAATAACTTTTATAGTAAATAGAATAGCACCAATGTACCGACAATTACTACGGCTACGGACTCTGTAAAGTGAAAAGTGGGCCGGCATGGCTGGTACGACTGTGCGACGTGCAGCACAATGCATTTCCTGTCTCGAATGACGGAAACGGCGACGCATTGTAGGACCGCGTCACACTACCAACTTTCGTCCTCTATTCGCCATCATATTTATGTATTCAACTTTTAAATGTATAAATTACTATTGTATGCGTAATGTTTTTAATGGATATTGTGTATCGATATTTCTAATTTATATTGTACATACTAGTAATGATACCAAAACTTTGTGGTGGCTCGCGATTTTGCAAGAGGCACTAAGAACGGTACCTTACTGGCCAGAATTCAAAAGCGTTGTCTAGAACTCAGTACATACAGCGAGTATATCACCAGCCATTATAATGCATGATTTTTTATCAGTACTTACGTTCGGTATGACATATTCTCCAGAGTCCTGATACAGTGTGTTTAGCAACGAGAGCGTGTTTCCCAGTCCCGTTGTATAGAGGGTTGAGCATGTTTTCTTGTGTGTGTAGCCAATTGTTAGTAGACACTGCCACTAATACGGCGACCACTGCTGTCCCCGCTGAAAGTGGTGTTAGAAGCCAAAGACACGCCACGGACGAATCGATCTTGGCGACTAAAGTTGGAGAGGGTGGCGTTGGCCTGAAATATTAGAAAGATAAAAATTATAAATATACATCATCATCAACTTGCTCTTATCCCTACGGAGGGTCGACATAGCATGTTCTGCTCTTCCATACATTTCTATCAGCCGTCATATCTGAATCCACTCCAATCTTAACACTTTCTGGTTCATTTATAAAAAAACTAGCTTTCGCCCGCGACTCCGTCCGCGTGGAATTAAAAAAAAAAACAAAATTGAGTAGCCTATGTGTTCTTCCAGACTATCCTCTACATCTAAACCAAATTTCATCGTAATCCGTTTAGCCGTTTAGGCTACAAACTCTAACAAACATCCATCCATCCATCCATCCATCTATCCATCCATCTAAACTTTCGCATTTATAATATTAGTAAGAAGTAAGATTAGTAGGAAGTATGAAGTAAGAAGTAAGATAAGATAAGATAAGATAAGATAAGATATAAATATAATTTAGAAATCAAATGTGAATGTTAAATCTTGAATAACCTCTTTCGCATATAATTGTATGGTTAATGAGATCGATTAAAATGTATAACTAAAATCTAATAGTAAATATTTTTGCTGGACTTAAAGTGTTAAGTAATACACTTTACTGTAGATTAATGTGAGAAAGTAGTAGCAGTGCTTTAAACATGTGTAAGACATTAACTATACTTATTTTACAACATTCCCCAAATGTTTTAATTAAAAAGTACCTGGGCGGGCGACGGCTGGCTATTGCGCCGCTGAGCGTGGGCGCGGGTGCAGGCGTGCGGGCGCCGCGCGGCAACGTCGCGTGCACGCACTGCGCGCCGCCGCCCCACATGCCTTGCTGCCGCTTTACTGCAAACATACAAATACAATATTTGAATCTGGAAAATATTAAACGATTGATTAAGTATTATAAAATAATGATCAGCGGTTTGTGCTTACTGCAGTACCTATGTGGTAGGAGTACAATGAAACTGTGCGTGCATTTTTAAAAGTTTTCACGGTAGAAACTGTGCGAAATATATTGTTCTATCTATGCTTTCATAAGATTGAGAGAGACATCACTTTTCTCTGCAAGTCAAAAGTTATGGTAAGCTTCCACGCAATTAAAAATGGAATTTTGTACGGCACACAATTATTCTGTATAACTTCTTATACCTAGTTTAGTTCTGTGTCACTGAATTACTATTGACGTTGTTTTAAATTATCCTTGACTAGGTAACTTGTGAAGTCAAGACGTATACACAGCGACAAACGCATTGAATTCTTGGCACACGGCGCATCTGCAAGTTGATAAAGTTAGTTCGAAACGTGAGGTGCATCAAAATCTAACGATTCTTCATTATTCCTATACATTCCTACAGTAACTTTTGTTCTATTTATCATCAACTACTGATAATGGTAGGATTTAAAATTATGATCTAATACCGTATGACTTTTATCAAGACGTGAAGAGAGTAAAAGAAATAAGTAATTTCGAATTCAATGGATATAAGAAAATATCTACACATGCTACTGGCTGATATTTTTTTTATCTATGGTTTTATTTTGAAGAGATGCAGTATTTAAATTGAAACAAATATGTCTATTTTCGTTATCTGTGATAACAGATTATAAAGAAAAAAAAAGTTTAGATAGGTCAGTAATTTCTGTTTTGGCAGTGGTAACTCTACTCTGCTCTCTGTCATGGTTGTAACTTACTGATCTATTGAGCCACGTTTAAAACCCTAGGGTATTAGAGTGTAGTGAAGCACAGAAATTAGAATGTTCCATCCAATCTACGTAGACAAGACAAACTGCGAATGGTATTCCCTTGGGTTGGAGTGACCGGCGAAAGTCTTCGAATTTATGACCACTCTGCGATTTGCTCTATATTCTTGTTAAAACTATTGTGCAGAAAGCAAAACAATGGTTTCTGATTTGATGTTATGAAATAAAAACTTCGTTAGTTTATAAGAAAGGCTTTTTATTTGATAAGTAAGTCATTAGTAATATTATTTTCATTAGCAGGAATTGACAATTGAAATGAGGAACTTAAGCTTAATTTTAATTAATATTTTTTTTAATTAATAAAAAATAACAGAATAAAATGCAATTAATAATTAACTGCTTAATTTGCCTTAAATTCTTGTAAAAGGGTACGAAACGAATCGGTTCCATTAAGGAGCTTTATTGGATTTAATTTGTTCTTAAGTAGAAGAAATTTCCCGCTAAAGACACTGGTCAGCGTTATTAAAAAAATCCAATACTGAAGACATTACTGATTAAAATAGAATAAATGACTTTGCTTCGTCTGTTTAAAATGAACGGCTTAGAATCTTTTCTTATCTTACCACTATCATAAATGCGAAAGTTACGACGTATGGATGGATGTTTGTTGGAGTTTGTAGCTTAAACTGCTAAATCGAGTTTGGAAGAAAACATAGAATAATTGCTTTACTTAATTCCACGCGGACACAGCCCCCTGCGAATGCTAGTTTCTAAATAATTTAGTTAATAAACATTGAACAATGTAATATTCCTAAAAATCACCTTTAAATAAGAGGACATGTCTATTTCTGAACGTAGAATATATTCACGTTATACTTTTCACGTTATTATTAAAATAAATTAGTTTGCAAAATAGTTCTTGAATCATTGAATTTAAATTTACTTTATATGTTTTTCACGTCTTAACGAAGCTCCCTCAGGGAAATGCTGAAATAGTCACTCTTAAAGCGATTTCATTGGAGAACACGCAAATTGAACTAGTGATTTATTCACGATACTACGTTTCAATCAGTAATATCATTCTAATCTATACTAATATTATAAAGAGGAAAGATTTGTATTTTTGTATTTTTGTATGTATTGACAGGGGAACCTAGTCTCCTGCAGTAGGTTCCAAGGCTCTCATGAAATGTATATTTTCAAAGTGGAATAATAAAGCATATATTTATTTTATTTATTTATTTATTTATTGAAATAACTCAAAAACTACTGGGCCGATTTTAAAAATTCTTTCACCGTTAGAAAGGTAATTTATCTGTGAATAACATAGGCTATAGTTTTTTTTTTCAGGCGAGTGAAGTCGCGAGCAACAGCTAGTAAGTTATAAATAGAATCGAAAAAATGTTAACAGTTTTATTAACCACGAATTTAATATTTAGCACCTACTAGTTTTCGCCCGCGGATCTGATCGCGTGGAATTAAAAAAAAAACAGTATATAGACTACGTGTTCTTCCAGACTATCCTCTACATCAATACAGAATTTCATTGAGATCCGTTTAGCAGTTTAGGCTACAAACATCTAAACTTTCGCATTTACAACACGCGTACACTTGACTAAACTATCGCAGAACTGTTTAGTCTCGCTTTAATACCTTTGAGCTTATATGGATGCGCTCTCTACTCGATTTTCCTTCATAAAACTAAACAGTTGAATTGGCTGCGAAACAATCAACAATCGCACAACTGTTGTGCGATAGTTTAGTCATAGGTGTGCGTCCGCTCTAAGCAAGAGTAAGAAGTTAGATTTCAAAATATATTAATGAAGGAATAATTTGGATCGTTAAAACGTTTTTTATAACCGTTCGTTTCTACAGTTTTATCCATCAAAACTCAAAATATTAACAATATGTTTCAGTTATGTTTGAGCAACGGAACGCAAGGTTAGAAAGGTAAAACAGTAATGAAATTGTTTAAATTTAACAAAAGCTTCGCTTCAAAAAATCTCCCTGACTGTAGTTTAAATTTGTTTAATATCTCATTTCTGTGCGATAAAACAAATTTCCTAAGATGATCTAAAACATTGTAAGCGTCTTATTAAAAAATGTTTACACAGAAAGCGATGTCCTTCAAAAGAAAACGTAAAGTCATTTCATTGCGGACGCAAACTAAAAAAGTTTAAAAACTCATTTTGCCAGCACTGTATAAGCTTCTATGAAGAAAAATGATTATTTTTTTAAAACTAGTTATTGCTCGCGACTTCGTCCACATGAAATAAAAAAATATAGTAGAAAGTATTATACGGTCTATGTTATTCAGCAATAACGTAGCTTTTGATTGGAGAAAGAATTCTCGAAATCGGTCTAGTCGTTTTTGAGTTATTTCAATACATACAAAATTACAAATCTTTATAATATTAGTATAGTTAGATTTGAAAGTTTAGAGGGATGTTTGTTAGAGTTTGTAGTCTAAAATTATATTGATGTAAAATATATTACACATTTTTAAAAGTACGCTATGAAATATTTAACAGACTGGGAACTATCATCAAATATAAAAAAAAAACAAAAGTAATGCCAATACGAAACATATATTTACAATCTTTCTAAATCCAAAATCAACAATATGCTTTTTTGTTACCTTATTAGTATTATTTAAGTCAATTATCAAGTAAAAAGCACTTAATTTACTTGTAAATAAAGCAAGAAACTTTAACCACAATGTCAGTTGTAACACCCACATCTGGGCTTGTTCGTCTGCTACTATGTTTACAAAGTTATTTTCATTTTATATTGTACGTTAAATTTTAAAGGATAAATGTTTAAAGTAACAACCACAAAAGTTTTCATTCGTGATACCAATAAGTTTTGGTTTTAAAAATACTAGTTTTCGCCCGCGACGCCGTCCGCATGAAATAAAAAAAAACAAAATGTGTATCCTATACGTTCTTCCAGACTATCTCTATATTTATACAAAATTTCATCGAGATCCGTTCAGTGGTATAGGCTACAAACTCTAACAAACATCCATCCATCTAAACTTTCGCATTTATAATATTAGTATGAAGTATGATTTAACTACCGTGCATTTTACATATCAATAGTTACATTTTATTTTAACTACCAATGAAGACATTTAAAATCTATAATAATTGAAAGAATAAACTTTTAAAATATCTATTCTAATATAATAAAGCGTAAACACACACTTATTTGTTGCCTAAGATGTCAGCAATTACAGCATATTTTGGAATTTGGAATTCTTTTTTTAATAAAAAGCCACTCACGTCACGCTTTAGGCTATATATTTTCACGCTATTAAACTTAGGGCTAAATATTTTGGATAAAAACTCTAATGTGGGAAAGAGATCATAAGTTGCTGCCAACATCAAGGAAGCAAGATTGCCATAATAAGGTAATTGGTATTTTGACATTTGCAATTGATAATTTGACAAAGAAATAAAGTTTTTATAATTTAACAGCTAGTTATAAAATAAAATTAATAATTAATGTTTATTTAAAAATATATACGTTATTTGTAAACATCTCTGAATTAATCAGCACCATGAAAACACTCATTTTGGACTTAAATTCTCTGGGCGCGTCTTCTCGTCTGCTCGTCATTGTTATTGGCGAAGTTTGGGGAGCGAGCTTGATTGATGAGAACGCCGGCTGCGAAGCGTCTTACAGCGGTGACACAAAAATCACTGTTCCCCAACTTAATTGCTTGATTAAACTTGATAAGCCGCTGTGATGATAAGGATTTTTGCCACGTTGTGTTTCTTTATAACAAAAAAAGCTGATGCATAAGATTGCTTAATCTCTATCCTAAGAACGACCAACATCAAATAAAATAACGTAGAGATCAAAGTGTGTAGTTTAGATCTTATCGCGTTTTCATCGTTGCAAGCACTTTATGGATGTAAGCTGGTTTCATAGTTACTAGAATATGTAAAACCAATCGATGCAATGTACTTATCATCTATTACTTGTAACTTTTGCCCATTAAATAAAATATAAAAGACGTTAAAAAGAAACGAAACGACCGCGAAGTTTCATTTATTGATTAATAATTGATTTAGGCATCGTAATGCTACTAGTTCCTCTTTGCTCCATAGTTTCTATTTTTATTACTTTTTTTAACTAATTTTTACTTATATTTTAAGACCACAATTGCTATGTTACTATTTTAAACTTATCTGTAAGTTTTTAACGGAATGAAAAGACTAAAGTGCATCACGAAAATGTACGTTAAAACATACAATGAATAGAATAGAGATCGATGAGGAAAATCGCTTGCTTCTTCGTTTTATTGGGCGCATAAGAAACTTAGTTACCAGCCTTCGCTTCTCCAACTTCGTCTGTACGCTTTGCCTTGAGCTCTACAATTTATTCGTTTGTTCTTTGATGCAATTGTAGTTCAAGAATCTTTCATATGCTTAATTTGTATTTTTTCACAAAACAGTAATGAGACTAAAATAAACGGATTGGAGTAATATTAATGAATTTAGCTATGAAGCTAATCTAACAGTGGTAGAGCCCGCTATACCTACCATCTTCGCACGAATAGGTCGACTCGCTCTGTGCAATATCACGACCACACAGGAGACAGGCGTGTTATTTTTCTACGACTTTAATTAATAGTGTCTTAAAGTTTCATATATATTTAAGTATTCATTTAGTTAATTTAAATTATTAATCTAATTATTAGTCTTTGTATTTCGCTATACAAATATAATCAAATCCACAATTCACAAAGAACAATATCGATATTGATATCAACTTTATTGCGAATGTCGGCAAACTGTTTACTTACTGTGGAGAGGTCGGCAAAGTTTCTCTGCGCCCACATAACTTTTCTTGTTCGTTGAGGCAAAAAAATTCAAGCTCCGCTCTTTGTTTTGCACATCCATTTCAATAAAATCTCTCTTACTTCAGTTTATTTGTAATCCTTCTAACGTTTGAATTTCTAACTGCTATCATTTTTATAATATAGCAAAACAACAATCATACTAATATTATANGATCTCGATGATAATTGGCATAGACGTAGAGGATAGTCTGGAAGAACACATAGGCTACTTGATTTTGTTTTTATTTATTCCACGCGGACGGAGTCGCGGGCGAAAGCTAGTTATATTATAAATGCGAAAGGTTATGATGGATGGATGTTTGTTAGAGTTTGTAGCCTAAACTGCTGTACGGATCTCGATGAAATTTGTCATAGATATAGAGGATAGTCTGGAAAAACACATAGGCTACTTACTTTGTTTTTTTTTTTTTAATTCCACGCGGACGGAGTCGGGGCGAAAGCTAATTTATGATAAAAGTCGATGCAACGATAATCGGTCGAAAATTAATGTCTTCGACTATACTTAATTTAAGAAGATTAAATAAAAATCTCTCTTCGTCAGGCAACATATGCAAATATAACGAATAAAAACAATGTTAAGTAAATCGTTGGAAATGGCGCAAAATGTTCAACAGATGCAGAGAAAAAAGGCTATAAATTAGCATTCATTGTGAATAAAGCTACGGATCAAGCGGTCTGTTTAAGCCAGAATTGCTAAAGCAACATTACCTGCAACTAAAAAGCAAATATACACTTTGTATTGCATTCGTTTAGAAAATTATGCGACCTCGGATTTAATTCATGAACTAGCTATTCACTCCTGCTTTACATTCACAATTTTATTTTACATATTGGTTAGGGTTTTATCTGTGAAAGCTTTTTATATTGCGTATGATTGATGTTGCGGGGTGGCCGGGATCAGCATTGGTAATCTTTTCAATACTGTAAGTGCTGTTCAACCACATCTTGAAAAGGATATTGCTTTATGTTTAATACGCACTTTACTAAATATATTTGGTTCGTTTTGACTGTCTATTTGGTTATTTTAGTCAAGTGTTCGTAAAATTATATTGTTACAGATAAAAAAGGCGAATATCTTTTGACACTCTTGAAAGTATTATAAATGTTTCTAGCAAGAATATAATAGTGTTTTATGAAAGGTAACATGGCTTGTAACATGAATATTATGTGTTATTGAAGACGCAATAATGCAGAGTATATGAGGTGTAACATGTCTCGTAGAAGCCGTGGATAGAGAGTTACCTTTGTATGGGTATATTATATTTTGTACAATACTTTTATTTTACTTTATCATTTTACTATCTTTCGCTTGCGACTCCGTTCGCATGGAAATAAAAAAAATAAAACTAATTAGCCTATGTGTTCTTCCAGACAATGTTCTACATCTGTGTCAAATTCCATCGTGATCCGTTCAGCAGTTTAAGCTACAAACTCTAACAAACATCCATCCATCCATCTAAAGTTTCGCATTCATAATATTAGTTAGATTATATTAGATTAACTGCTTCTTAAAGATGATTACATAAATCTTCCATGACATCAATTTATTGATTAGGGTACAAGTTTTAGACTTAAACCTTTTGTCAAAAAAAAACATGTTGCCTTTTTTGTAAAGTCTATTGAGATGGTTTACACAATATTGCAAATAAACACGAGTACTACCCACGATTGTAATCTCATTTAAAGCTACTCGCGTCCCACACGATATCGTGACCCCAATGGGTCCGAAGAATTGAATATACTGTCTCGATCTTACTTTTCTTTTTAATATAAAAAATCGGATTCCACGTAACATGTCAATCAATCATTGTAGCAATAAACATCATGATCATATCAGCCTTCCGAGAATTAAATTAGATCTCACTAATATTACAAATGGGAAAGTTTAGATGAATGGATAGATGGATGTTAGTTTGCTGCCTAAACGACTGAACGAATCTCAATGAAATTTGGCATAGATGTAGAACATTGTCTGGAAGAACACATACACTACTAATTAAGTTTATTCTTAACTACCATAAACTACAATCTGTCAACATTAAGGAAGCAAGGTTATTATGGTAACGGTAATTGTTATCCAGAAAATTTGACAAATATAAACAACTAGCTGTTCCCTTGCGGCTTCATCCGCGTGAAATTATAAAAACTTTATTTTATTGTTTACGTGACAAACCATGGGAATCATTTTTCCTTGATGTTGGCAGCAACATATG
>LD688960.1:357968-369931 GCA_003118335.3 Papilio memnon
ATGGATCATAAAATAGATAACATTAACTTGAGAAATTGCTTAATTTTATATTAAGTTAATGACATGTTGGCGATATGCCAACGAAAACTTTGCAGACTTCCTTGCAACAATTTTATGTTCATCAAATAAATCCGACACTTCGCAAGAAAGGTAGAAATCTTCAACATTTTAAATGAGTTGCTATTTGAGGCATTTTCTTTATTGGGCTTTATATGGGTACTAGCTTTGGCCCGCGAATCCGTCTGCATGGAATTAAGAAAGAACGAAAGTAAAAGTAAAAAGCTTAAGTGTTTTCCCGACTATCTTCTACATCTATGACAAATTTAATCCGTTCAGCAGTTGAGGTTAACTCTAACGAACATCCATCCATCCATCTAATCTTTTGGATTTATAATATTAGTAAGATAGACATTCAAATCATTTAATAACAATGTGATTTTGTCGTTACAGTCCATTTTAGAGTAAAACTGTTAAAACACAATCAATCCAAGCCAGATTACACTTTCTCGAAGTTAGAATTCAATAAGTAACGTCTGGGAAACAAACACCTTATTAACTTTAAGCGAAAATCCTATCAATACTAGTGTTTGAAATTTAAAATTAAAGATTTTTCTTTAGTAATAAGATTAGGTAATCATATAATAGTAATAAACTAATAAAATAATTGAATGTAACCTACCATTCTCAGGTCTTTTGTAACGTTTTGTGTATCTTGCACTGCTGCTATCTCTAAACGAACTACCAGCGTGGTGGAACATTTACACTATTTCGCTACACAAATTATTCTTACACTTTAATACTAAACGTTTTTCTTTAATTCAATGATGCAAAAGACATATCCCGTTCATTCCTATCCAACGTTTGTGTCAAATCTGAGAATTTTCGTAGCGATTTTCGTGCTCGGCCTAGATGCGTTATTTTTGTGTCAGCTTTGCTCACTGTTTATACAGATTAATATCAATATTTCACTATATGGATTGGAACACTTGTGTAACATTTTAAAAATAAATTGTACGATTTACGATTGATTTACTAAGATCGGATGTTTATTCGATAGTAAGTTTATTGCTCTCGATCTGTTTGCATACGTCATGTGAGTAATATTTTGTTAATAAAAATGTAAATTCGCAAGTAACTCAGCTTGATATACTCGTACAGTATTCTTTTAATATCCAGAAAGTCAAAGAAAACTGGTACCTACGTACTATGGTAAAGCCACAGACGTTCAGTTTTAATTGAAGAATCGAACTGTTTTATTAAAAATGTACGTGTTTATACTAACAGTTAAAATCGTCCATACACACATACAGTATTAACTAATTAGTTCGACTGTCCAGTTAAAACTATCAGTACTGAGCATATGTTGATACTTTACAATCCTACTAATATCTTACTAGTCTTACTTCTTACTAATATTATAAATGCGAAAGTTTAGACGGATGGATGTTTGTTAGAGTTTGTAGCCTAAACGGATTAACGGATCTGGACGAAATTTGGCATACATGTAGAAGGTAGTCTGGAACAACACATAGGATACTCACTTTTGTTTTTTTTTTAATTCCACGCAGATGGAGTCGCGGGCGAAAGCTAGTGTAGTAAATAAATTATTAAACGGAATAATCTCAGTGAAATACATAATTGTCCCATTCACCACATCAACAATTTTCTTCATAAATATTTAAATAACATGTATTATAATTTTATGATCACAAATCTAATTTCATGTGACCTTAAAATTTGTTATCATAATCCAATCGCAATAACTTCAAAGCTCCGTCGTTATATCATTTTAATACTCAGTTGACGTTTTCAATTATTGGATCGTATATCATTATTTGAGAGCCGAATTGATTATACAATACTCATATCATTGATATACGCCAATAGACCGGAGACTCGATTAATAAATACAAATTAAATTTAGATAAATTTTAAATTTTAGTATTTTGAGATATTTATATTAAGTACAACCAAAACATTAACAGTGTAGATGTATGAAATAAAAAAGAGGGCCTGTTCCACCACTGGCTGATAGAGGCACAGATAGCTTATAAATGACGTCACTGTCTGTAACTGTCACATATTTTACACGTTGGATTGTTATCAGTCAATTTACAATTTGGTGCGACAGGCCTTTATAAATTTAATTTAAGAGAAATATGTAAATAATAGATAAGTTAGTACTAAAATTGTCTATTTAGTTTTATATACTTGAACAGTACACATTGAAATAAAACGAATTTTCAAAGCATACTTCAGTAGAGTATAATTTAATTTTATTGTATAATATTTCTAATGCCCTATTTCATCACCAGCTCACTATACGTCCCCACCGAGGGGATCGGAGCCTACCCTAAAGTTAGGGTGACTAGGCCATAGTAAACCACACTGGCCACGTGCGGGTTGGTTGACTTCACACATAACTTGGAAATTCTTCGCCGATATGTGCAGGTTGCATCACGATGTTTTCCTTCACCGTAAGAACGTCGGGTATTTACCCGACGTTCGACATAATTTTATGTACATATGAAAATTCGAAAAATCACATTGGTACATGGCGGTGGGATTCGAACCCAAGACCAGTAGATTACAAGTCAAATGCTAAACCACTGAGCCACCGACGCTCTATAGTTTTATTCAAAAATTAAATTTTAATTTGTTGTATTCAAGAATCTTATTCAGAATCTAGAAACTGACTTAAAGCTAAAATGTTATTTATGTAATTGTATAAATCTCAACAGAAACGAAACTAAGTTAGGTGATAGTATTCACTCAGAACTCAATTTGACGTCCAAGTGGTTGCCGACGAAACTTTGCATTTCGTGTCTCTAGAACTATATTAGTGTGACTTAATATTAATAATTTACATTGAATTGCTTATAACAAAGAAGATTTAAGTCAAGTAAGTTAAACAATTTAAGATTTAAGTCCTCTATATTTTTAAACGTAATAAACACGATATTTAAGTCTCTAAGAATAAGGAAGTCAACAATTTCACTCCGAAAGTACTTAAAATGAAGATAGGGTTTTATTTCTCTAATAATCTCAAATATTTTTGTTCTCTACAATAAGTTTCAGTTTTTAAATTAAAGTACAAATGCTAACTTATCTAAACAACGCAACTTTTCTTACCTTGAATTGAGATATTTATTAAATACAGTAATTTTTCTCGACAAAGAAAGCCGACTCTCTCGTAAAAAAGATAACGGTGTTACAATGAAAGAAATCTTGCTTGAGGTTACAAAGATAGACATTCTGCTTAGAAGCTTTTTTTTCTCAAAGGATGGAGATTGAAATTAAATTTTCCTATTTTTTTATATCTATTTTCAATGAATACTATAATATAATAATAATTTATTGTTTGCAAGTCGCCGCATATCTTTTCTTACCAAAATTTGTAACTAAAAAAAAATTGAGCGATCTTTAAAGTAAGTATTAGTTAAGATGTTAGTTTAAAAGTAATAAACCCTATTACTTGTTTGTATAAATTAAAACACTACACTACTAATTTAAAAAAAAAACTATCAATAGACAACTTATCTGTCTTGGAGTAAACGGGTAAATTTGTATATATTTTCGCGCTGAGATGCTAATTCAATCCCGAGTAAATTTAGTTCCACTACTATTATAGATTAAGACAATTTTGTAAAGTAAGAGAGAACGGAGGTGATAATAAGATGATAAGTTTTAATTTAATTACGTGTGCAAATCCTCGGGCGAGGGATGAAGTAAGTTAGTTGGTAAATGTGAGGATAAAATCCAACGCCACCTTAAGACTTTACACTCGCAACTCCAGTAGGGACTTAGTTAATTTTATGCCGTTCACGGCTACTTTAATTTCTCGCTCGGCTGCTAATTTTCTGGCGCACAGAGCCCATGCAGAAAATCCGAATAAAAGTTTCGTCTACAATAAGCTTTAATGCAGATAAAACAAAACATAATTAAATTCAGTACATAGTACGTGATTAATTAATGTTATTCCACAATAACAAACAATTTCACTTAATAAAAACAACCTATCATTATTGCAAGCTATGAATTATTTGTATCCGAAACTGTTAAACCACTTTTCAGAGATAAACAATTCTATATTTAATTTTACTTGTGTACAAAAATTATACATATATCGTATAATTTTTAGGAAAAATAAAATGCAACTTTGCGATCTAAATTAAGAATAACCTAAACGAACTCACAATAAAAATACAAATACGTGCGATATAAAAAGCTCAAAACTCACTCGGTTTCTTTTTCTTTTTCTCCCACTTTGATCTATATGCGGAATGTGCGGAAAACGACGTACTCGTGTGGCTGAACATTTTTATAGCACAACGTAAAAACTCAATAACCAGCGACCTTGAACACTCAATAAGAACTAATTAAAGGAAACGTTCAGACAAAGCAACTGCGCCTTCAACCGACTTTGTTAACATCTAAACGACAACGTTTAGTTTCACATCCACAAATAGTTTTATAGTCGATCACGTCAGATTTGCGTAAAACGTGTGTTCCAAAACGAGTCGCGTTGCCCGACCCAGATGCGTTATTTTTGTTACTGCATCGCCGTCCCTGCGTTAATTAAAAATTTAAAACGCTAAAAGCGTTTTGCTACCGTACTGTTAAGCTTACAAAATACCATTATGATAAATATGTCTGTCATTTAATTACTATACAAATATTAACGCTTATGTTTTATATAAAATTCAAATATTTTTACATCTATGACAAGATTTGATGCACAAATATTATTGTATTTCAACATTCAGCTTTGTAAATAGAGTCTCGATGGCTTAATTTGTAAAATAACAAAGTAAATTCATACGATAATAGTTGAATATTACGGAAACAAAACTAGTGCTATCATATTAATAGCTTAGTTGCTTGTTCACACTGAATGAATTAGTAAAGCACTATCAACTAATGGAAATAGGCTTTTCATATCCATTTATTTCTACAAAAAGAGGTCAGGGGAGGAAAAGAGGTCAGCATAGTCGAACGATCAGAATTTTTCATATCATTAACTGCAAGCGGTGTACTCCTCGTTTATACTTAATTCATTTAGCTACATTGCTCTTTTGTAACTGTCGACATTTTAAGCGTCTAATATTAAGCAATTATTTAATAAACGAACAAAATTATCATAGACTAGCTATTGCTCGCGAATTGTTCGCGCGGAATTAAAAATGTAGCCTATGTTACTCAATGACAATGTAGCTTTTTAATGGGGAAAGAATTGAAATCGTTCCAGTGGTTTTTGAGTTATTTCAATACATACAAAAATACAAATCTATCCTCTTTATATATAATGGAGATATCTACCATCATAAACATTGTACTAATTTACCAGCTTGTTACCTCTTACTGGGTAAACATAACTATGTAAGCTACTAAAATGAGTCCTGTTTTCTCAATAAATAATAATTAAAACTATTTCTTTTGTTTTATTTTATAGTTTTTTTTTCACTTTTTTATTTCTTACTGTGTTGAATTATTTATTGTAACTTGATGCGATTGTTTAATTAATTTTGAAAGTTTCTCCGTGCATTTTCAATCCGACCTGATAAAATAGTAAAAAGTATAAATGTAAAATGAATAATCACTTATACTTAAATATAACTAGCGGCGTCTAAATTGCGGTTTAAAGTAAATCATGTCAAATGCAAGCGAATGATTTTCGCGATTTGCGAAAAGCGAGATCCGTCGAATTTAATTTGAATGTTTTAAACGTTTATCTCACTACGGTTTTCAATATAGTAAGTATAATTTAGGTACTAATTTGGAGTTGTATTTTTAGCGTTATTGTAAAAAACCACTACGACTACTACTAAAATTAGGTACATTTTAATACGTGATTAAGCGTATTTTTATGTTGGTATATTTCTGTCACACTTCATACACACTTCATAAAACCGCAACGGAAGCTCAAGGGTGCGAAAGGGGTCAGCACAGTTGAACGATCATAATTTCTCAACTCATTTACTACGGCCGGTGCCATCGCTTACACTGGTTGAGCTTTAAGCTTCATTAGTCGTTCTCTTCTAAAGCTATTCGAATAAAGCTAAAATTAAAACTGGGCGTAATTAAATTAAAGGAAAGCTACCTTATATGCCGCCTTGCATAAGCCCAGTATAATCTCCTCTATTACAGCTTAAACGCATCACGTGATTTTAGCAAGGATTAAGGGGCTATTTTTTTAACTTCTCGACTAGCCAGTATTATTATAAGGTTAACATAATCTTTAAAAATCTTCAATGGTATGTTTGTTATAATATCTCAAATATTTTCATTAAAAAAATACAGAAAACGTAATAGATTTACAAATGTACAAACGTATCTATTTACTATGCCATGAAAAAATCATTTAGAAACATTCAAGCATTATTTACTATTATATTTTAAAGAGCGTCGGTGGCTCAGTGGTTGAAGCACTTGACTTGTAATCTAGAGGTCTTGAGTTCGAATCCCGCCATGTACCAATGTGATTTTTCGATTTCTCATATGTACATAATTTACCCGACGTTCTTACGGTGAAAGAAAACATCGTGATGTAACCTGCACATATCAGCGAAGAAATTCAAAGATATGTGTGAAGTCAACCAACCCGCAGTGGGCCAGCGTGGTTGACTATGGCTTAGTCACCCTAACTTTAGGGTAGGCTCCGAGACCCTCGGTGGGGACATATAGTGAGCTGGTGATGATGATGATGATGAAGCATTATTTCAGAAGTTCTCTGATTGGGTCTTGTAATTAGTTATTCTTGTCAACAAAAAAATTGTTGCATATGATTTCAATGTAATTACTACGGTACCTATAAAGTAACCATTTCGAGTAAACATAAGTACAAAGTAATAATATTGGGTATGTAAACTAACCGAGCGTTTGATATCGCAGAAAATATTATCGAAAATTGGTCGCATTTTGTAATAAAAGAATTTATCTAGACACGGTTGCGGTTGCGTCAGTAACCAACCGCTTGGATCTTAGCCAGACCCAATGTCGGTCCAATATCGTAATTTTTTTTTTAATAAAATGATATTGAAAATATGCAATATAATTATAAAAGTAAATTAAAGCTATCGATATTTGTCACACGATTTTTTTATTATTGTATTACGACAAATATCTTCAGATGGATTTTCTAAAATATATTCTAACTAGCTGTTCCCTTGCGGCTTCATCCGCGTGAAATTATAAAAAAAACATTTCATTGTTTACCTACATTTGTCAAATTATCAATTGCAAAAGTCAAAATGACATGACATGATAACAAACCATGGCAACCTTGATTCCTTGATGTTGGCAGCAACTTATGGTCTCTTTCCCATATTAGGGTTTTTATCCAAAATATTTACCCCCTAAGTTTAATGGCGTGAAAATCTATAACCTAAAGCATCACGTAAGTGTAGGGCTTTTTATTAAAAACAGAATTATTCAAAAGTATGCGGTAATTGCTGACATCTTAGCCAACAAAGAAGTGTGTTTACGCTTTATTATATTAGTATAGATTCCGTTTAAATTATAAAGTAGGAATTTATGTGGACAAAGTTTTGCACAGTTAAAACAACTTTCTCGGACGAAATTTGACTAAAAACAACTATAAAATGTATTATATTAAGCACCCGGTAATTTTAAGACGGTATATAGAAAGGGATATCAACGTTAAATTAATTATATAAAGGGGAAAATCAGTGTAGTGAGCATTAATGACACGGTCGGTGTCGTTTTCACTCATCGTAGCAAGTTTCAAGCTTCATTAGCCGACTGATGTAACCGTTCGTGTGTCACTAAAATGCCTGTGACGGCCATAGGTGTTGAACTTGATATAAAACTTAATTAAACGCGGGAATTTCAAATCGAACGCGCACAATTTGTTAATGGGCATTTTAAGTAGCTAATTGTAAACTATCTATGCATATATGTTTGTTGTTCAGTGGTTTAAGCACTTGACTTGTATTATAATATACAGTTCTTGGGTTCGAATCCCGCCGCCAAGTACCAATGTGATTTTCGATTTTTCGAATTTTCATATGTACATAATTTACCCGACGTTCTTACGGTGAAGGAAAACATCGTGATGCAACCTGCACATATCGGCGAAGAAATTCAAAGATACGTGTGAAGTCAACCAACCCGCACTTGGCCAGCGTGGTTGACTATGGCCTAGTCACCCTAACTTTAGGGTAGGCTTCGAGCCCCTCGGTGGGAACGTATAGTGAACTGGTGATGATGATGGTATGCATATAATAAAATTGAAGTGTCTGTTTGTAATATTAAAAGAAAAATTCAAGATTTTGGATGAAAAATGAAGATGATGTATTTGCGTTGCTGATAACGAAAACCGCATTTAGTTTTTTTTTTGTCTGTCTGTCTGTCCGCAAGCCGCGTTTGTTCCAGGTTATCTCAAAAACGGCTTTCATTGAAGGGTAGCTGACATAGACTACCTTTTTTCTTCATATTGTGTGAACGAAGTCGCGGGCAACAGCTAGTCTTAAATATAATTAAACATATAAACGGCCGAAGCTCTGCTGAAATTGTTTTTTTAATAAATTTAATTTATAACGTAGTATTTTGAAATAAGATTACTCATTATTATTAATAATTAGTAATCTTATTTATTAATAAAATGAGATTAAAAATACATTTTTTTTGTTTCTGTCGTGATTATTACTAATTGCCTTCCTAAAACTATTAATAGTTATTTATGAAATAATGTAATCTTATTGCATGGTTCATGTTTGTGCAGATACGAGTATCGTGAAAATGATAGGAATTGCAGTATCATTAATTATTGTAGACTAGCGCACCATGCTGTTAATGTCCCGATGAATAACAACCTATCTATTGAAAGCTAGCGACCGTAAATGGTTTCTATTTAGAAGTGAAACCATAGTTTAAAACTAAATAATGCCATAAGTTATATCAACGAAATATTTCAAGCATTCTAAACCGAATTAAATCAACGATTTTTTGGTCTTTTAAAAGACTAATGACCAGTTTCTCAGCTACGTTTAACCATTCGTTGGTGTTTTCGGTTCGATAAATTCATGATATGTGCTTCTTAACTACGTAACTTGAGTTTTATTCCGTTGAAACAGAGATCAACCTAACACTAGTAAATCGCTCGGTAATGTCATAATAAGTAGAAACTTCAGAAACCCAGCATAATTGTTATATTTAGTTTTTTTGTTAAGCTCCCTTATCTGTATATATAAAAGAAAGTCGTGTTAGTTACACTATTTATAACTCAAGAACGGCATCACTGATATGGCTGAAAATTGGTGAGGAGGTAGCTTAGAGCCAGGAGACGGACATAGCATACTATCTATTCCGTTCGACAGCGATGGATGGATGGATGTTTGTTAGAGTTTGTAGCCTAAACGGGTAAACGGATTTTGATTAAATTTGGTATAGACGTGGAGGAGCACATAGGCTACTCATTTTTGTTTTTTTTAATTCCACGCGGACGAAGTCGCGGGCGTAAGCTGGTAGTGAATAAATGCATGTTAATACTAAAAATATACTAACAAAGTAAATAACTTTACTAGATAGATAAAACTAAATAAAAAGATAAAACTGAATTACTATAGAAACAGTAACTGAGGAAAAAATCCATAAACTTTTTTATCGCATAACTTTGTAAGTAGGTGCTCCGCGTATTTTCCTTTGACATATTGTCGTAGATAATTTCTCACATTTGGCCTTTGGCAGCTATCCAAGAAGAATGGCGTCAAATCTAACAATTTACTAATGCAAGATAAAATCAAAGATATTCCTCTACGTTAAGTAAATCAACTTTTCTATCTTAACTACTAATTTTCTATCTTAACCTAAGTATCTTACGTCTTACTAGTATTATAAATGCGAAAGTTTAAATGGATGGATTAATGGATGTTTGTTATAGTTTGTAGCCTAAACGGCTGAACGGATCTCGATAAAATTTGGCACACATGTAGAGGATCGCCTGGAAGAACACATAGGCTACTTGCTTTTGTTTTTTTTAATTCCACGCGGACGGAGTCGCGGGCGAAAGCTAGTACAATAATAAATCCGAGGCCCGTTCAAACAAGTCGCGGGCACAGCTTGTTGTTGGTAATATTCCATCATTGTCGGACACACCGGAAAAATTACATTATCATTAGCGGAACATATCAATCATTGTTGTGAAAGTTTTATACAGGAAAAGAAAAGTTTTACGCTGTAATGAAATCTCAGAAAATAATATTATCATTTAATCACAAAAAATAATGATAATATGTTAATATTAAAATTAGTTTTTACATTCGATTCGATTCTAACTTATCAATAAAGAAACGAATTTAACAAACACACAAATAAATATCCAAATAAAAGAGAAACGACTGCCTTTTAGTCTTATGTTTTAAGTGTAGTTTATATAATGATTTTGTTTTAAACTTCAGTTAATAATATTACAAAATGTGGAACATAGTCTCAAATATAATATATTTTTCCGTAAAAATTCCGTTCTTTGCCAATACACTAATACTTAATTTGTACACGACTCTCGTTTATTCCCGCCGTACGTTTCTTGCCAAGTTACCGCTGTAACGGAACGCTTTGGTGTACCCTTACAGCATATTAGGGCGCGTCGTGTTTAACATTAGTACGTCATTAACTTGTTAAAAGTATAATTACTAACCAGCTTTCAGACAAAAACGGAGAGAATGTTTCCTGTTGTGGATATGTACTCGTATGTTAACAGTAAACATTAGGAACAATGAAAGATAAATTTAGGCTCTAATCATATCATCCCTGCTCTTTTCCGTGTGAAGGAAATCTATGATTTTTTTTTATTTATATAAATTTGGTCACTGACGATTATAAATAAAAATGTTTTATGGATTTATTGAGTTTTCACGTTAGATTTTCTTTCTGGTTATATAGTAAACCTTAGAAAAAACCTTATTTT
The DNA here is from genome assembly GCA_003118335.3 of Papilio memnon. NCBI lineage: Eukaryota > Metazoa > Arthropoda > Insecta > Lepidoptera > Papilionidae > Papilio > Papilio memnon. Next base: position 368,896 of record LD688960.1, read on the forward strand.
ATACCGAAAAGCCCTTTTAAGTCACTTAGTGGGAGGTAATACAATTTCTAGCGTTCTGAGTGGTTTCCATTACCTACGACATGTTGCTAATATTGAAAATTACTTGTGAAAGCTGCGAAGTATTCGAAAACTTTCTATCCCAAGTTTTTGACTATCCGGTAAACCTATTATTTACATCTTTCATTTAAGGTAACAGTAACTTAAATAGGTAATTTATCTATTTTTGACCTAATTTTAAATGTTTTCTCAAAAGTACATTTTATTCGAATAACTAAGATGTGATCGTGTGTTTTTATCTACAACGATTTTTTTTATTCTCATCTAAATTATACCAAAATTATCAGAGAAAAAAAGATTTCTCTCGATCAAAGATTTATAGCATCATAAATTTGAAGTTATCGCAAATAACTGCCTCGGAAAATGTTAAACATAGAGGTAATGGCGTGAGCTTAAGAGAGATACTCCAACACAATTTGAACTTCGAATTATTGATTACTAGCTTTCGCCCGCGAATCCGTCCTCGTGGAATTAAAAAAAAAAACAAAAGTAAGTAGCCTATGTGTTCTTCCAGATTATATTCTACATCTATGCCAAATTTCATCCAGATCCGTTCAGCCGTTTAGGCTACAAACTCTAACAAACATCCATCCATCCATCTAAACTTTCGCATTTATAATATTGGTAAGATTTTTACAAATAACACAACCCAATTTAGATCTTAGATCCAAAAGAAAACTTACTCTATTTACTAATCGCATTCGTGAAAAGAGGGATATTTTACATCACTTTTTAAAGAGGTTTAAAATGTCTAAACTGTTTTTTTTTTAATTCCAGCTGTAACATATATTTGTAAAAATTGCAGTTTTATCTGTTTTTTTAAATCACAAGCGAGAATGTTTAACATTATACAAAGAGAAACTAAACCATGTTTTTTTCAAAACCTCTTAATCCTTAATAATCCTTAATACTTAACTATCTATGAAATTTAACGAGATTATATTGAGAGATTAAATGATTATTAAACGCAACACGGTTT
>LD688960.1:370491-382480 GCA_003118335.3 Papilio memnon
GCGTTAGACAGAGATATTAAATAGTATCTTCCCTTTAGAGTTTTCATTTAGATTATTCAAACTGTTACTGAACGCAACTCCTGTTCGGAGTTTAAATTTTTTCGCTACCAATTAGTGAATTTGATGAAATGAAAATATTAAATACTAGCTGTTGCTCGTGACTTCGCCTGTGTACAATAAACAAATAACAAGAATGCCTATATTACTCATTGATAACGTAGCTTTCTAATTGTGAAAGAATTTTTGGAATCGGCCCACTGGTTTTTGAGTTATTTCAATACATACGAAAATACAAATCTTTCCCCTTTATAATATTAGTATAGATATTAAATTATATGAAACTAGCTGTTGCTCGCGACTTCGCCCGCGAGACATTAAAAAAAATGTAGCCTATGTTACTCACGGATAAATTTCCTTTCTAACGGTGAAAGAATTTTTAAAATCGGCCCAGTAGTTTTTGAGTTATTTCAATACATACAAAAATACAAAAATACAAATCTTTCCTCTTTATAATATTAGTATAGATATAGATAAGTAAGTAATTATCACTAAACATTTAAGAAGTCAAATGCCTCTAGATTGATCTACTTAGATTCTAGACAGATCGTTCGCTTTATAGATTTTATCACCTTCATAAATATTCCTGTTTCAGTTAAACGTATTAAAATAAACTTAATAAAATAAACAGCAAAAACCTAATCAAATCCAAAATGTAATCAAATGAAAAAAAAAATCTTAACAAGCTATGAAAATATTTTTTCAGCAAAGGGGCAGGTTAAATATTTGTATGAGCCGTATGAAAAGAAGGCTCTCGACGGCCTGACGAATGTAGCGCGAAGTGAAGAGCTCGTCATACACTCGACGGTACTACAAATACAATTGTTTGTATAAATAATGTAATATGTTTTACTCGCAAATGAAAATGTTTTGACGAAATTAACGTATTACTTTGCTTTACAACACTGGCATTGTGATTGTATTTTAAAATTGTTAAAAGTAAAAAGATGTCTAATGTTGGGTTGCTGAAATTTCCTTTTATTTTATCATTACTTAGCGATTCATTAGTGTTAGATTGATCTATGTTTCAATGCATTAAAACTCAAGTTACTTAGTTCGGGCATTTCATGAATCTATCGAACCAAAAACACAAATGGATTATTAAACGTAGCTGGGAAACCGACCATAAATCAATTATTAAAACGAAAGTCCTCTTCCTATTATATGACATTATGACAATATAATCATAGAAATTTGTTTATGAATTATCCTTATATAAATTCGCATTAAAAACTTATTTGAAAAGCAATAAATTAACTTAATTTTTTTTATACTCAAGAAAATCGCGTCTATGCTAATTTGGTTATTCGCAAACTTTAAGAAAATATGAAGTTTATTATAAAATAAGGAAAAACATTTCTAATTTTTCAACAGCGGAGTTGAATGGTAAAAATTTGGCGAGCGATTCTAAAGGAGCAATTCGAATGCAAATAACGAAGCAGCTTCCGCTATGAGCGCTGCGAGAGAAACTTTCCCAAAAGCTCGTTTCACACGAGGGCAGAACAGTGAACATAGTATTACGACAGTGAAGTATTTGTGCATTCCATTAGGGATTCCAGAACACTTGCAGTCAGATTTTACCGGCTACCGACTCGTGTGAGCCAAATATTACAATGCCTTGTATATCCCTAAAACACGCAGAGAAAGTACAGTAGGCACTATTTTTACAGTAAGTGTTAAAACTATAGCAGTACTGTGCTGCCTTACACTATTTCACTATACCCTTGTGGAAAACTAGCAAAAAGCGGGCTTTCCTACTACTACTATTTACACTTTTTTTAAATATCTCACATTCATTTGTATGTAAGTTCAGTAAAGCACGTTATATTCGGACGGAATGTATACGATTAATTTGTTTTCATTAATTCAACTTTATTACCAACCATACTAACTTACTTTTATTTGTAAAGTTACTAATCTTTATGTGTAAATATGATATGATTTTTAGTAGGTAGATATTCTAAAATACAAAATATAGGCAACAATACATTTAAATAGAGTTTACGTATAGACGAAACCTAATTTACTAAGTTATAACATTGGTGGAGATAACAAATACGTTTATTTATACTGCAAAAATGATCAAACGGATTCTCAGATTTACACGAAATACAGATTTTTTTAATTTACAATTATTTTAAAAGGGCTTTTTAAGCTTCTTTAATATGGTTAATGAAATGCCTAATAAGAGGTAATTTCTTTTCTATTTTTGGTTGGCATCAAACGAACTTATCGTGTGGGAAAGGCGGTAGCGGTGGCTGATGCAACCGGCTATTTGGAGCGCGGCCAGCCGTTGTCGCCTCGATCTTGTAATTTTCTCATGTGGAATGCGATTAACACGACATCTGGACTTTATTAGTGAATTTGTTCCTCACCACATTACAGCTATTTTAAACTCAAAAAATACGCATCCAAATTGGATCATTTTTATACATTTATGCATAGATTTAATTGAACCGTGCTCAGCAATGCATGTATAATAATCATCTCAGTTATTTTTTTTTTATTTTCATATATATTTTGATATAAATGTTTTGGCTGTAGACAGTCACAAGTTGTGTTTATTTATTTTTTATGTTCAATTATTTTAATACTAGGCGTAACGTATACTGAATAAAATTCGTAAATGGAACATAAAATGTAACAAAAATCGCAGTTACAGAGGAATACGAAAAATGCTTTCACTGTAGATCTGTAAAGCAATTAGCGTAAAATGCTTGCTAGCTTCAGTTAGTTAGAGGTTTTGTCATTCTTCTAAAGGTAGGGAGAATTAATGGATTTTTGTAAGCTAATATTAAAATCTAAAGCTTAGTAATAATAGATTTTAATAATTTATTTTTTATCATTAAATCAAAATAAACATCACCTGTATTGTCCATATAAATCAAATGTAATTTAATTTTTACTCCATATTTTCAATTTCAAGTTACTGTATGTACGAAAAGTTTTCTTATTCATTTCCATTAAAATTCTTTCATATAAAATCGCATAGGAAAGGTATTTAAATGCGGAGGGCAACGAATGAACAGCAATACATCTTGCACAAAGTTAATTCCAACTTCGCTGACGGCCGAAACTTTCTCAACTTTGGCGTTTATAAATAATAGGGTCTTAGCGAAGGTAAAAAGCACTTACACGACTTTGAAATATGTACTGATTAAATTACAAGAAACAAAACATAAAAAAGTTATATCAGATGACACTAAAAAAATAAAAGAATATCCAATAACAATATTAAAATGTTCATATTTTACAATGTTAAATACTTCATAAACTAATGTTTTCTTCATATTTTTCTGTTACGACCAAAAACTAAAACAAAATACTATACTGACTTTAAATGCTTAATTAGGTCTAAAGATTTTAGTACAATTCTACACTAAAGCAACCTTTATCACCATTTAACGACTCTGATTGTAGTGGTATACCTGGTCATATAATACTAAATCATATGTCAGAATATACAAATGCAGTTGCAACTAACACAACTGCGGATTCATTTATCAGGAAATACTAGCATCCTGTATACTAATATATCATTGTATAACGACTTATTTATTGCGGATGGCAACCGCAACCTCGTTTTACGGAAGACCGAATAGGTAAGAATGAACGAATATATATATATATATATATATATATTTCGAGATCTCGAATGTTTTTAACTATAGAAGGGAGTTCAAAAGTAAACTATTATCTTAAAAATATTTTATTTATTTTAAAAATACCTCTGATCTTTCACGTCCTGAGTTGTTGTCAAAATCGGTTATTTCTCAAGACTACAGGAAGTTCAACCCGGAGAAGGGGAGTAAAAACTAAACGCTTAAGGGGACATGGTTGTGTTCCGTACGGAGATCCCATTCCCCCCCTTTTTTAGCGATGTTGCCGACCACCGTGGGGTTTTAGTCGGTGCGAGTCCGACATATTCCGACTCTAGGCCCCAATGAGTTGAAATATGCGTAGGCATTTCCCCACATAATTTAAAAAAAAGACTACAGGAAGTCATAAAAAATACATCTCAAAATCAACCATTCTACCAGTCCGGCAACTACTGTATACTTTGTTGTTTCTTTAATCTGTTGAATTAAGCTAACTTGATGATGCACGAGGACGTGGAGATATACATTTGGTTATAACTCCCAAAGCAGTAAGTTTCGAAACGGCGTTTAACTTAAATTTGTTAGCACATTGTTTAGAGCACGTAAGTGAACGTGCAAGGACACTTCATTTATAACTTTGTGTTTTGAACAGCGGATTTAAGTTGGGAAGTTGGTTGTTCATAACATCAGATTTGATACTTGCTTATAACTTTAAAATGTAACGTATCTACGACAATAATATTTCAGACGTTACAATGTCTTCAAAAACTGAACAACCATTTGCACGTAAATAGTTTCAACTGTTTTAATTTTAGACAAAGCCTTGTAAGAGATGAGCTGCGACCGTGGAACCAATCCCACGCATTCTAAAGAAGAGCCTTCGATGGGCTGAAAACTAGTTATAGGGACCGGATACATGCACGGGTCGTTTCATTTTTAGTTAATAACAAAGTCCTACAAACATCAGATTAACTTTTTATTTTTATGGGGCGGACTTTGTTTATAATACTTTATTTTAAAATTCAATAACAATAATAATCTCATATCTAGTTAAAATTTAAATACAATATTTACAGTTAAAATATAAAATACAATTATTAATACATTTTAAAATGCATACCTATTCACAATTAAAAACGATAAAAAAACAAAAAATCAATATTACTACTAGGACTAGATTATAATTATGACTACATTTTAAAATATATAAAACTAGCTGTTCCTCGCGATTTCGTCTTCGTGAAATTAAAAAATAATAAAAGTCATAGCCTATGTTACTCACAGATAAATTACCTTTCTAATGAAGAAAGAATTTTTGTGATCGGCCCAGTAGTTTTTGAGTTATTTCAATACATACAAAAATACAAAAATACAAAGTTTTCCTCTTTATAATATTAGTATAGAAGTATAGATTACTAAATTATGTCCAGTATACGGTTTTTACACTTGTTTTCTATTTATTACTTTCTTCGCTATCTCTTTACTAAAATTTACAAAAATATCTCTTATTTTCTTGTTGTTTATTAGTTTCCTCAAGTGTTCTAACACTATTTTTTCTTTCATCTTAGTTTCTACTTCTGCCCTTAATCTACCGAATGCTGGGCATTCTATAAGGGAGCGCAGCACCGATACTCCCCGTGCTGTCAAATTAACTTTAGACTTGATACTTGTTAACATTATTATTCTATCAGGAAAAGTCGAGAACGAAAGTTAGAAATCCTACTTCGATAAGGGTGTTTAAATGTAAACACTACTTTCTCGTTGAACAAGCAATAAACAATGTTAATAGAATAACACGTAAACAATACTTGGGCAAGGTATTATTCTCCCTGATTGAACAGATCCTCTTAGATGTTGAGCGCTAATCGACTTAACTGAAAGTGTCTGCTAAGTCGATTGGATCCAAACAGGCTCCCGCTCAATGTGATTACACGAATTGTCTACAGACTTGCTCCCTTGTTTGTATATATTCAAAAAAGTTACCTTTTGCTTATATTAATACACTTATTTTAGAAATTACAAATCTAATCATTACTAATATATCTATCGATATAATAGTGGTAGAACTAAAATCGAATTTACCCTAAAATGTATCGTTCTTTTGTTTTATTAAAAAAGGTTTTGGCTGGTTAGTATTTTTTTTAGATAATACTTAGCCTACAATGAAGCGGATCAGTTAATTTTTGCGATATGAATCCTTTTTTTGAATGCCGTTTAAAAAAAATTGTAACACTATTGGAATAGGCGCCAAATAGGTGAAATTTTATATCTACCATATGGTCAAAATACTTTGTCAGTTGCAATTGAACTTTAATCTATACGTTACAGCGCCAAGGATTTTTCAAATTGTCATTAAATTCTCGCTAAGTTAGTGAGGTCGTTGAAGTTATCTAGGCTAATGTTCCACCGCTTAATGCGTTTACTTCTATACTATTTGTACTTAATTGCACATTTTTTTAATTTAACACTGATTTTAATGTAGGTACTAAATATAACACTACTAAAATTACAGAATACTTATCATTCTATAGTATTAGTTCATATTTCTCACTGTCGCATCCATATTTTCTTTGGTCTATTAATTTTTATGATCGATAATCATTTAGCCGTGAAATCCACAGCCGGAATAATTGCAGAAAAATCAGCTGTCTTTTTACTCTCTCTTGGAAAAAAAAATAACAAAATGTCTTTGTACAGGATTTTTCAGTTATAAAAATGGTATTAAAACATTAAATTGTTATGTTTATTATATTATAACGTGATAGTGGCGCAAAATAAAATTGTGTTCGCAATAAGATAAATTTGTACGCTATACCGCTATGCGGTACTTCGCCGCTCATGACTGCGAATCGGTAGCTCAAAGGATTGTGCAAGCAACGCACGTATGCCGCTGGCAACGTTATCCTCTAAACACACGCCGTCACGAACTTAATTGCGCTAATTACAAAATATTTGTTGCTTTACTAACATTTTTCACGTATAAAATAATTTCATTCCGATCAAAATAATACGCTAATCAAATTAAAAGTAAAGTATTTATCAAGACACTAGCTTTCGCGCGACTCCGTCCGTATGGAATTAAAAAAACAAAAGTCAGCCTATGTGTTCTTCCAGACTAAGCTCTACATCTATATCGACTTTCATCGAAATCCGTTTAGCCGTTTAGGTTACAAACTCTAACAAACATCCATCCATCCATCTAAACTTTCCTATTTATAATATTATTAATTAATATGAAGTAAGAAGTAAGATTAAACTGAAGTCAATTGTTTTATGCACGCGCATGGTTTGTACTAAAACATATTCTCGTCCCTGTTATATTCTTTGAGGAAATAGGGATTATTTATTTGTACAGCTATAGGGACCACAGTCACACACTAAATTAACTACACCCTAATTTAGTTGGTTTTCTGATTAAAAGTTAACTGTACATATCTATAAGAGGTAAAAATACACAAAATGATCTTAACCCTTAAATGCATAATGATACATCAGTCTTTTCTTCCTTACACAATAGACTATTATGAAAAATCATTTTTTTTCTTCATTTTTCCCTTAATAATACTACTCGTTTCAATTTATGGTATTTAAAACGAAAAAATCCTGCATCTAAGGTTTAAAAGATATAATTTTAAACATATCTGAATATGATTGTAAATATCTATACTAATATAATAAAGCGTAAACTGCTTTGTTACCTAAGATGTCAGCAATTACAGCATATTTTTGAATAATTCTTTTTTTAATAAAAAGCCCTACACCTACGTCACGCTTTAGGCTATATATTTTCACGCCATTAAACTTAGGGGGTAAATATTTTGGATAAATACCCTAATGTAAGAAAGAGACCATAAGTTGCTGCCAACATCAAGGAAGCAAGATTGCCATAGTTTGTCATCATGTCATGTCATTTTGACACTTGCAATTGATAATTTGACAAATGTAGGTAAACAATGAAATAAAAATTTTACAATTTCACGCGGATAAAGACGCAAGGGAACAGCTAGTGTTAGTTAAATTTGTGATACTAGTTTATTTTAAAAGATATAAAATACAGTAACATAAATGTTCTGCTCGGTAAGCGGTACAACCGAGGGCTCTCACTTTTATATTTCCTCGATATTATTACGGTCCTGTCCAAACATCACCGAACTCACGTTGTAATCCAATTGATCGTCCTTCTCCCTATCATTTTTAGGAAATTTTATCGAAGGAATCGATTCAATATCACTGATAAGGAAGTGAACTTGTTGAATAGTGTAATAAATTATGTTACTATTTTGTTAATCAACGGTAAAATAGAATAAAATGGGAGAACTAGTTGTCCTTGACACTTTATGGTCTATAACTAATTATAAAATTTATTTGGATTTCAAATATTGTAGTACATAGTATTTATAATAGAAGATAGACGAAAATACTCTCTTTACTCTCTCTCAAGATTTATAACTCAAATAAGGGCAAAACCTATACGTGCAATGAGTTTATTTTCTTTAAAAAAATTATTTCTCTCAAAATATACTAAGCTCGACACTTTATAAAGATATTTTTAAATTTTGCTAGGTGTTTCTAAAATTTATTAATAATTGTAGATACAAAAATATTGAAAGTGATTGTATGTTACTACATTATATTTCGTTCGGTTTTCCATTTGTTTTTATTGTAAGTTCTCTGTACAACCTTAATAAAAAATGTGTATACAGTCGGCTTTCCAATCAAATGAAATAACGTCGGGAGGGAAGTGCGCTTTATCGAAATAAAACGTCTGTCTTGCGGATTCTTGTTAAACAAAGTAATAGAGATAATAAGAATTCCTGCAGGAACGTGCATGTGAAAATTGCTTCCATTTATACATGCTGTCGTTTACGTAAGATAAATTAAGTTTTGGAAAATGCGCTAACCTAAATTTCTTAAAAAAAATAATAATATTAAAAATACAATAAAAACAAAACGACATCGTTAATTGCGGTTCAGAGTTATAGAATTGGTACATAAGCAGTCTTTTGATGTTAATTTTGCTAACTATATCTCCACTAAGCGGCTCTCCTGGTGTCAAAAATTTTACGATCGAACACTGAAACCACTCTTTAACACCTTGCTTCTTAGTGCTTCTTAGAATCTCCTTTTACAATATGAAGTTTTAAGGTGGCCTTATCATTCAATACGATAGATATTTCAATGTTGTTCCAATATTCGGTAATTAGTATTGTAAGTGTCAGTTATATCGTAGATAATGATCCAATAGAAGAAAGATTCACGAACTTCATAGCATACGGATACTCAAGCAAAAGTGTAGCTTAAGTTAACATAAAACTTCGATAGTTTGAAGTTATAAAATCTTAGGTGCAGAGGAATCCGGCTTATTAGTATGCAGAGATGTAATGACGAGCGAGAAAGTTTACGAAGTAAAGTAAAAGGTCCGCTATAAACTCAAGAAATTGTAAAGAACTTTTGATAAAATTTAATTTAGGGACTGAGTGCGTATTTAAGGTTCATGAATCTTTCGAAGTTACTTTAATGTATTTCGGCCGGAGATTTATGCAAAATTAATCTTCGCTTGCAGGAAGAAAGCAAATTGAGAAATAATGAGATGGATAAACTTACATATTACGCAAGTTTGTTTTACTCTTAATTACTTTTCAAAGTAAAAATTCAAAATAACAATATAATGTCAAAAAAGCAATTATCTGTAAATATAAAGACTTGCGTTTAAACGATCAAAATATGTTCAAATCTACACTTCTGTACTAATATTATAAAGAGAAAAGGTTTGTAATTTTGTATGTAATGATTAAAATCCCAAAAATTACTGGAGCGATTTCAAAAAACATTTTGCCATTTGAAAGTTACGTTATCACTAACATAGGCTATATTATTGTTCTTATTTCGCTCGGACGAAGCCGCAAGAAAATCTAGTAATAAATATGCTTGATTTGAGTTGATGTAAGAAATTAAAAACATTTTCACAAAATTCAATTCGATCGGAACTGATTCATTACATCAATCCGAATATCACATGTGATATATTGTGGTATCGCTCGCAGCATGTTTCACCCAGCCGTCATCACATACGTGTCAGCCCATTAAGTAGTACATTTTTGAGTCGGGTCGACGAAGTGCTCTATTCTTATAAAATCTTCGACCATGATAATATAAAAAGTATTCAGCTTGGCCGATTTTGAAGTGTATTTTTTTTTTAATTAACAATTAAATAATCGTTCATATGAATAAAAATATAAAAGCAAAAAAGCTGATTTTAATTGTAAAGTGGCACCAACTTAGTAGTCAAGTTAAGTGATCAAGTGCGGCGGGATGTTTCACGATTTAGAACGCATCTATTATTCATACCGTTTCCGGTCTTGACTCGTCAGGTCCGCTCACTCGACTTCAAACGGCTGGGAAATATTAAAAAATGGAATGTTTTAAGGCAGATCTAAAAAACGTTAACGGCCTTGCGAAACAACCTAATTTTACAAATACATTGTAAATTAAACGACAACAATGGAGCTCCCGGAGTGGATTGTTACAAATCTTGACTATTGAAACATAGTACGAGTAATGCGTAAGTTTGCGGACGATCTTGGCTAATTAAAAACAAAATATTCATACCAATGTGATTAATACATGCCAAAACTAGTAAACATAATACAGAAACAGTAAATTTAGCCATGCTTTAAATCAAATAATTATAGCTAAAAGACAATAAAGCTTTCGCATATATTTTTGCACATTTGTCAATACATTTTATGCGTAAAAATCGATGACATAAATCAATTTCTATTACATTTGAATGGAAAACAAAAACAACGGAGCTGAAAGCATTCAATGAGAAGGGTAATTTTCCCCTTCATAAAAATTGCCGAAGTTATTTATGTTCGGGACCCCATCCCATCTTTGTAAGGGTTTTAGCTGCAGGCCGAATATTAACGAGCGATTGGTTTTCACTCATGTACTAATATTGCTTTGTACCACGTTTTATAAACATCTCAAATTGTTAAAAATATTATTTTATTCGGACAAAATATTTTGATTACCAATACAATAAATATCTAACTGAAATCATAAAGATTAAGGTTCGATGAGTATTAATTCACGCCAGTGAATGTGGACGACGAATGCCATAAATTTTCATTCACACAATACAGTCATATGTTCTATGTACTCGTACATCGACATATCTATACTAATATTATAAAGAGGAAAGATTTGTATTTTTGTATGTATTGAAATAACTCAAAAACTTCTGGGCCGATTTTAAAAATTCTTTCACCGTTAGAAAGGTAATTTATCTGTGAGTAACATAAGCTATATTTTTTTTAATTTTATGAGGGCGAAGTCGCGAGCAACAGCCAGTCATTTATAAAAAGAGACTGCGTATACCATCGTACCATTTATTTGGTGAGGTAGTAAGAATTAAAAAATTAAAACAACATTAACAGCATTGATTAAAATTTTGACATTCTTGTTTGTATTCTTAAGTAATCATAAAAACGTATAAGATCATGTTAACGACAAAGTATTCGACGAATCATTATCATTTATTTTGGTTTCTACCAATAAATAAATTTCGCCAGGAGCAATTCATTAACGATTCCTCAGTTTATCTCAACAAAGGAGTAAGGCTTCAATAAATGATTTAAATTAACCTCTTAAAAGTTTACCAAAGCATTTGAGACTTCGTTGAGAATAATTGGACAGTTTACAATAGCATCGCCTTCATCAATATTTAGATATTAAATTTTAATTAAACGAAATAATATAATTATTGCTTGATTCCCAGCCAAATTATTAAAGAATTCCTATTTGACAACAATATTATAGCTATATTTACTTCATTTATCTACCATATACTAATATTATCAAGGAAAGATTTGTATTTTTGTATTCTTGTATGTATTGAAATAACTCAAAAACTACTGGGCCGATTTCAAAAATTATTTCACCATTAAAAAGCTATGTTATCTGTAAGTAACATAGGCTATTTTTAATTTCACGCGGCTGAAGTCGCGAGTAACAGCTAGTTTATAATAACAACATTTCAAATATTTAAGCCATATGCTTTGTACTAAGTAGACATTGGTACTAACATTTTTAACTATTAAATGAACTTTATAGTTAAAGTTGGCTTTTAACTCTCTCTCTCTCTCTCTCTCTCTCTCTCTCTCTCACTCACTCTGGATCGTTTCCTCATTCCTGGCTTTTAACTAGTAACTATTTTTGTCTATACTCTATACTAATATAATAAAGCGTAAACATACATTACTTTGTGGCGTAGCATGTCAGCAATCACAGCATATTTTTGAATAATTCTTTTTTTATAAAAAGCCCTACTT
>LD688960.1:430451-440639 GCA_003118335.3 Papilio memnon
AGCTGCGGGAATTGCGGGTTTACGAAACCTCTTTGAATACACAATGTTACATTTTTCTCGACACTAAATCTAGTGATTTAGTATGTATTCAAGCTATCTTAACATTTATTTATTTTCTTAATTTCTTATTGTAAGATATGCGACGAGACGATTATGCGACATTAACCAGATATTATGGAAATCGAAGGTGGATGACTACAAAGTAAGAGGAAGACCGAAGAAAGTATGGATGGATTGTGTGACAGAGGATATGTTTAAGAAGAGAGTGGATTTAGATATGACGGCTGATAGATATGTATGGAAGAGAAGCACATACTGTGCTGACCCTCCGCAGGGACATGGACAAGTTGATCATGAATATCTTATTGTAAGAAACTAATCTGCCACTTCTTTGTAATACTTTAACATATTGTAGACATCTAATGTAAGTAAAATTAAGCATTTTAAAAGAAATATAAGTAATTACTTAGATTTTTGGAAGTAGCGTCTATCGAATATCACAGACAAAAAGACTTTTTACTATAAGACTTTCGCAAAATAAGTTTTATTTCGAAGTTCTCGTGTACTAAGATAAAGCCTTTTGTTTTCATCCTATTGTTATCGGTTCAACAACTCACCGACCACTCTTGCTAATTGACTTAGCTCTAAGTATCTTTACAACCAATGGCTGGATACACAACCACTAGAATATTACTCATTACGAGTACACCTAATTACTGACTAATATGAAAAGTCTTTGATATAACGGTATATTCAAAAATATCCGCTACAAGATTCTAATTGTAATTTATTAAAAGCCAATAAAATATTTCAATAACAACGGTTTTTCATTAAAATCTATGATATTGTTCATAGCCGTAATATTTTATTTATCTTTTGTTTTATGCACCATTAATTTTAAGAAGCGATGTTCTTGTAAGCGATAACGCCATTTTCGAAATTTATGACCGCATTAAACCCTGTAAGCCATTTTACCGGACTACGATAAGATAATTATTCTGTTCCCTGGATATATTTACAGTGGTATGGCATATTCATAAACCTACGTATGACAAACATGACCAGTGCCCAATGCAACTTGAGCATATAGCAAACGTTGTTACATTTCATTATATATATTAGGAAATGGTTTGAGACAGAAGTTCTTAGAGAAAAAAAAAAATTTTACCTTTTACATTAGAAACTTCATTTAAAAAACAGTAAGAGCGGCGCACACCTTTCATTAAACTATCGCACAAGGCACAACTGTTGTGCGATTGTCGATTGTTTCACAGCCAATTAAACTGTTTAGTTGCACAACTAAAAATTAGTGTGCGCACCTCCATATAAGCTCATAGGACTTAAAGCGAGACTAAACAGTTGCGCGATAGTTTAGTCAAAGGTGTGCGCACGTTCTAAATACTATGTAAATATTATTATTTGTAATGTAGTACTTGTTTAATTAAATATATTATTGTTTGTAATTAGTAAATATTATTATTATTATTCTAAAAATTACCACATTAGTTCTAACGTTAATAGTACCTCACAACGTTAGAACTAATGTGGTAATTTTTAGAGACGGGATACGTCCAACTATAGTGGCTCAGAAAAACTATAAAGGTCAACTTTATTGATTAAAAACTAGACTAGGAAATGTGTGTCGGTGACAGTGTGGCCATTAAGTGACCGTTAGCACCCGAGTGATACATGGGCGCTAAGTGGCTCGCGCCGTTCTCTCCGACAGGAAAAAGATAAAAGGATTCTATAACACCAAGATAAACTACTGTTAAATACAAAAACATAGTTTACAATTATAAATTAACAAATGAAAATCAAAAATACATCGTCTATGTAATTCTGTCCGCGTAAATTAAAAAAAAAAGTAAGTGGCATATATATTCTTCCAAACTATTCTCTACATCTATGTCTTTCATCAAAATACGTAAGTATTTGAAATTATTTAAGCAAAATGCTTTATCATCCCTAAGTAATTATGTTTAATATTGTATTACCGCTTCTATAAATAAGTCATTAGAGTATATTATCAATTAATAACACGAACATGAGGGTAACATATTTAATATTTCACGTACGAAGCAATAAATCACAACGGTGTTGCTCTTAATTTTCTTAGAAAATTATGTTCCACGTAAGTTGTACTAACAAGGATTTATTCAGGCGCTGTGTGTGGGGAAATGAATTATAGCTACTGATAAAAAGATATCATTTTATTATTCTCTTTTTCGTTTGTTTTTATATGTTTTTTTTCATTCAGTTCGGTATAAACTGTTCTATGTTGTTTTTTGTCAATGTTGATAACTTATGACAAAATACATGTGTGTTTTTTTTGTATTCGTAATAATTATTTTTATTATAAATCTATATAATTAATTTAGATGTTTACCAAAAAATTCTGATCTCGTTCAACGTGAAATGTGAGCAACAAAATTAATTAAAGCCTCAAAACTAAGTAAAACTTGAAAACTTTAGTGAACTTATTCGTCTAAAGCAGCACGTAATTAATGCAGTTAAAGCTTCTAAAGCTTTTGTCTTCAAAAAACCAACGCCAGACGTGGCACGTATACAAACTGAGTCGAACAATAACACGGCCTAGAAGAGGACCTTTACGTAGCTTAATATTTAAAATAATAACTTGAAAATACAATCACAATTTTAATTCGATGATTTTAAGGTTCTTAATAATATTACCATTTTCTAGGTTACGCTGGTTAAATATTCGTAGCATAATTAAAAACAATAAAAAAACGACATACATTAGTTAGTATTGGAAAGTAAAGAGCAGTTTAGCGTACAATAAATATTGCTATTTTTTTCTGAAAGGTTTTAAAACATTCAAATTCTTAGTGTGATAAATTTCGGGCTGTGAAATGCTTATTCTCACGAGAAATTAACGCGTCCATTACTTTCAATTTATAGAACATTTGTGGTACAGTTTATTGTCTTTGACGTCCTCTTTTAAATTTTCTTAAGCAACTTTTTAGTGTCGAGACATTCAGAAAAAGTTAATTTGTACTCTGCTGTAATTCTATTAGACGATACTGTTACTACATAAATAGTAGACTTTAATCTATTATATTGCAAATAAAATTTGCTATATAACACAAAGGACTTAAAGAAAAAAATATCCCTATTGTATATTTATACAACTTTAGAAACTTGTATACATTGGCCTTCGGTTTCAAAAATACTTACATGTACACATATAATATTTTCATGGCATGCGTTCTTGGTTGGAATTCCGTGTTATATCCGAGTATATTCAAAAACGGGTGGACCGATATTAACGCGACTTTTACTGGTAGGTAACTGATGTATGGTCTAAAATAGATTTTTTTTAAGTGCGTACGAAGTCGCGAGGTACAGCTAGTTTCAAATATCATGTATAATTCTTTTCATGCAGTACTAACATACTCATCATCAACTTGCCCCTATCCATTACGGAGGGTCGGCACAGTATGTGCTGCTCTTGCATACATTTCTATAAGCCGTCATATCTGAATCCTCTTTCAGACAATCCATCCATACTTTCTTCGGTCTTTCATTCATTCTTAACACTTTCTGGTACTAACATACTATTGATAATTTTAATCTAATTTTAATTCTAGTATAGTTTTACAAGTACTTTGCCCAGGCAGCAGTGGCATCTAAAGTATCCCATAGCTACGGAACTCTGCTTCCTGGGTCTTGTGTTTAGAAAATTTTCTTAATTATGTTTATTATTACTATTTTTATAGCTTAATCATGTTTATCCGATTGTAGTAATATTGCTTATGTGGAAAAAATAAAGACAATAAAAAAAAAATACTATTGATAATTCTAATCTTTTACATCTAACGCGTCTTACCGATCATGCAGCGTTATATCTTACGGAATAATGAGAACATATGACCGTAGCATATCCTGTGTGGGAGTGTAACGTTAAAATAAAGCCTTCGCTTGGGGAAAACCTCCTTAGCGAAATATGATAATCATTTAGAAGTTTTCTTCTAGGGTTTATATAAAGTTTACGGTTAAACGTAATCGACCTATACCAAAGAAACGACATACATCTTAGTAACCGTACAATGTGAAGTACAGAATAAAAAAATGATAGTTATTAAGTAATTTGGGAAAAAAAATTATTAGGTTGCTAATTGCATAACGCAAACAAAGTTGCTTGATAAATATCTTAATATTCGCATGGATGTAATAAATTTAAATAAGAAGAAACCTGATCAAAACAACAGCAGACGTAAAACATATTTTGATATAGTCTAAGTTTTAACATGTCATAATCATCTGTGTGTTAATTAAAAATGCCGGCGCAATTGTCCATTTAATTTTCTAAACTAAGATATTCAAAGGCTTCCTGCAGTACCTGGGACACAAAATGGCTCTTCAAATTAGCGTAATAAAAGTAAGATAACAATTTAACTTTCAAATGGAACTATGTAAAAAGATAACTACAATGACTAGCTTCTTTAATATTAAATGATTAAAAAAGTAATCAGTTTTGTTTTTTCGTTTAATTTAATATTGACCTCTCGATTTAACAATTTATTAAACTGACGAGAAAATAAGCGTAAAACCCAATAATCGATCTTTAAGATCGATCTTCAAATTATATATATTTAACTAGCTTTCGCCCGCGATTCTGTTCACGTGAAATTAAAAAAAAAAACAAAATTGTGCCTATGTGTTCTTCCAGGCTATCCTCTACACCTATACCAAATTTCATATAAATCCGTTCAGCCGGTTAGACTACAAACTCTAACATACATCCATCCATCTAAACTTTCGCATTTATGATATTAGTATGAAGTATTGTATATTATAATAGACTAGGTTTTAAGAGTTCTACTGTGATCCTTGTTACGTTAAATTAGAAGTAAATATATTGTATTTACAAATTTAAAAGATTTTATGTTAACGTGAATACTTAAGACGTAATCATTATTATAGTGGGAAGTGTTCTTGCATCATAAATAATGCTGCGAGCTTTTAACGAAGCACACAAGTGCACTGATCTCAAGAGAATACAACGATTACTGTGAATTTCTAAAGCTTTTGTATGTTGAATGTTGTATACAACTTTTATTACATTACTTAATTCATAGCCGGTTTCCCAGCTAACCATTCGTTAGTGTTTTTGCTTCGATAAATTCATTAAGTGCGTTTGACTACGTAATTTGAGTTTTACTCAGATGAAACATAATGCTAAAGAATCGCTAGGTAGTTACAAAATAAGTGGAAACTTCAGAAACCCAGCATCAGGTAAATTCTTTGAAAACGTCTGTCAATAATTACTGTCAATATTAATAGTAAAGTTTAATAGATGTCATCTACATCTATATCTATACTAATATTATAAAGAGGAAAGATTTGTATTTTTGTATGTATTGAAATAACTTAAAAACTACTGGGCCAATTTAAAAAAATCTTTCACCGTCAGGTAATTTATCTGTGCATAACATAGGCTATATTTTTTTAATTTCACGCGGGCGAAGTCGCGAGCAACAGCTAGTATTTTATATAATAACCCTTAAAGAGCAGAGAAGGGAACACGCAGATAAAAGATATTTCCCTAATTTATGCGTCCCCTATCCTGCAAAATGTGAAGAGGACGTCCTATCACATACATGTAATTTCTTTTTCTTAACATAAAACGTTACTAAACATTTGTATTAGTTTCGGTATTAGAAAGAATATTTCTGTTTCGAATTGCACTTGTAAACATGAACGCTATAAATATCTGGACAATGTTTCGTTATGCTACGTCAATACATTTCCCAGCTCAATGTAACATGTTGCTAACACCCGCGCCTGTTATTTATTAGCCACCTTCTATAAAGTACAAAAGGAAAAATCTTAGTTGTTCATACAAGAAAAACTTATAGACCTTTATTTCAAGAAATAGAAAAACATAAGAAAGCTTCTTTGATGTAAACTTTGTCTACAAAAAATTGAAAAAAAAATGGGACCCACCTGCAAGCACTACCTTTCGGATAAAAAAAGAAATTTCAAAATCGGTCCACCAGGGCCGGAGCTATCGCTTAACACACATAAAAAAAAAATATATACAGACGACTTGAATACCTCCTTCTTTTGGGAAGTCGGTCAAAAATAAATCAAGATAATATTTAGTTATTAAACTAGCTTAGCTTCGCACGATTCCGTCCGCGTGGAATTAAAAAAAAACAAAAGTATGTGTTCTTCCAGACAGTCCTCTACGTTTATGCCGAATTTCATCGAAATCCGTTGAGCCGTTTATGTTACAATATCTAACATACATCTATCTAAACTTTCGCATTTATGATATTAGTAAAAAGTATGATTGTTTTGTGTTTAAATGTTTCCAGTAAACAATTGGTCCTTTATCAGAAGGGCGCAAGTAAAAAAACATTAAATTAATTACTTTACAATTCGTCAGATTCGCTTCATGATTAAATCGGTAACAAGATTAATTGTAAAAGGTAAAAGAACATTTATTTTACGTCCACGAGCATTAATCTTAGCTAAATCAACTTGTCTTCTTATTGTGTTACTATGTAGAAATATTTTTATAAAAATCACGCAACAGATTGACCCAAAAATGTAAAACATCGCGTTTTAACATTTCTTCAAATCGAAATATTAAAAAAAATTATGAGATTAATTACTAATTCTAAGCAAAATCAATTTTTGCATTGGAATATGATTTAAAATAATTTTTCTTTTGTTTAGAAATGAACTTGATATTAGTAACAACGGTTGGCTCTCTGGACTGCTAATTTCTGTCGTTAACTGTCTGCTGCCGGGAAATGACTCTCATCGGAGACCAAAGACTTTCATAATTGCTACGATTAAAATAATTTTGTTGAATTCTCTCAAAGTGTGAAGATATTATTTACGTATTAACGTAATTGTTAGCAGGGATTTATAATGGGTCGATATAAGTTGGTAGTGTCCATTTTTTTATAATTATAATCTTTAACATGTAAATATTATCCAAGGCCTAAAGTAGTGTGTACTACTATTATCTCTAGATGTAGGTGGGATCGCATTGACTGGTAACTAATTTGACGTAAAAAGATTGAACTCTGTATTTGAAAATGTATAAAAATAAAACTAACTCCATGTTTTATATCGCACTATTCAATTTTTCACTATATTTTTTACGTAAAACATATTCCATTGATGTCGGTAACAAAAATTTTATAGTTTACGAAATTGCACTCGAAAATACGTTTATCGCGCCCAACAAATGGTCGAACTCATAAACAAAATAGATATTGAGAAAGATTAAATGTACAACGGCTGCCAGAACGACTTTAGTCGGCTTACAAAATTATTCAATGCTTCGTACATTTTCCTAGATACGACATACATTAATTCCCATACAAAATTTCCCCTTAAAAAGTAATGATGAGAATGTTTTGTTATCCGTGTATGTGTGTGTGACCTGTAATAGTCTGGTTTTGATGAAATAGACGTAAATAATGTATCTAATGGATTTAATAATAATAATCGAAGAACCGTTTAGTTGTCTGTGCTCTTGAATTATCTGATAGTGAACTATTTAATAGTATCCCCGAAGATGAATCAGTACCTTTAGGTTTCGGCCGTTATTAAATCGAGATTAAATGAAGGCGCACGAGCGAATAATGTGTTAAGCATACAAAGCATAATAAGGTTTACGAATTTATTTATTTCCTTAAAAATAAAAGTCAAACCGTGCAGACCGCTGTAGCTATGTACAACGGTCAAACAGCAAACAGGTCCGTCAGGTGCCGCGGTGACACCACAACTCGGCGTTAGCGAGGCTTGACGACAGCGAGGCTCGGCGCACTCGGATGTCACGCCGGAGGTTGCGCAGCAGCACGCAGGATTAGGTGGATGACGCAGCGGCGGCGGCTGGATTTTTGGACACTAATTATTTTGGACACTAATTTTAAATATATTTTTTGCTTGCGATTTCCAGGATCTGTATACGATTGGTGCAATGGAGAGCGCCACCTGTGCTTAACAAACATTATGTTAACATCGCACCCAGTCCGATAGCGCGGGCGAGGCATCGAAATATGCCTGTAATCTATGTTACAGCGTTAAATGCAAACAAACGAATTTGTACAACATATAATTTTGGACTCAGATGTAAAAAGTCAAATATAGTATGATTGTAAATTCAGACTTAACAGTTCCTAGCTTGAAAGTGAGTTTTGTCATTCTGAGAGCTGTCAATTAACTAATTTTAAACTAAATTAATTTTATTGTAAAAGGATGTTAAATTAAAGGTTTTAACACTTTACAGATATAACATTATCTATATCTATACTACTATAATAAAGCGTAAACACACACTTCTTTGTTGTCTAAGATATCAGCAATTACAGCATCTTTTTGAATAATTCTTTTTTTAATAAATAGCCCTACACTTACGTCGCACTTTAGGCTTTATATTTTCACGCCATTAAACATAGGGGGTAAATATTTTGGATAAAAACCCTAATGTGGGAAAGAGACCATAAGTTGATGCCAACATCAAGGAAGCAAGATTGCCATGGTTGGTCATCATGTCATGTCATTTTGACATTTGCAATTGATAATTTGACAAATATAGGTAAACAATGAAATAAAGTTTTTATAATTTCACGCGGACGAAGCCGCAAGGGAACAGCTAGTAATTATATATTTTCTACCTGTCAGGTAAATGGTTAAGTATAGAAAAGCCGGAATCTCTCTATAGCGACCTTTCTAGGCTACAAACTGTGATATGAACATTGAGAACAAATTCTTATTAATTATTTGTATCGGAAAGTAAAGTATATTATAAACATAAAATAAGTCATTCAATAAAATTATAAACCTAATGTATTAGACCAAACGTGGAAAAGGAATTCAAGGTGGAAAATCAAAAAGTTCATTCGATGCGACGCGAAGCCGTAAAGTGAAGAAAATTCAATAATTCTTCTTTCTCTACACCGTCCCCGCTTACAGAGCGAAAAGAGAAATGAGGAAAAATGTCTCTAATTCACTTTGCTCACTCTGAAAGGTCCAGTGCATTCTATATTAAATATTAGCTACTAAGCGTAATCCAGCTTATTGGAAATGTCTTTTAGAGCTTAATAATTACAAAATAGATAGATACATTTTTATGTCTTTTACTTTCTTGTACTAAAGTTTTCTAGAAAATCAATTAATTCATGTATTTTAAACTTCTTATTACTTCAACAAACTTTTTAAATTGATCGTCGCTACCATAATAATACCGTTATAGAAAACAGAAATTTATTCAGGCGTTGAAATCTCGTAACTCTTTAAATTGAGTTAATTACCCGGAAGAAATTTTCTTTCATAGCTTTCAAGACTTTCTTTTATCTTTAAACGCAATTAATCTATCAATGCCACAACGATAAACTAGTAATTTCTACTTAATTAACGATTAAAAATCATTATAATTTATTTTCAATTAACAAACAGATCTTTAAAAACCGTATAACATTGAACTGACTAGAATGTTCCGTTATAATCTTGTAAACAGCTAGGCATAATTGGTGAAATTCCATAACAATAGTACGAGGGTAATAGTATAACCTTAGTTAATATTTTAGTCTTTAAGTATTAGTTAAATGTATTTATAAATTAACATGAAAACTCATTTACTTGTACAAAGTCTTAACACAGAATTTCAAAGTCAGATTGATAATTAAAGGTTAATTAAAATAAGTTTAATTGTTGAAAGCTAACGGAGTTTAAAGGAGTGCTCGAGGCGATATAAAATTAATTCTCATGAGAAATTATCCGGCGTAGAACACTTTTAATTCATTCTGTGAGAGGTATAGGGCGGTTAACTTTATTGCATTTGATTTATCACGTAAGAATGTTCTAGAGGTTAGGAATATTTATGCCAATCTAATTAATCGCACTTCATACTAATTATCATGATGATCCATATTTTCATATTGTTAATTGATAATATAAATGCGAGTTTGCGTAGATGGATGTTTCTTATAACATATCTCCAAAACGGCTTGATGAATCTCGATGATTTTTCTCAGATGTTGAACATAGTCTGGAAGAGCATATAGGCTAAGACTTTTTTTTAATTCCGCGAGGAAGGAGTCGCTAGGAAAAGCTAGTTTTAGATAAATTAATACATTTTTTTTTATACGATAAGATGGCAAACGAGCAAGCGGCCACCTAAATCCGCCGAAATGGCGAAGCGAC
>LD688960.1:440701-454856 GCA_003118335.3 Papilio memnon
GGGCCTCCGGCACCACACTCATCAGACGAAACGCGGAATTGCTCCCGCTTCACGCCTGTCTTCTCTGTGGTCTGATAATAGATTATGTTGTCAAATAATGTAGAATTCAAAACAACAAAAGGTTGCTTAACACTTTTTCAAATTAGGGAAAAGTGTATATTGGTCAGTGACGCATAGAATCTTTTATGACGTCATATTTCAAAAGAGTTGAATATCGCGAGCGGAACAGCAATTTATGTAAATAACACCATCCAGCCACTAGAGATTTCACCCAAAATTATTTTAATTGCACCAATTGCGGCAGTCCTCCTCTCCGCTGGGGGCAATTTTCGGCTAACAACTGCCAATTAACGAAAGAAATGGGACGTTCTAATTTTGTATATGTTTAAAAGTTACGTAAATTGTGTAATTCAAAATCCTTTGAAAAAAGTAACAGTATTTTTGAGACTGTTGTTTACCTAGAAGAGGCATACCGTTTTATCTGGTCTGAAGTAGCACAAGCACATAGCCTAAACTACGTCATGAAATAGTACTTTCATTACTTATTTTACCTAAACTTTCTCATTGTTACAATCATTGTTTACTCAATAGCCTTCAAGGGGTGCCCTTCGAGACTAGCATTCATTTTTTTATGGAAAAAATGCAAGTACATAAAATAAAAATATAAAATGTTGTAATTTATTTGCAGGGATGTAACACCGCGTTTATGTTTATTGCTTGTTATGTATCGGCTACGGTCGTAAAGTCGCGGTTGCCTCGGCCGCTACAAGTTGACTTTGTAAGCTTTAACGTATAATAAACACTAAAGGGGAAAAGGAGCACATATCAAGATAGTCACTGTCCATCACGTTGAAGAGTTACAGTTGCGTGGCCAACCTTAAAGTCCAAACCAGTTGATAGGAAAAAGATCAGAAAACTCCTAAAAAGATCCTAGAGAATAAAAAAGTTGTTCTCTCGGCCTATCTATATCTATACTAATATATTAAAGCGTAAACACACACTTCTTTGTTGCCTAAGATGTCAGCAGTTACCGCATATTTTTGAATAATTCCTTTTTTAATAAAAAACCCTACACTTACATCACGCTTTAAGCTATATATGTTCACCCCATTTAACTTAGGGGTTAAATATTTTTGATAAAAACCCCAATGTAGGAAAGAGACCATAAGTTGCTGCCAACATCAAGGAAGCAAGATTGCAATAGTTTGTCATCATGTCATATCATTTTGACAATTACTATTGATAATTTGACAAATGTAAACAATAAAATGAAATTTTCATAATTTCATGCGGATGAAGCCGCACGTGAACAGCTAGTAATCCATACAATACCTCACTAACTTTAGGTACATTAGTAAGTGTGATATAAATTTCACTATTCAAAACCAAACTTTAGATGATGAACATTTAAGAGGTTTCCTAACAAGCTTCCACTATTATGTTTGCAACCAATTCAAAGTTTACTCAATACTTCAACCTTGTGAGTTGAATTCAAAAGGGTGGTAGCTAAATGACTTCGGTTGACAATGTCCTAACAGAAACTTGGCAATATAGCCGACAAGAGGCGAAGCGAAAGTCATTAATCACCGCAACACCCTTCCGTCTCTTGTGAGGGCTGGCTTCAAGTTGTACTCGAATAATTGTTCCAGCCAATAAAGGAAATTTACTAGTACTTGTAGTTACAGTAAACGCAAACAGAACAAGTTCACAACTACCAACTGAAAAGAGTGTTCAGTCATTCATCAGCCAATAATTTTAGTAGAAGCGAGGAGGTTCTTGAATAAGTATGCAGTAGACATCAGGAAGTATTGTTAATTGCGATGTAGTAGACACAAATCTAGTAAGTGTTTTGATTACGATCTTAGTTTTTACTAATATTATAAATTCGAAAGCTTAGATGGATGGATGTTTCTTAGAGTTTGTAGCCTAAACGGCTGCAAACTGCAGACGTAGAGGATAGTCTGGAAGAACACATAGGCTACTCATTTTTGTTTTAATTCCTCGCGGACGGAGACGGTTGCAGTCCAAAGCTACTTTAAATAACATGAATCTAATTAAATAGGTTTTCCAACTGTGTCTAATGTATAAAGTTCTGTGCTACGTTCATTTATCAATTAACTAGCTTTTGCCCGCGACTCCGTCCGCGTGGAATTAAAGTGAGTAGCCTATGTGTTCTTCTAGACTATCCTCTACGTTTATGCCAAATTTCATCGAGATCCTTCCAGTTGTTTAGGCTACAAACTCTAGCAAACATCCATCCATAAATCTAAACTTTCGCATTTATAATATTAGTAAGATATAATAACTTTTTAATGTTAAACAATAGATCATAGATACTTTAATTTCCAGTCAATTGTATGGTATTTTGTGAGATCAATATTATTTGCTAGTTTCTTAACAATACTTCAGCAAGTATTGTTCCCGGTTTCTATTCACAATAGTTCGTTATTGTAATGCTCGAGTTAACTTGTGATATCCGTCGCTAAAGGGCCGAGCGGTCGGCTTTGTATTCCTAAACACATACACGTTCTTATAGATGTATTCGTAATAATATCATTTATTTCAAAGTCACGCAAGAGCCTGTCCTAATCAATTTAATCCCAAAAAATTACTCTATTACTTAATCCTAAATTAACAATTTTCAATGACCAACAAATAGCGTATTATAATCTATCAAAAAATCTGTCCTGTACAATTTATATAACAAATATACGTCTATACGTGGAATCATTCAAAATATTCAATAGTGAAAAGCAAAATAGAATCTTAAGCCTCGGCTTACCGATCATCCGGGTTCAAAGCTCACCTGCTAATGGGATTCCTAGCTGTAATACTCTTAACTTGCATATTCGATTGGAACCAGCACTTGTGTGTCTTATCTACTTGTGTTGCGAGTATTCGTCCAAAGGTTTGTGAATTTAAAAAAAGTTACACAAATGCTTTTGTTTTTGAGTTTCTTTTGTTTTCTGAATGATTTGGCATACCCGGTGTGAAAACAATAAATAATCTATTTTATTTATGGATACTGAAGTTTCCAATTGAAATTAATATTATGTAACGTGTATTAATTTTTAAGTTAGTTTAAAATGTTATCCGGAATCGGTAAATACTCATTAATTAATAAAAATGATTTTCCAATCGCAAATGTAGAACGCCTCATACATAATCGATTCGAAATGAAATTTAAATTAAACATTGGTAGTGAGGAAACAACTCATCATCATCATCTTTCTCCTTATCCTACTCCCGTAGGGCGCAACAGGTTTTTGTCCTCCACATAACTCCATCATACGTCATCGCAGTCATCACTCCCTTTTTGATCATGTCACCTTTCACACAATCCATCCATCCCTTTCTAGGTCTACCTCTACCAGTGTACCCTTCCACACTCTTAACTAACGTTCTCCTTGTTACATGCGATTTATCTCTCCTCACAACATGCTCATACCATGCTAACCTTTTACTCCTTACCTTCTCTACCACTGGGGCTACTCTCAAACTTCCTCTAATGTACTCATTTCGGATCTTATCCATTCGTGTTCGTGTATAAGTCAAGAAACAACTATTTGTTAGTAATCTAATCAAGGATATTCAATTTTAATCTAAATACGATTCGAGTTCTACAATGGGTCATAAATATAGTTTATAACGGTTCAAACTTGTCGACGCAAATGTTAACGATGTAGTTTTAGTCAACTTTTGCTGCGAGCACAGAGAACGAAATTAAGCCTGTAGCGAAATAGATTTTAACCTCGTTTTACACAGAAAATTTAAATACCACTAGAGACTTTCATACCTCACATAATGCATGTAACGTTGAGGGAAATTTAAGTGGCATGTAAAATGAGCAATTGAAACACTATAAGCTTTTTTGGAATGGAATATTTTGTACACTTGACGCCCATAAATTAGCTACGCATAGTGTTTTTTTTTTTTATTGATAACTTCACACTTTAACACAAACTTGCTTTTGCTCGCGACTTCGCCCTCGTCTTATTAAAAAATATTAAAAATATAGCCTATGTTACTCAGTGATAACATATATTTTTAATGGTGCAAGAAATCGGTCCAGTAGTTTTTGAGTTATACAAAAATAAAATCTTTCCACTTTATAATATGAGTATAGATTGATTACGAAAGTAACAATCAGACATTTTCTTAGCTGGTATTGATGAAAAGTAAAGGAAACAGAGTATAGAAACGAACGAAGCTATTTTTCTATCAACCAAGCAATTTTTATCCTCGACACCCTTTTGCAAGAATTCTCCTATTATCCTTTTTTTCTGCATGGATCCATTTGACAGTTGTTTTATTTAAATGAAAACGGCTTTCCTTGAGACGTTATTTTCATTTATTTGAATACCAACTGGGAACACAATGTTATCTAGACTTTGATTTAGTATTTTATCTACAGTTACAAATATTATATTAAAGCTTAGATGGATGGATGTTTGTCATTTACGTATCTCTAGAATTGCTCAACAGATTTCATTGAATTTTGACACACCTGTAGAACATAGTCTGTGTTCTACATAGGCTTGTAATTAGGGTTTTTGATTTCATAATGTAAGTAAAAATAATTAATATAAAACAACATAGTCATACAATGAAAGAAGGAAATATTACTTTGCTAAACATATATTTAGATAAAATCTTCGCAAACGTTTTATTTAACCGTCTTTTCTAACTTTCAACATCCCGCTGACCTAGGTTGGGTATTATTTTACAGAAAGTTCAAAAAGTATGTACTTAAAGCGACAGCTATGGAAGTAAATTTAGTGCTCATATGAAACGTGCTGCGGAAACTCTCAAAGGATTTCACAAGGCGTCCTATTTAAACTTTAAAATGCTGAATTAAAAATAGTTATGGAGTTTTATACATCAAAGTAATATGTAAAAGACTCATCTTAATAACATCTAGTACTTTGTTACAATATTTCATTAGTGTTTATCTATACTAATATAATAAAGCGTAAACACACACTTCTTTGTGGCGTATGATGTCAGCAATGACAGCATATTTTTGAATAATTCTCTTTTTAATAAAAACCCCTACACTTACGTCACGCTTTAGGCTATATATTTTCACGCTATTAGACTTAGGGGGTAAATAAATTGGATTAAAACCCTAATGTGGGAAAGAGACCATAAGTTACTGTCAACACCAAGGAAGCAAGATTGCTATGGCTTGTCATCATGTCGTCATTTTGACATTTGCAATTGAGAATGTCACAAATGTAAGTAACAAAATAAAGTTTTTATAATTAGATGCGGATGAACCCACACGGGAACAGCTAGTTAAACAATAAGTGGACAAAAAGGTTGAACACGAATTTAAAGATCACTAGGACAGTAACAAATGGACATAACCTAAATTTCCGGTCCCTTTGAATATTTCGGGTACGATATATCAACATGCAAATGGAAATAAAATCAATATTTTATAATATTCAAATCTGTAAGTATGAAATGTTTCCACAAGATACATCGCGAGTCTGGTAGATAACTTTGTTGGAATTTCCAAGACAATTTTCTCCGCTCGCTCCCTCAACAATAGAATTACTACTTTGATAGATTATAGGTTAAAGTTATTTAATGGAAGACTGAGGAAACAGAGTCAAGGAAAATTTTAATTTAAAAAGGCGCGAAAAGCTCATTTCTTGGCTATAAATTAACAAAGAATTATTGGTATGAAAGCTTAGATAGTTATTATAGTATTCATCATATAAAAATAGCAATAAGAATGTAATCATTTTACGCTTTTATAGAATGCAATATATCATCATGTACAATGGTATCATTTCACGGAGAAAACAAGCAATATTTTCCATTCGAATCCACGTCTGCCATGTTGACAAGGGTTGACATTCTCTTTACAACGAGAACACTGGAAGAATCCGATTTAAGTCATTGCTAAGAATTCTCGAATAGAATTTAGCTTACGTTAAATTCTTGGTGATTATTACTCTTCAATTTGAAATTTTTTATTCTATAATTGTTGATTGAATTTGATATCGTCATCAAAATCACTATAAATTATTTTTTTTACTTTCTGTCTATCAATGTCCCTTTAATTTGGCCCTTTTTTTATTGTGGCATTTTATACATAAGGTTTTTATTAACTAGCGGAACGGTTGACTCGAGACAAATACAAATTTTTAAATGTGAAATTTCTTACAATATTTATTATATTTATTATGCATATTTATGCAAAAATTATAAGTACTAGCTTCAACGATTCTCAAACAACTTTTCCAATACCACCTCTAAACTATAAAAAACGCCATTTTTGAACCACAAAGTGATTAAAGATCCAGCACATCGAGTAATCGATTCCTAGCAAAAGCACGGACATGACTTTTGTGGAATGAATGGACCATCTCCGGTGCATTCGACGGACCGGACGTACCACATCGTACAAGATCCAAAGCTTTCTAAATCGTAATAAATCTAACATATCTATCGAACACGGATCTAGACATTTCTTTACATTGTTGGAGCGAAAAGGATCCACCGGTTTTGTAATAAATCACACATTATCGTGTTGCAGTCCTAGATTGTACTTATCCCATGTGATCAGACGTTTTTCCCGAATATTCCGTTTGGTACTTCCTGGCAAGTCTTTAAACGGTTTGACTGGTTTGAACCGTGAGGTGTCATTCGACCTTAACCTTTCCTCAGTATAAAGGACAGTCAGTTGTTTAAATTGTTTTTAAATTAACTTGTTTCTTTTGTTTCTATGAATATGGCAATTAGAATCTTTATTGGTTTTGGTTTTACCCAAATGTATATATTTGTTCTAAATAACATTACCGTTAACAAAATTATGGTATGATTAAAGTTTATAATTACGTTTCGATGCGTCGTCCCTCGCAGAGTAAAGTTGTGAGCCACACCCTCATTACATTAGAGTACAGGCCGAGCCATCTGTGATACAAGTTAGTGTCAGTCATCGTGAAATTATGAAGTGACCTAGTTCATTTAAACTTTTAAATTCTATGATTTTAATCATTTTTTAAATGGCTCTGATGAATAAAACAATAATAGGACAAGACAGAAAATATATTTCAAACATAACCTGTAAATAGCAAAGTTCGGCCAAACATTGTGTCTTGTAGAGCTTACAACGTAAAAAGGTTGATGCAGCGTAGGTAAGGCTTCCACAATATGAACCGACGTCTAAAGTTAAGGGAGTCTATTGGATAAGGACAGCAGTAGACCTTAACCCACTCATAAGGTTGACCAATCAATCACTAGTAAACAGCTTATGCATCTGTTTGAAACAAAAGTGAACAAAACCAATAAAAAAATAACTATATTGATAATCCTATGGGCAGGAGACTGGGGCATAAACTAGGGTACCCTGTGTAATGACCAGGCCTATTGGCTAACTTTATTCGAAACCACATGCTTATGAGGTATGAATGATGATAGATTGATTTAGAGGATTTAATCTTATTTGGATGACCGCATATACCATAGATTAGGAACGAACAGACCGATAATACTAAGATCAATATTTTCAATACACGTGCACGATGTATAAAAAAAGTAAAGTTGACTGTACATTAAAACTAATGGTGCGGTTAATTTCTCAAGAGAAAACAGCTTCACTGGCGGCATTGTATCAAACAGATTTTATCGCGTTCCGGTTTTATCATTCCCATGATTCTTTTTTCTGTCATAAATAATGTCAACACACTTTAGAATTTTATATCTTTTAGCATTATTCCGGTTCTGCTTCCTTATTACTGCAAAATAAACATTTTAGAAATAGTATAGACATCATTTAATACATGGTTTTTCGTCTTTTTTGCATACGTTTTCATGAGACATGAATACTTTTCATTGTATTTACTTTAATAATTTTGATTTGTTATTTAAACGACGATTTCATAATCGTGATAAAAAAATGTGTAGGAATTTTAAATATATATTTTTTAAAAGTGATAGCACATTATATGTACGTTAGTCAAATCGTTCACTTAGTAATAAAAATAATACAGTAAAACTTGTTGAAGATAGGGTGAAATATATTATCCAAGCGCGACTTTCTGCCCCGCCCAGTCCGGTCCTGAATCGTATTTTAAATCCTTCTTATCTTTTTGGTCCATGTGTAGTGACAGAGCGGCCCGTAGCTACTTACTGCTACGTGCAACCGTATATCAGTTAGGTCTTCTATGGCCGTTTTCACAATTTTTCTTTTATATTATCTGCGATTACTCAGAGTCAATAAGTAATCGCTAAATGACTCAACCTAGTACAAGAAATCTACACTAAGGTGCTGATTCAATTAAATCTAATCATATGGCGTGGAACAATATTATAATTAGGACATTTCAAATTAAGTTGTCTTCAGGTGATCATATTTACCAATGCTTGAAATCTAAGACAATGGTTGCTATAATGCCATTATGCTAGGAACCCAATACTCTTTGCTTAACAATTGTCATTGAATTATGGCTTTCCTAACTCTTGAAGCATTTCTACGCTCTACGAAGGTGCCTCTAGTTTTGTGAAACAGAAATGCTTAAATGCATTTTACACACAAAGCGGCAAAAATAATGAACCAGACTGCACGAACGTTGAGTAAATTAAAACTAATGGAGCACTTAATTTCTCAAGAGGATAAAGCTTCGCACCAACTCTGAATTTTATTCAACAGATTTTATTGCGCTGCAGGTTAACGTTAACTTTAGTTTGGGACTAATTTTCACATAATGAAAGTAGTAACCAAACTGTTGCGAACTAAATAATATATCGAGAATTATATGCTATTCATAGAAAGTGGCAAGCTATGAGGATTTAGCATAATACGCTCCGTTTTATTATAGGAAAAAGTTTATTCTAGATCTAGATACACTGCTATTATAAACCGAGTGAGATAATAAAACATTGTCATGCCGCGAAACATTTTATTATTTTACTAGCTTTCGCCCGCGACTCCGTCCGCGTGGAATTAAAAAAAACAAAAGTGAGTAGCCTATGTGTTCTTCCAGACTATCCTTTACATCTATACCAAATTTCATCGTAATCCGTTCAGCCGTTTAGGCTACAAACTCTAACAAACATCCATCCAACCATCCATCCATCCATCTATCCATCCATCTAAACTTTCGCATTTATAATATTAGTAAGATATTAGTAAGATTAGTAAGATAACTTTTGTCGGATGAATAGATACTCTTTCTTTCAGCCACCATGTATTGAATACGTCGTTAATTTTCCTACTAAATTGATAATCTAAATGTACGAGTACTCTACAATTATTGTACAAAGCCTGTCTTATTTTCAAAACAGTAAAACGTTTGCATCCAGTCTGAAATATGCAGGATTGTTCGCTTTATCCAAACGTACTGCAAGAAAAGTATTCTAAATTCCTTTACTACGTTTAGGAAAATTGACCTTGCAAAACAAAATTTATTACGAAAAAATTATCGCAAATGTTTATAGAATTTGATGCGTTAAACAGATTACATTCTTTCCAATCTGACGTCCACTCTACTGTCAATGTCACGCGCTACGACGTATAATTTGCTTCTGTCTTAAAATACGAAATAACTTGAAGGGGGCAGCATTGCTGTTGTTGTCCTTTTGACGATTATTATTGACCTTGTGGAAGTCGTCAGGCCAAGTTGTCCAGTGTATTATTGTGTTGTTAGTGCGACGGTACAAAGAAATATAGTTCTTAGTTGAACACAAGTGGGACAAGCGGAGCAAATCCTGAATGTAAGTTTACAAGTATATTTCTTAGAATATTACCCCTACTTCTATTGCTTACGTATTAATAAGCTAAAATTGATTAGTAATTTATGACGCATAACACAGTTTCTTTCCTAGTTTGGTTTAAAAGGCTTAAAAGTTACATTACCTGAAGCTAAATCGCAACTTAAAGTAATTCAAGGATGTATATAAGATACATTACATAAATATTGATTGACAAAACTTTATTATGTTATGTATCTAAATGTACGAATTTTATGTATTACTTTTGTACCATAAAATATTAGGAACCTTGTACATTTAGTTTAACCATTCAATTACTCTTGCCATTTTGTTATTGTAAGTTATCCTTCAATGAAGTAAAACTTTAATTAAAAAAATAATCAAAACCTATTGTATGTGTTGAAATGGTTTATTCCTATACTACATTTTCCTTAGGTTTACCGTGACATTGTATATTTGTATCCTCAATCATCTAAAGTGGTACATCCTGTTATTTGTTAAAATGTAATAACAATTTAGTATAGCAAGAGGTTATCATTAAACTGAATATTTATGGATATATACTGGTATAAATTTTTTGTATTAGGTATTTACACATTACTTAGAATTATTGAATTGATTTACAGTCGGTGAGTGGTTAACATTTTAATGGAATTTTGAGTTTAAGTGTGGTTTTATCATTTAAGATGCTTTTACATTTTTAAATACTGTTTTAGTATTTGACCAGTAGTGCTGTTAAGTGGCAACTTGCTTTTTGCCAGCTGGTTCTATAAAAACATCAGATATTTCTGGTTGTAAACAATCTAAAAGGAAGGAAATGTGCATATTGTGAACTCACTCACTCACGGAACTCATAGCATTAATGGTTTAAATAATTTTTAATACTAGAGTATAGAATTTTATTCTCCTTATTTTTAAGTGATTCATTAAATTTAAAACAACTTATGTGTAATGTATTACTCATATCATAGAGTAACTAATTTATTTTTAAAGTTCAGTAGGAGCATTATTTTGATCTATATAGTTGCTATGGCCATGAAATTGACCTATGATTGCAATCTTTACACATGTACTACTATTGAAACCAGGTTTTAATGTGATTTTTAGTATGTGAATTTCTAATTAAGTGTGCTTATAAAAATACTAGCAAGAGATAATTATGCCAATTGCTCTATGGTTAAGAGTGTGTTCTTAAAAAAAAAACTATACAAGTATGATATTTATACCAATTTATTTTACCAAAAATGGTTATAAAACAGAGCCCGTATAAAACTGTCATAATAAAAACCCTATTTGTTACGTAAATGTCCGATCAATTATCTTTTCATGGGCATTTATTGGCCAAACATTGAATACAAACACACATATTAACTCAAATATGAGCCTCTGTACCAAATAACATCAACTTGATATATTCTCTAAAGGCCCATTCATCCTAAAAAGTTTCGTCATGCGTGAACAGTTCGCCATAAAGACGTCTTGCTATGTGAGAAATAACTTCCTTCAGAGTAATCCGAAAGCCCAGTGGGTTACCGAGAACAATTATGGCGGCTAGCCAGCATTTGGCGTGTATCAAATGAGATAACGAAACACGTATTGATAAAATCAACAAATACCGGCATTAAAAGCCGAATTAGGTATTAACAAGTTTGTTTAAAAATGTGGTATTCCTTGAAAATCCATGTGTTAATGTATTTCTAGGTGCGTATTTCAAATCGTAGTAGATAACAATAATTGTTATGATCGATCGTATTCCTAATTCTACTTTACTACAACTATGTGCGAATTAATTACATCTAATAATGAGGAATACCGCGACAACACAAGAATGGTGCTATCAGTATGCAAATATAAATACGGTTTATGGAAGTTTCCTGTACATTTAACGTAATAAGACAATTATGGTCAGCAACCATTTATGACGTCTATCGCAATCATACTCTGTTTCAATGTTCTCAATGAAGTTCTTGAGATCCGTTCAAGGTTATTTACATAAAAAGAACTAAAAATAACCAGATTCTCACCATACACACACGCTATACGACTATAATTCTTACAGTGCGCAAAAAAAAACATGTTAAAGAGTGTTATTGAAAATAGGTTATCAAATTTCTGTTCACACCTTAGACAAGTTTTTACGAATTTGATATCATTGTTTTCTCACAAAAGTGTTCAGTTGGAGCTTAGGTACAATACATACTTATAAATTACCAAATATTTTAATAATAGCCAGTTTTCAGTTGGACCAGAAACGAACCGAAACTATTCGGAGGTTTTTGTAAATCTGACCTTGTTTACTTTACAAAAATATGTTACAGACTTAGTCACCTGTTAAAACACCTATACACTCTGTAGCCATTCGCGATCTCCAATTCACATATATTAACTGATAATCTAAAAATATTGCCACCCCTCGATACTGCCGATTATGTTTTGGCTGCGGTCCAAAACATGGGTACAGCGCCACTTTATCGCATTAGGACAAATTCAATCAGTTCTCGCTTCACTTAATACGTTCGCTTAGTTTGGACGCCTCCGAAGATTTACTCTTGCACTAAGTCAAGATAAGTCTGCTTGATTATTGATATAGAAACCCTATTCCCCAAACTCCTATTTGAATGGACCTTTATCCTTACATTGTTTAGCAAGCATCTCTTTTATTATTCCTTTATAATAGCATTGGAAAGTTAAAACGGCTTCATATTAATATATTTTAAAATCCAAAACGCCCTAATTAATATTCACTACTTTTGCAAAGCCTGCTTTTAGCATTATCATTCCATAGTTAGTTATCAAACTTTAAAACGAACCAATAGAGCCTTATAGATTTCGTTCGAGTTGCATAACATACTTTTGTTCATTATGTTCCGAGAAGGGAATCATCAATCCCGTTAGATTATGACTTAATACAAAGTCAATTGAGATTATAATAAAGAAGTAATGATTCCTCGCCATGTAAAAGGGAAACTTCATCATTTTTATTATCCTTAAAATCTGCCTATGTTTCTTAAAACGTACTAAATATTGACAAACAAAAGATAACGTTTGGAACACTTAACTATTCGTACAACGAACTGACGATGATCTCATATATTTTACCCGACCTTATCTCTCGTATGAACAAATAGCTTCTATAGTTCCTCGGTATCAATATAGTCTATTTAACAAGTTTAGTGCGCAATTCCACACATTTCTATTAATCAATATTGATTATTTTTTTCTGGTTCATGTTTATATGTTTTGTTTAAATTATTTCATCAATTTTATCTTATCACGTACGCAAGTCGACCTTACTCTATTAACTTCTTAGAATTGTAAGTGGGAATTTTGTAGATATAGGATATTTATTAAAATGTTTGGGTTAGGCGATTTACCGTGCTTATAATCGCTACTAGTAAGTGATAATAACGAATTATGCTGGGTTTTTTAAATGATATTCGAAAAACCTGATAACTAACTGATTTCTGTATGGTCTGTTACCGTTTAAGGTTAACGATAAATAATAAAAAAATCGACTAAACTACTACAATACTAAAAAAAATTACATGTCAAACGTAAGTCCAAGTAGGAAATGTGGTATCAGGATTCTTTCTGTGCTTTGCTTCATAAAGAACCTTCAAGAATTCTTTTTGAAAAGCAGACATAAATTGCGAAGAAAAATAAAAATTCTATGTAGTGTCGGGATATGGCTGCAAATCTGCGGAAATGTGCAAGATTTCGCCATTGGAATATTTTTATATAGTGTCTCTGCACCACCTTTCAGTAGAGCTGTTCGATCAATATCGATATATTAGCATCAAGAAGATCATGTATTTCTGATTGTGTACGCTGTCTGCTTATAATAAATCATATTATGAAGGTTTTTAAATAGGTAAATGTTCGTTGTTTGACACTGTCTTTTCCGTTTCGAATAAAAACAAATTACTTTATCAGTAAAGAGATCATTTAACATTCACAATATATTAAATCATTTACGCACTCGACATAAGTTCGATGCACATTTAGTACAGCGTTAAATATCGATGCATTTCCAACCAAGCTTCGGTTTATCGGACAACACTAGCGCCAATGCGAAAACACGGTGGGGATTTCCGTCGTTATAAATCCCGGCACGCGACATCCTCACTTTACACGCGCCACATCCCGGCAAACCGTGAATTTCTGCACTGAAAAGCCGACTGTGATACACGGCTCCCGGTGTTTTAAAGTACCGTAACATTACGACTGTTTGCGACGTTCCCAGCATTAGTTAGTTTTGTCTATTACCCGGCTATTGTTTGAGCCGCGTATTACCTTTTTGACCGACTTCCAAAAAGAAGGAGGTACTCAAGTCGTCTGTATGTTTTTTTTTTTTATTATTTTTTTTTTTTATGTGTGTTACGGAATTACTCCGCCGCTAGTGGACCGATTTTAAAAATTCTTTTTTTAT
>LD688961.1:4287-44183 GCA_003118335.3 Papilio memnon
CGGGAACCGTTGGTGGGGAGGGGCTCGGAGCCTACCCTAAGTTAGGGTGACTAGGCCATAGTCAACCACGCCGGCCAAGTGCGGTTTGATTGACTTCACACATATCTTTGAATTCTTTCTCCGATATGTGCAGGTTGCATGACGATGTTTTCCTTCACCGTAATAACCTCGGGTAAATTATGTATATAAGAACTTCGAAAAATCACATTGGTACCTGGCGGGATTCGAATTCAAGACCTGTAGAAGTCAAGTGCTTAAACCCCTGAGTCACCGACGCTCTTAAGGAAGAAATTATGAATTGTGTGAAAGAGGAGATGCTTAAGGATATAGTGAAATTTTGACAGCTGATAGAGATGTATGGAAGGGTACATACTCCGTAGGCTAACGCGTATCTGTTTTACTACTGTAATCTATAAATCGGTCGTCGACCTCTTATATGGCTAAACCGATTAATACTATTGAGGTATTATTCGATTCGCCAGAGTAAACCCGATGTTTAGTGACCACTTCTATACATAAAGGTACTTAGGACAGGTATAGGATATGTATACCCGAACATCTCTCGCAAAATACGCGCTAGCCGTGGACTTGCGGAAACCGTAGCCCCTACTACTACCCGAACATCAAAATGAGTTGTATATTCTCCACCGACTATTACTTTGGACAATGTCTACCAGATACCGAAAGATAAGATAGGAAATTTAGAAAGGATGGGAAGGGAATGTATCGGAGTTTGGACTCTTTTACTTAGACGAAATGCAGATTAATTGCACTTTACACCAATCTTCTGTGTGGTTAAAACATTACAGCGCACGAGTTAGCACACTCGCGTAACTTTGCCGCTGGAGGAAGAGAAGGCTATCTTTTAAACCAATAGATCATCAAAGTGCTTCTAATTGACACATTGAAAGACCATCTATACTACTACAAATCTTCGATTTCAATAGTTAAAAATGTAGCCTAAATTGCTTTTTAAATTCATTTAAAACTAATTGTGTCCAAGGAGGCTTAACGCAGGAATGTCATTTCAATGTTTGATTATTTTAATGTGCTCGATCAATAGACGTACAACGTACGAGTATAATAACCGCTGAACATTTTCAGTTGTTTGTTTCTGTTAAATTTACTGTTTAATTATCGGTTTGACATACACGCAGTGTATTTCAGCTTTAATATAAATTTTATACCGATACGTAAACATTGTTAATGGGTGATTACTCAATTTATATTTTGATTGAGTACTCAAAACAATGCTTGCTTATCCGAGTGAAAAACGACAATTAAAATAGATGCCTTATTTAGTGGTTTGGACGGAAAGAAAGGATAATTTATTAATGTGGGAATTTGATAATTTGTGATACAAAGACGAAGGCAACGTTAGCCTGTCCATTTTCTATATACAGCAATTTATTTAGTAATTAATGTATAATCATTTAGTTTTGAAAACCAAAGTTAGCATAAAATTAAGGAAATAATATGGACTTTATTTTCTATTTATTTTTATGATAAAGTGTTACATCTTTCCTACCTTTCACATTAATATAATATTCGCAAAAATAAAAACAGAAAGGGCCCTAAATAATTCAATTGTAAGTAACCCAGTAAAATAATAAACAGTTGCCGTTTCCAAGATATTTCAAACGAAACTATCATAAATAATATTTATGTATCCATTCTATTACACAATAACTACGTTCATAAATACAAAATTGTTTAATACAACAACAAATACTTTTATAAGTCAAGTCAAGGGAAGGGAAGAAAAACTTCGAAACAATTTAATAGACGGATTAAATGACTTTCACTGGATTACATTGTTCGCGAAGCCGTGATGGCTTTTTGATAGAAACAAGAATAGAATACTTCAATACCTCCCATTGAAAGCGATGTATAGGCTTTGAATATTGATATTACATCGCACAACACAGTCTTTTATGCCTCCATACTGCGCCGGTAGTCTCACGGAATTACTGACGAAAATGAAACGTGATTTCAATTTTCCTTACATTTATCATAAGGGGGTTTATGTTATTGAATAGGTTGGGTAGGGGGAGCGGGTGTAATTTGAAGGCCTTGACGTGGATTTGACACGAAGTACTCCCGTACCAGCTTGGTGGCTTACTGAATCGCCCGTCATTTGCCTTTGATGAGGACAAATTCGCATTATTGGAGATTTCCCAGCTTCCAATGCTACCATTATATTCTATCAAACTTTTTTATCCGCAAAAATCTTTTACAGTATTATATACTCCGAAGATAAAGTATCGCATAAATAATGCGTAAAATCTTTTGACGTAGGAGAATTTTTGTAGCGTCGGAAACGTATTATTAAACGATTTAAAATAAAAAGATAAATACATTTTAAACAATTTTAATAATACATTTGTTATATTTTGATAGTCTATAATTCATTATAAAAACAGAAACTATGTCATCGGCATTAGCTAGCAAAAAATATTTAGGTACTGCATTGACAAGAACCGAGGATCATCAGTGCAATCTTTCCTCGCCTCTTGAAATGACAACCTTGATTAGTTCAAACATTATCGAACTTCATCATTAAAGTTTACCAAAATCATAATTTTGCAAATGAAAAAAAAATATGTCTTCTAAAGCAGCTGGCAAATGCACTTCCCCTGCAAATGCAACGAAGAAACTATACTAACACTTACTGAGTATAAATCAGAAAATTCATACAATTCCGCAGTCGCATTGCAAGCTCTAATTAAAACTATCGGTTCGCACAAAGTTAAGAATAATTGATATTGTTAACTAAGTTAAGGGCGTTAAATAAAGTTTTATGATCAAACTTCCTGTGCGCGAACAATAAGCGAACAATGTATAACTTCTGCGAATGTTGCAGCGCGGAACGTTCGCCTAATGCTCGCCAGTTTATTGGTAAATATCCTTTCGAACTTCCTTAATACACAAATATTGTTTCTTCCTTACTATCAACAATGCACTTCGTCCATTCTTTATCAACGCTACAGCGTAATAAAAACTAGTGATAGTTTTAAAGAAATAGCCAATTTTTATCTTACTCTACATTCACACAACTCTCAAACAGTCAGCATTATATTTAAACTTATCCCAAGGGAGCCTTAAAGACATAGAGAAGTGCACCTTTTTGTTCTCTCTGTAGCTACAGCGATTGTTTTAATACAGCGCCTTTATGAAATTCAAATGAGGCCTCGAGAGAGGGAAGCCCTCAGGGCCTCTTCGTTTATATTTATTTATTTCCCAAACAAGTATTACTATGCTAACTTGTGTGATTTATGGCAAAGTCCGCGTGTTTCACGGGCTCGTTCATATTGCAATATTGCACGAGAAGTTTCACGGCTGTTCCGCCTCACCCTCTGTGAACAATGCCGGATGATCGCTTGTTTTATCTTGTTCCAAAGCGACAATTGTCAACTCTGGTCGACTGGCACGGCCCTTGTTCATTACCGATTCGTAGCTGTTTTTTTTTTGATCTCACTCTAGTATTCCGACTGAATTACACTTTTTACAATCAACATAATTAATTTTATACGTTGTAAAAAAGTATTGTTAATATTGATTTAAAATATAATTCGTTTTCATTGAACGAAACAGTATTTGCTTGCAATGCAAATTCGTTTATGCGCTGATTACGCCAAGTCAATGCGGTTTAAATATCGTGCATTTATTATTTTTGGTTAAATATTTGATTAAAATACCATTTTTTATTGCATTAGTTATAAACCTATCAATATACTATTTAATTAAAAAAAAAAAACATAATTGTTTTTTTTTTATTTTACATTTACAGTTTACATGACAGTTGGCCATTTTGTAGCTCCAGAACCAATCTTGATGCTGACTACGATCCTCAGATATGAGGAATTTAAGTTAAACGATAATTTAATTCGACTCTATAATACTAGCGATAAATTAGTGAGATTGCCTTCTTAAAAACAAAATTGCACATTTATATGTGCTTAACTTATGTTAGTCTCTGATGTTTTTTAAAAATGTAGATTGTAATTTCCGATAACAGCATTATAGAACAGCATTGTATACTAACAACACATTGGAATGGATCTCTTAAATATTCTAGAAGTCTCGAGGCGTCCCTCGAGTTAGATGGCAGGGGGGCAACGGGGGTAAAGTGGAGAGGGGAGGCAGACACCTTTACGACTATTGCACGTGTACTAGCAGTGCTGGCAGTAATTTTTGATGAAACTGTATTACATTAGGAACGTACTATTCTGTTACACGCAAAAATGACTTTTACTAGAATCAGACTGAACAAATACCAGATATCCTGATTTTTTTAGATAGTGTTGGGTATTTGAGCTTAAATATATCAATCATGAGCATAGAAATAAAACCACGCTTTCTTATAATATAGAGTTGTAATATTAAATTATTATTATATCACGTACATACATTGGTCTTCAATAGACTTACAATATTTACGATTATATCTCAAAGCACAATATTGTTTCCTTATCGTACGCGGTAAAATTGGATCTTTACGTCCCTTTTATACCAAGGGGTGGGCGGCGGTAACAGAATTCGGCCGAGACCTTTGCAAATTGAAATCGCAAAGGGTTCACAACGTTGCCCGTCAATAAACATTGAGCAAAGCGAGACTTATCATTGTTCTCTGCACATTTTAATTATTAAACTTAACCCGGGGGGCCTTTTGCGTACGAAATGCCTTAATGGAACGGATCCGTCGTTTATTTTGTATAAGAAAATAGACAATTAGGTTTCCTTTGATGTCAGTCATGACATTTCGTTTGAAATGTAAGCCCCTTGATCAGCCACTTTCATCAAACATTACCTGCTTAACAAAACACCGTTCTTACTGTCGGATGAAGATTAATGAGGCAAAATTTGTTGGTAACGACCAGTCAATGTAACGCTTGTTTTACACGGTATTAGGAATTATAAGTGCTCTTATCTCTCGGTTACCCCTGTATAAACATTTGTACTTTGTGGTAAAAATTGTTTTTAAAAATCCGAATAACCTTGTCTAGGTTAGTTGCTAAAGCTGCAATTACTAGGTTCATGAAATCGTTCACTGCTGGATATGCCGATAATTATTTAAAATACTGACATAATCCGTCAAATTCTTTCATAGTCATCAAGTAATTAAGTTCATTATCATTAAGAGTTAAGTTACCATAAAATTAAATCACAGTTTTTTAGACTTTATGGTTCTTCTATCAATAATACGAAAATAAAATTGATTTTCCTACGTATTTGAACTTTAGTAATCTCTTGAGAGTTTTGCGGACAAAATCGGAAATTGAAAATAAATTTCTATTCTGCGTCGTCTTGAAATAAAAGCTAAGTTGATCCCGATAGAATTCAATGATTTATTAGAACTTTATAGGTGCAACTAATGTTACAAAAATATGTTAATAGATTTCAGCATTTGTAAATTAAACGTACCATTATTTTAATTGTGACTTTATATTCATTATGTAGTTTAATTTTGTGTAAACATAATTTGAAATGCATAACGTGTAAAAATTGGATTAGCTTCCTTTAGAATCCTTTTCTTTTACCGAATGTTCTCAATCAGTTGAAATGTTATCATACGGGTACATACATACGACGTTATGGGTTCATAATATATTTAAATGAGCTCATGTTTACTGTATTGTTACCTGATAGCAATGCGATAATAATCCTATTAACATAATTATCTATTAACACAACAATTAACATAATTTGTGCTCTCCGTTGTTATCGTTAAACTTCATTATTACTACATAGAGCGTAAATTTTACATAGAAATAACAATTTTAGTTAGTTATAAGTATAAATATATAAATCCTCTAAATCCCTGTTTGTAAATGTTATAATCTACTGCAAATCATTCTTCTAATCAACGACCTTGTAGGAATTTTATTAAACAAAACTATGATCAACATCTTAAAAAAATGTCGAAATTATATTATATTTTGTATTTTTCAGAAATAAAGTAGTTTAAACTACAAGCATGTAAAGCTTCGAGTTATAAGAAAGCTCATTACAGCTTTTATACCATGAAAATGCTTACACTGAATCGGTTAACACTCTCTTATTTCACTGTAACGGGGTTCAGAGGACACGCGTGCGGTTACATGGCTAACAATGCCGTTATTTCATTCTCTAGAGAATCTTGTATGCTTTTCTGTGTTAACCAATATAACGCCTTTGAGTACAAAAATAACAACTATAATAACATTTTTGTTTGATGTTTTTAATAGAAAAATATGTTTTTGTTAAACTTTGTAGACAAATCCAACAATGAACTGATCATAAACTTCACACTTAGAAATTACTTACATCAATAACTTAGGGGATTAACTGTCATTCTTCTAAACGGAAGATAGACCAAGTTACATATTTAATATGAACACAATCTTTATTTATAAACCGATAGTAAACAACAATGTAGTTAGTAATGTAACTGGATAAGGTAATTTGCGTCGTAGCTAAGCGTAGCACTGTCGTAGTATAGGCGTAGAGGATTTGCTTTTAATTGCTACTAAATTTTCCGACAAAAATATAGTGACTTCTTAGATTTAGTAATAGACTATGTTATTACAGGCTTATTCTCACCTTACATATTGAGGTTACCATGTTATTTAGGATAGTA
Source organism: Papilio memnon (assembly GCA_003118335.3). Lineage (NCBI taxonomy): Eukaryota > Metazoa > Arthropoda > Insecta > Lepidoptera > Papilionidae > Papilio > Papilio memnon. The sequence goes on from LD688961.1 coordinate 10,907, forward strand.
GAAATTAATACAAAAATGACATTGAATGGCTCCTTTCATTTGACGGGAATTTCCGTAGAAATAATCTAAATCGATTGACACAATGGCATATTAAGCTACTGTAGTTTTGTGACCCTAAAATATCTTTGTCGGGTAGGGTAACGTGAACGTTGATCCGAAAAGGTTTCTTTATTAATGGTTTCGTATTGTTCGACTGAAAGGCTGCACGATTGTTTCATTCCGTTTTTAAAAATCTCTCAGTAAAAAAAAATGGAAATTGCAGAAACATTTTATGTCAGTTTGATATAGAAGGCCATTTAAACAAACATCCTAAATAATACATTATTACTCTACTAAAAGTAACGTACAGTAACAATAATGTTTACCATAAATGGTATACCCCTTTAGAATTCGACACGTATAAGCTTGTTCAAGATATATTTGTATTGTCTACTCACAGTGACGACAAAGCTGTCTAAGCGCCTGTTAGCGTTCGGGATTCGTACCGACGTGGAATTCGCAAACACTCACCATACGAGTATCGTCAACACGCTGATTGGCTGTTTACGATGCTAATCGAACATGTCATTCGGTTATTCGACAATCATGTCACGTAGGAAGACTACCCTATCAAATAGTGTTAGTACGCCCTTTAAGTAACGCAATGAATATTTATAACGTTTGCCTTTTATATACAAATAAACTTTTTTTTTAATACCCAGCGACTCCGTCCGCGATTTATTAAAAAAAAAGTAAGTAGCCAGTTTCCAGTCTTTACTCTATATCTATGCCAAATTTCATCGAGATCCGTGAAGTAGTTTAGTGTACAAACACTAACAAACATCCATCCATATATACTCTCACATTAGTAATATTGGTAAGATTAACGCAATAGTTAACTTAACGCTGTCACAAACGCATTAAAATTATATCATATTTAACGTTATTAATATATTTTTTAAATTGATACAATTTTTAATACGATTTAATACAATTTCAAATATTATGTGATAAATATAATACATTAAAATGTCAGTTAAAAGACGTCTCGCTCACAATATTAGAAACCGTACAGTTCTTGTCCATTGTGCACAAGATTAGAGATCGGGTCTCTGGCTCACTTCTCGACTTTGTAGCTTTCCAATAATGTTGCACTATTGAGTTTTCTGCACGGTTATAAAGTTCTACTTCCAACTGGTTTATAAGAACAACTTACTCATCTTTCAGTTCTAACCTTATCGTATTATACTAAATAAATTCTATCGCACAACTGCTTAGTCTCGCTTTGATCTCTAAGAGCTTATATAAAGGTGCGTACACTACTCGATTTTTAGTTGTGCAACTAAACAGTTGATATGGCTGCGAAACAATCGACAATCGCACAATGGTTGTGCGATAGTTTAGTTTCAGCTGTGCGCACGCTCTAAAAGGTTTAAAAATCTGTTGACCCAAAGGCGGCCTTTGACAGTTGCATTGTATGTTTTTTTAATGCATTTAACTTTATACGTGAATGCATTTTAGAATAGCTCTGGGACTTTAAAAGTCCACTGTGTTCCTTTACGAATGCATAAAATAGATTTCGCTATTAAATCGTCATGAAAACGTAAATTGTCTTAACCAAAGTAAGAATATCGTACAAAAACGTTTAAATCCAGATAAACTAAGTTGCCTTTCCTTTGAATAAATGAAAAATAGGAAATTTATCGGCATTTGCAACTACAAGTAACACCGTATGGAAGTGTGCCAACATCGTATAGAAGCACATACAAAAGTGATTTGTGCTTAAACGCTATGCCCAACGACAGATTGCTATGGCCCGATCTGTTGTTACGTTGCAGAATCAAACAGATTTAACTTCACTTTGCTTCTGCATTTCATTTCATCTATAAGAAATTAACCAAGCGGGCAAAAGCTAGTTGTATACTAAAAATATTTTTACGAAATCAATAAACATTTTATCTTTATAATTATTTATTGAAACTGGATTTCTTACTAATCTGAACTTTTTGTATCACAATAGTCTGTTAATGAATAATAATTTAAATATATATGTATATATTTTAAAAAGTAATTAACAAAAAATAGATAAAACTAAGAAAAAATGTTTACTTTATATCAATTTTCGTCTTCGTTGGAATCATTGGCTGTAAACAAAAGCATGCGGTAATTATATGAAAAACCCGACGAAGGGTTGACGCGATATTTCGGGACAAGGGTACCTGCACATTAATCATTTTTAGCTAACGTTATCACTTATATAGTACCTACCCGCTTTGACTTGGCATATCACTACCCACGTTTATTCAGTTAAAACTGAATTTGAAACGGTATTTGAAAACTTACATTTATCTTAATAATCTCAGTTACAGTATGCGAAAGTTTAGATGGATGGATGTTTGTTGGAATGTATATCCAGAACGGTTCAATGGATTTTGATAAAATTTGGAACTAATGTATAATACATAGTAAGAGTTGCAAAAAGATCAGGAGGTTTGGAATAACAAAAATGCAAACAAGCATTATTCATTAACAATATTATCGTTCTAACAGTATTAAAATTTGATACTATATTAACCAGCTTTAAACGCTAAGCAAAGATTAACTACAACTCGAGGAAAGTTTACCCGACGACTGTAAACGCAATGCGGCTTCCGGGCAAAGTTTGCGAGAAACCTAAATGTTTAACTATTAAACATTTATTTTCAGTTAATTTATCTGTGAAACAATATATTTCATTTAATTTTACACAGTGTGAGCTTGTGCCCAAACGGACTTGAACATTTAAGGTTGCGCAAGTGAAAACATAAAAATAATCCCCAAATTAATTAAATCTTTACCGTTAGTAAGGTTTCAGTTGGTAATTGTTGAACAGTTTGGGTCGCTAACGAAACCTTTACAAGTTCGGTGTATTGAAATTGCTCCACCGTGAAAACTTCCTGGGTTGCAAGATTCTTTTTTACCAAAACATATTTTGTGTAGCTCCATAAGTATAAATGTTCGTAAATATATTTAAGGTGACAACTTATTTTGTTTGAGTTATGCCCACTGGTAAACAGTAAAAAGACTATGACTGTAACTATATTCTGTAGTTATATATTTACTGTATATTATAATAGGTTTTGACCTCGAATTTCTCCGCGAGGAATTAAAAAGGAACTAAAGTAATTATCCTATGTGTTCTTATAAACTACTAGCTTTCGCCCGCGACTCCGTCCGCGAGGAATTAAACAAATAAGTGAGTAGCCTATGTGTTCTTACAGACTATCCTCCACGTCTATACCAAATTTCATCGAAATCCGTTTACCCGTTTAGGCTACAAACTCTAACAAACATCCATCCATCCATCGCTGTCGAATGGAATAAATAGTATCCTATGTCCGTCTCCTGGCTCTAAGCCACCTCCTCACCAATTTTCAGCCATATCGGTAAAGCCGTTCAAGAAAGAAGTAACTCAAGAGTTATAAATAGTGTAACTAACACGACTTTCTTTTATATATATAAGATTACAACATCTATCCCAAATTTTATCGAGATCTGTTCAGCAGTTTAAGTTACAAACTGTGACAAATAATATTTAATAAAAAAAAATTATTTGTGTTTTACTATTAAACAGTTTGGTTTAGCAAGAAATTGACTTCTTTGTAAAGCAGATAATATAGAAGAAACATACAACGCGTAATATTTAATACGTTGGTTTTACCAACTGAGTCGACCGTCGGCAGCCGTTAATATGAAGAGTTTTGCGTGACATTAATATGCAAATACGACATCCGCGTCAACGATTGTAGCAGCTTTACGAACACAAACAAAATAAAACGAAATTATTTACAACATTGTATTTATTTTTAATTAATTTGAAGTTTAATTTTGTATCACTGTTCGAAAGCAAAAATGAAGACTAAATGGTTGAGCAACGCGGACAATGGTCGAATGGATCCAATCGATAGTTTAAAACAATTATGCAAAGCAAAGCAACGTTCCACGCTTTAACTGTTGAATGGATTTCCGTTTTAATCGCATTTACCTCGTATGTTATTGGCCCCGACTCTTTTATCATGTAGATATATTTAATACCCTGTCTAGTACTTGTTTGAATACTTAAAATGCTAATATTTAAAAAGTTTATACCACGTAACAAATCTACCAGGTCTAAGTGTAACTTGGAGAGTTTAATAAGATTTTTCTTCACCAATTTAATTCGTATCCCACCTTTCACCAATTCCTGATAGTAACCGAACGCACTGACTCACACCACATTATTCAACGTTTATTTCACGTACCATAGAGTTCAAACAGACCGAAGCCAGAATCGTTGCAATAATAATTTAATGCTGGCGCCATCTTGTGATTTCTGCAGTCATTGTGCAAACTATAATTCCGTTAAAACTGGCACCAGTAAGACTATGGGAAGAAAACAAAGGCGATTTTCAATTTAAATCAATAACGATTGAGATTATATATCACTTATACTTGACTCTTATTATGAGAAACTAGCTTTCGCCCGCGACTCCGTCCGCGTGGAATAAAAAAAAAAACAAAAGTTAGTAACCTATGTGTTCTTCCAGACTATTCTCTACATTTATACCAAATTTCATCGAAATCCGTTCAGCTGTTTAGGCTACAAACTCTAACAAACATTCATCCATCCATCTAAACTTTCGCATTTATATAATAATATGGATACTAATATTATAAATGCGAAAGTTTAGATAATATTAGTATGATAATAAGAGTAAAGTATATATTTCAATATCAAAGGAAATTAATTTAAAAAAAGATACATTTCACAAAGCAACTGTTATCGCACATTTATTCTGTTTTTGAAACTAAAACGATATCACCGTCAACAAAGAACGAACCAAATCCTTTATCAAAAGAATTGTTATTCCCTATTTCCATACATTGAAATGTTATGAAGTATTTATATGAAGTACGAACATCAGCGAGGCGAGTACACGAGAGAAATGAATTAAATAAACATGTAATCTGTTAACTTCATAAAGTACCAAGCCAGGTCTGCAAAATTCATAATCCTACATTATGAATGTGATTTGTTAAGGTTAAAAATTAAAAACGACACTAAATCTTACTAATATTATAAATGCGAACGTTTAGATGGATGGATGGATGTTTGATAGAGTCTGTTACCCAAACGGGGAACGGGTTGAAATTTGGCATAGATGTAAAGCATAGTCTAAAAGAAAACATAGACTACTTGCTTTTGTTTTTTTTTATTCCACGCAGACTGAGACACGCGAAAGCTAGTACCTCATAATTGCATTTCTATTATTCAAATTATGTATTATGTCGGAATTATAAAGCAAGAAATAAATTCAAAAAGCTTACTCTGTGAATGTCCAAAATGAATGCAATATTTTATACCTCGGACTTTTATAAATGCTGAATTTAGCTTGTTAACTATTTTTATTCTGGCGTCGACTTACAAAAAAAGTTTACCTGCATAAATGGCGTCAAATTGGACTTCCTCTTTTCTAACAAATCCAATAACAAGGACGCGGCTTGGTGGGAGGTTTGATTAAAAACAACTTCAATTTCTCTTCACGCCCCTTCCTATAGAAACACCTGTGCTAATATAAATGGAGCGGATGCTTATTTTACCAAAATAATGGATCCGAGCGTATTTTATACGAGCCACTATTTTTGCTTCGAAAATAACCTAATAACAGGTACAGAATGTACAACCATTGATTTCTTTAAATTTCGTTTCAAAAATAGCTGGATATGTAAGGAAAATTTCATAGCAATTCTTTACAGCAATGTTGGGATTATATATTTGAAACGTGCTGCAAATATATTGAATGTTCCGTTAGCAAAATAAAAGCGTCACATTCTTCGCTTTGTCATTATGGGATGGTAAATATGAAACTATTTCACAATTGTATGATATTGTATTAGACGCAAAACACCGGTTAATGATTAATCTAAACACGAGAGGTTTCAAGTTTTAAGAGCTCTCTTATAATATAATATTACATAATATCTATTTATACTTCATCTCACTGTATAAGACGATGGTAATCAATTTGCGTCAATCCCTTACACGTGCCATTTTCTCTCGCTATTTTTATCTTTATTAAAACAAATAAGGTAAAAGTGATAAAATAGATTAATTAGTAGATTATAATCTTTATTAACCATCTTATAATACGTTTATGTACGTAACTAAAAAGATAAACAAAAACAGTAAACGACTTAATGGTTACTATTAACTAGTAGATGCGGCAATAAAAATATATCACCTGTGTCTTCCCATATCAGCGGTAGCTGGGCGGCGATCACGCAATGCCGTGTCTGGAGAGACCATTAGTACTAATTTCGTTGAAACCAGTACCAATTTACGAGCACTGTACCACATTATACAGACCGAGTCTGCGATTATTATCATCTGGCAATGTAATATCGTGGATATCACGACTTTAGTCATTTGTAATATTTATATGGTTTAATCACGTTTATACGAAAAAATTACCTTTTTACATTAAAATAAAGTAGATAATACTTTACTTATAATACAATACCTTATTGTTATCTGTGCATTTCAAAGAGTAAATGTTTTGTGCAGTTGTTTCGCGGTGGAAACTTACTTTTGCGATTCGATTTCCAACTAAAATTAAATTTTATATACCATAAAAACATTGAAATATTTCCAAACTTCTGTAGCAAAAATACGTCATGCACATTTTGAATTCAAACTTTAATGCGCAAAATTGTTTCAAAGATAGTTTAAAAATTCTCTTATAACCGTAACGTTTCAACATTATTCATTCAAATGCAACATTCTTGCTATAGCTTGTGTTACAAGCCGAAATCTGACAGGTGACGGGAGTCAGACCACAATGGGTACGCCATCCTTATCGCTAAAAGGGAAATAAATCTCCTTTTTCTATTTGAGCAAGTCACTCTGAGCTTTACATTTTCCTTTATTATGTTAAGTGCAATATATTCGATTGTATGCAATACAAAATGATTCTTATTTCATATGCCATAAATATAATTATTCAATGACTACTACAGGTTAGATGAAATATGTAGATATATCGTTGATTCTAGACATCTATTGTGTTTGGATTTCCTTGTTCTTCTATTCTAAAACCGAAATGTTTTTCATAGATCACTTAATTCTCGATAATACGTCGCTAAAATAGCTTCATCATGATCATCATCACAAGTTCACTATACCTCCCCAGTGAGGGCCTCGGAGCCTACCCTAAATTAGGGTGACTAGGCCATAGTCAACCGTTCACACCGTTTTCACCGTAAGAACGTCGGAAAAATCTAAAAATCACATAGGTACATGGATTCGAACTCAAGACCTGTAGATGTACAAGTCAAGTGCTCAAAACCCTGAGCCACCGACGCTCGCTAAAATAGCTTAATAACCGTTAATTAATTACAAAACAGCTTAAGGATATACCAATACAATCTATTCCACTTCACCTGTACTCGTTTCCTTTCATTTTATTCCAGAAAATAGTCATGTATTCGTTCAAATTTTGAAGACTTTTTATTAATCTGGTGAAGTAAAAACACAATAACACGACCTGTTTGTGTATCATTTTACAACCATTGTTAGACTTACATATCAAAGGTTTGAATTTATTGCAACTGATCACGAAGGCATTTTCTTTAAAAATAACTTCCACATTTTCCGTCTTACAATGTCACTGGCTGGTGCAAGTATTTCGATGGCGTGGCATGGAATGATATCGTTGGTTCTGAAAACTCATACACATAGTTGAACAATTTACATCAACAGTTACACGTTACGTAATTTTGTTTTCTTTATTAATTTAAAAAGAAATTACTTTTTAGCACTCGATCTTAATCTGAATATAGATATATCTTATATGAATAAGTCTGTAAGTGATAACTTAGAAGTTTTAGAACTTGACAAATTTTGTGTTTAATATACCGAAGTAAGAAAACAAATTTGATTTACAAATATAAAATTGGATTTGAAAATGAAGAGTTCGAATTTTAAATTAAGCACATGTCTAATTATGAAGTACTTATACTTTATAACTGTAATTAATTAAACCGCTGATGAAATAAAAAGATATATAAATCTAAAATAATATTTCCATTAAATCTATGCTCGGGATCCCTAGGTGCTAAAAATTCCACCGATAAAATGCTAATTCCAACAGTGAGATAACCGTTTACCGACACTTATTTCAAATAACGTAAAATATTTGCTTAAAGCCTTTAAAGGGAAAAATCGACTGTAACTGGTTATACCTATACTTTTTTAGTGTTGGAGAAACCTTTTGTAAAACTCGTTGGGGATTCGAAAGTCGCATTTCAGATTCAGTCCACGACCTTATTCTCCAGTCTAAACTATAAAGCAATTATCCAGATCAGATTCAATTGTTCTAAAGACTTTCTTATCTATTGAGAAATGTTCATTTATTAGAAAAACGCGTTTATTAAATCTCTAAAACCCACCAATCGATTTAAAAAAAAATAATTACACATAACTAAACTTGGAACTTACTAAACTACGCAAGGGCTTCTAAATAATGTAATAGGCAGCTCTTTAAAGCGTTTTCTATTGATGAAACGCACAATTCTTTATCGCAATTTTACATTATATCTGACGTTTTTTTCTAGTCTTGTTGTGATTTCTTTGTGTGCTCATTGTACCAAATATAACAAGCGAAAAGGGGAACGCACCACTCGCTGTGAGAAAATGTTATTCTATTTACACTTGTTCCCGTATGGTAATTTTAAGATTTTTCTCATGACCATCGACAAACGGGTTTTTGTAAACAATTCCAATCTTTAAATTGCATTTATCTTATGATGATGGAAACGAATTTGTGAACGGATAAAATACTCTTTAAAATTGATGTAAAAATTCATACTTTAGAAACTTATTTCATGGGATGCACTTTAGGGAATACATTATCTCTTCTCTTCTTCGTAATATCAGACTTTTATACCTTATCATAGGCACCATAGCTTCTTGTTGCAATGTAGCTTTAAAGTTTTAATATTTATTATAAACATAATTTTAACCGTATGGTTACTGATTTAAGAATGCTGACTTAAAAATATGCATGCGTTAAGCGACGCTTAACTTACAACTATTACACCATTCCGAATTAAATGTACGGTGAAAAAGGCAAACGCAATGCGAAGAATTGCTTTTCACGGATCGGCTAGCATGCCGCCGCTGTTGTAGATGAGGCGAGGTGGGGGGCGGTGTTTCACAGAAATGAATTGTTTTCGGTTTGGCGTGCGGCAACATTACGTTATTGCGTACCTTTGTGGCTTTTTAACTGTGTTTAAAGGATTCCGGTCCAGCGAGTTTAGTAGGGTCCCTGTCGTATCAAACAATAACGATCGCTGGAAACAATTCCTCTGTATTTGTATTTACACGAGTTTCCCTTTACGAGGTTATTCATGACGTGGATACAATCTGTTATTTTTATATCCCGATTCTTTCATAACAGAGATAATACAAAATAATACATATGTAATGAAATCCAAATACTATAACAATTCCTCTCAATCGAGACTTAACATAACACGTTAGAAAAGCAGTAAAGACAAATAGCTAGCGGCTTTTAACAAAGAAAGCGAACATTGTTGGCTGAAATCTTTTGAGCTCTATATTGTCTTTGTCTCGTCTATCATACTTTAAATGGATTGTGAACTTATAAAAATAATGTAAGAACGTTTTATATACATTTTAAATCAAAATATATAATATACAAATTAATGAAATATCTCAACGACTGGAAAACTCTGCGAATCGCCTCTTGATTTAATGACACTCGACTTTCAATCGTCGATAGCAGCTGCGAGTATACTTGAAACGAAGTAAACGATAAATAAGATAACAAAACATTAAAAGCAACTTTATTAGCAATTAATTTACTCTCAATATAATCTTTTAGAAATTTTCACTCTTAGGTAAAGATTTGGAAAATTCTCAAATGTAACCTTCAATTGTCACTATTGGCACTATAAGAATTGCTGAAAATGATGTTTCATCAGATTAAAGAGTTATTAGGTGGCTATATGAACTAGCTGTTGCTCGCGATTTTGTCCACATGGAATTAAAATATAACAAAACATAACCTATGTTACTACATACATAGTTATTTCAATACATACAAATCTTTCATCTTTATAATATTAGTATCGATTAGGTGGTAGAACCCTAATGGTCCAAATGTTCTTCATTTTGATTACACAATTTTAATCCAACGATTTGCGGATTATTAGATTATCTAAATTAGTGATGTTATGTAGTTTATTAAATAAATGTAATGATGTCTGATTGTGTTATATTTTATAAAACACTAGCTGTTCCTGTACGGCTTCATCCGCGTTAAATCTATAAAAACTTTATTTTATTGTTTACATTTGTCAAATGTCAAAATTCAAATGCACAAATGACAACTAAGGTCTTTGACATTGACAATCTTGCTTCCATGATGTCGGCAGCAACTTATGGTCTCTTTCCCACATTAGGATTTTTATCTAATTTATTTACCCCCTAAGTTTAACAGCGTGTAAATATATAGCCTAAAGCGTGACGTAAGTGTAGGGCTTTTTATTAAAAAAAGAATTATTCAAAAATATGCTGTGATTGCTGATATCTTAGGCAACAAAGAAGTGTGTGTTTACGCTTTATTATATTAGTATAGATTGTTAGGTTAGGTCATTAAGAAAGGCAAGATAATAAGGAAGCACGTACGCCTGGGGCAGTTACTCATCTTCGTCCACCCTTGTCTTATTAACAGATAAGTGTAAAAATACTTTTAATAATGTTGCGAACAATATTTAGTTTATTTATTTTCCTCTTAACCTTAATCGAACTTCATACTAAGAGACTTTCTTATCTTCTGAAATTACACGACCCTAAAGCAATCAAGTAATAAAGAATTACTGTATTTTATGAAATTAATATTTTTCTTTTGTCAAAATAATGCAAATTTGGTCTTTTTCTCGCAAAACAATGAAAATGAAATCATTGCTTTATATCTACTTTAATTATCTTTCTTAAAATGGTATTTTATGAACGTTTTCAAAGCGTTCAACGAAAAATCTTAGCTTATTCACGAGTGACGATTACGGTTTTGCAGCTCGATATATGAAATGAGGTCTTTGAGGGAATTTTCTTCGTCTTAAAAAGTAATTTGACTGTACCTTCACCTTTCTCGTTAATCACACGCATAATGAGATTTTACTTTAATACGTACACTTAATATAAGGTTATTAGCCACACATGGTCGATAAAGGTGTCCCTAAGTGACTTTAGACAACATTTGCGCTACAAGTCTTCTTCAAAAGAATCACCCAATATTCATTATTTTACTTTTGTCTTTTTGACTTGTGCCTTATGTAAGTACTAGCTTTCGCCCGCGACTCCGTCCGCGTTCAATTAAAAAAACAAAAGTGTATATACCAAATTTAATCGAAATCCGTTTACCCGTTTAGACTACAAACTCTAACAAACATCCATCGAACGGAATAAATAGTATCCTATGTCCGTCTCCTGGCTCTAAGCTACCTCCTCACCAATTTTCAGCCATATCGGTAAAGCCGTTCTTGAGTTATAAATAGTGTAACTAACACGACTTTCTTTTATATATGTAGATACCTACAGATTTTTGTTGATAAGATTTATTTTTACATTGTGATTACTGTCGTCTTCTTTTCAGTTGTTTTAATGCTAATGATTATCAAATATATCCCACGGTTTCATCTCAATAATAAAGACAAAAACTTACTAATATATGCACTAAAATGTAAACAAGTAAAGGAAGTAAACGAAACGAATACATAAAACGGAAAGGTTGGATGGAGTGGAACAAAAGTTTTATTTCTCTTTTCTTTACGTCGTCACTTTCAAAGTTTATTAAACTTAGCTGAGTTAAATTGACAACTGGGACTACCGTAGTCAAATCGCCTTTGTGCCTTAATTTTATTAGTGCTCTGACTGCATAGATCGAATTACTTTCCTTCCAATCGAAGTGCGTTAACATATTAGACTAAAAATTGAACGTGACTCTGTCATTAAATGCTTTTAATTTGTATACGATGGCGCAAACGTCAGTTATCATACTTCATACTAATCATAGTATTATAATACTTATTTACTTACTAATATTATAAATGCGAAAGTTTAGATTTTTTTTTATACGATAAGGTGGCAAACGAGCAAGCGGCCGCCTAAATCCGGCGAAATGGCGAAGCGACCGCTGCCCATAGACATCCGCAATTGCAGATGCGTTGCCTACCCTAAATCGACAGAGGAGGAGTCACACATAAAGAGGATATTTCCCCTTCCTATGCGTCTCCTCCACCGTCAAATCCCCTTTCCCATCCAAACTTATATAAGAAAAGGGCGGAACGGGAAAGGGACTAAAGATGGGCCACCGGCACCACACTCATCAAACGAAACGCGGAATTGCTCCCACTTCACGCCTGTCTTCTGTGTGGTCGTGGTATTGCACCGGGCGAGCCGACCCAGTCGTGCTAAGATGTTAAAGCGGGCTCTACCACTGTTAGATGGATGGATGGATGTTTGTTAGAGTTTGTAGCCTAAACGGCTGAACGGATTTCGATGAAATTTGGTATAGTTGTAGAGGATAGTCTGGAAGAACACATAGGCTACTCACTTTTATTTTTTTAATTCCGCGCGGACGGAGACGCGAGCGACAGCTAGTATAAACTAATTTATACTATCTACGTAGTCTCAGCTAGCAAAAAAATCGTGTTTCATACCACTTGTATTTTTCTTATAAATTTCACGTTTTGCGCATGTCATAGTAGATCTGATGTAATATAACTTTTTTTTACAATTGCACTTTGATTTTCTTTTCTAGAATTATGATTGCAATGTAGCATGTTCAAAACCTATTTTCCAAAGTCATAAGTCCAACAGCTGGAAAACAAACGTTCAAATTTGATTTCAGTATGAAATTATTCGAGATAAGTGTTTAAACAGCTATAAAACTTTGAAAGAACAATAAAATTGGACATTATCTTATTCTATGCACAGATTCTTGTAATGGACCATAAAGTTTGTATTCTTTTACATTTTACAACATGGGTTGAAGCAATATACTTTTATTTTTTTAATTTGAAAACTGCAGCAGCTGACGGATTACATATGGATACAGAAGTTTTAGCGTACGGTAGAAACGTATTTTAAATCATTTATTGTCAAAATAATGTTACTAATATTATAAATGCGAAAGTTTAGATGGATGGATGGATGTTAGTTAGAGTTTGTAGCCTGAACTGCTGAACGGATCTCGATGAAATTTAGCAAAGATGTGGAGATTAGTCTGGCAAAACAACTGCCACTTACTTTGTTTTTTTAAATTCACGCTAACGAAGTCGCGGGCGAAAGCTAGTATAAAAGCCAAGTACGTCGATGGAAATGATTGAATGCTCCAAACAATATAACAGTTTAAATACAATCAAACCGAAATCATGTGATACAATTAGGAGCACCTTAAGTCGGTGCTGAACAATAGATTCGACCTCAAAGTACTTAACTCGATCCCTAAGAAACTTACGCAAGACCAACGAAATATAGGTTGTGTAGAGCGAATTTAATTAATTTGAAACTGTTTCGTAACAAATATAACTTTATACAATTGCTGGAAAAATCTTGAGCTGTTTAATTAAAATCCAGTTACTACTCCGTCTCAATCCCAACTGCGAAAGTTGTGAAGGATTGCTAACTGAAGTGTATCGTTTCGGATTCCTTTTTTTGGCCTAGTTCGCAATTAAATCGCATGTTAAAATAAACTATTATTTAAAAACACGCTATTGTAAACTTATAGATTTTTATCTTAAAAGAATAGTATACAGATTTTTTTGTAAAAGTTCTTTTTTTATTTAAGTAAAACAATGCCTTCAAAATTAAAGGTCAGTAATTAATAATTACCTTTGTATGGAGTGTTTATGTAGAATTTCCCTCCTGTAACTTTTCCTTATGGGTATCAAATAGGTCAGCTATAGAATTGAAAGGCACTTTTATCCTATTTACGCCCGCCATAAAATATTTATAAGCATTCTTGTGAACGTAAAAGCTTTCTTTACAAAAATGAGGGATGAACTTGTTTGGGATTCACTTTTTAAGTTATACTATTTATAACTTAATAAACTAAACAATCAGTCTTGTTAAAGAACATAAGGTAAATCAACAATTGAAATTAATTGTAACGGGACATTGCTAATAATTATTTAGAAGGCTTACATCTAAAAGTGGAAAATGATTTGGTATTAAATTGTTCCTTAGCACATATAAAAATACTTAGATTTCTTTTATAACACAATTGTAACTATCTTAAAAATAACTACAAATCGGAAAAATAATCAGAAACCTTCCGTTGTTATTACATTTTACGTAATCTCATATAGCTTATTTCCCCTTCCGCGGCGGAGGGCAATTTCGTCGCAATGGGGGAAAACCAGCATCCGCAGGTAAACAGGAATTTGAAGTGCGATGATATACACAAAAAACAAATCATGTTATTTACGTTCAATTTGATGCTACAGATTTAATAAATATATTAAGAACTAGCTGTTGCTCGCGACTTCGCCCGCGTAATATAGCCTATGTTACTCACAGATAAATTACCTTTCTAACGCTGAAAGAACGGTTAAAATGGGCCCAGTAGTTTTTAAGTTATTTCAATACATACAAAAATACATATCTTTCCTCTTTATACTCGTAATATTATAGTATAGAAGTATAGACATGAGAATTTTAAAACTAATATCGAAGCTCCGACTTCGCGCAGGCATAACTAATAAATCTACTTAGATGGTTATATTTCATTAATAACAGTAAAGGAGTTTCAGTTCTTTTCTAAACAGAGTCAAACGAGTTTTATATATAAAATTTAATTCATGTTCTTTATCTCAATCTACCTCAATAACTTTTCGCATTATAACAGCTTATTGTTTAATCTTATATATTAAGATCAAAGTCAAAGATACAATCTATTTTATTACAACACTAGCTGTTCCCTTGCGGCTTCATCCGCATGAAATTATAAAAACCTTATTTTATTGTTTACATTTGTCAAATTATCAATTGCAGATGTCAAAATGACAACATTATTACAAACCATGGCAATCTTGCTTCCTTGATGTTGGCAGCAACTTATGGTCTCTTTTCCACATTAGGGTTCTTATCTTAGGGATTTTTATTAAAAAAAGAATTATTCAAAAATATGCTGTAATTGCTGACATCTTAGGCAACAAAGAAGTGTGTGTTTACGCTTTATTATATTAGTATAGATAAAAGTAATGTAAAATCAATCTTAATAAATTAATATCTGAAAGGGATCAAAGAGATATTTATTTATATTCTGTCTGTCGATATAAAAACTTATGAGAAATTTTATTTACCGAATCTATATCAATAATACCTTGTTATTTAATACTTAAAACAATTTTTTTTGTATTTGAATATTCATTCAATAATTTTACACAAAGATCGTATGTTTTTAGTAATGTTTATCGCCATTTTTAACAAAGAATGATAGAGGCGTGAAAAATATTTTAAATTGTTTCAAAAAACGATTTTTTTCATCCAATCTCTTAGTTCAAGATTCTCTGAAATAGCTACAAGTGCACGTCCGATGTTGCATTTGAAATGCACAATAATAAAGAAAATAAACTCGGTATTACAATATTTCGCATTTCCGCTGTCTGTAAATCCTAGTCCCCCTGTAAATGTATAGCCCGTTCCCAATAATCGTATGATCCTTATTTACTGGCGGGGTTGAAGTCCTCGAGCGGTCGGCTCCGCACGTTCTTGCGGACGCAACATGTGCAAAAATATCTTTATGATTTCATACAGGGGTCGGAAATGATATTTACATCACGCAGTTACATCTGATCGTGCGTTCAACTTGTTTGTCTTGAAGGCGAAATATTATATCAATTATTTTAATTATTAATAGCCAATTTCCCAGCTACGTTTAACCAGACGTTAGTGTTTCATGAAATGCGTTTCGGAACTATGTAACTTGAGTTTTACTCCATTGTTACATGGGTCAACCTAACAATAATGAATCACTAGGTAATGATGAAATAAATGGAAACTTCAGAAACCCCGCATAAGTAATTTAGTTTCTTAACAGTAGGACAAACACATCTTTTTTTAAAGACATCATCATTATCATCATCAGGACATTACTAGTATCCTATGAGGGACTCGAAGCTTACCCTAAATTAGGAGTGACTGGGCCACAGTCAACCACGCTGGCCCACTGCAGGTAGATTGACTTCACACATATCTTTTTTCTTCGCCGAAATATGCAGGTTACATCACGATGTTGTCGTGTAAATTATGTACATAAGAATTTGGAAAATAGAAAATAACATTCGTACATGGCGAGATTCGAACTCAGGACCTGTAGATTACAAGTCCACTGCTTAATCCCCTGAGCCACCGACGCTCTCAAGCTCATTAAAACAAAGATCACTTTTTAATTAACATTTCAATTCATAAATCATCAACAATGAAAAATTTAGCGCGATGTATTATTCTAAACACAAAGAGAGTGTTATAAAATAAAAATATACATTAAGATTTAAAAAAAGCTTGTCTGATGAAATTATGTGTTGTGAACTAACAATTCTTTGAACTTCTTTCGTTTGAAAATTCCCTTTCAAAATTAATATTCCAACTCGCACTCTCTACGTCGACACACGAATAAATTTAAAGGCATATTAATATCACAAAAATAACTTAATATATTGTGAAACATAACAAAAGTTATTTGCCAAAAGCGGTGTTGTTATAAGATCAATTGTTATTGAAAATATCAATTTCACATAAACATCGTTTACGTAACTACAACTTTTCTTTTTAATCTCAAGATGTTTACCGACGGTAGTCGTACTTGCGTAATATCAAAGATGCTTGTTTTCTCTCACTTTCAATAAAAAAATACCATTCGATGTACAAAGCAGCGTTCTCGGGTTTCTACCATACCAATTACGCTATCAACAAGAAAAACACGCTATATAATCCATCTTATCATAAATAAATAATTTCTTTTTCACAAAAGATTTAAACTAAAATAAAACGTCTTATAATTCGTCAGTAAATAGCTGGTCTTAGCCTATAAGCCGATTATATATATTTTTTAAATAGGGACTATATTAACAAAGAAAACGGGCACGTAATTTTTTGATCCTTCGGTGAGATTATGAAAGAAAATAAAATAACAAGTATATCTCAAACGAACGTTTATTTGTGAAGTACACTTATTTTATTATTTTACTTCAGAAATAATGTTGCCATGGGTACTAAGCTGTATCTTCGATATTTTGTTAAATCTCTTACATCTTTTATAAAGAACGTATATTTTCTCGGAATGTTCGCATGAAGAGTGCTTATTGTACGTATAATTTTTCCTACAAGAATATTTTCCTTGCCTTTGTTATGAAAAAACACTTAAAACTGTAGAACAGTAAAATGAAGATAATAAGAAACGCTTCAGATTTATTGGAATAGGCAAACATATCAAAAAGACTATCAACAAGAAATGTTTATCATTATAAAGAATGAATGGATATTTATTTATTTATTTATTTATTTATTTATTTATTTATAATACAATATAATATAATAGAGATATGTTTTGTATATAATACGTGAAAAAATTTAACTCTTTCTTTAATAAAAAATTAACTTCTTTGAAAATTAAACATGCCACATAACATTTTTAAAAATTTCATTCCGTTTTAAATGGCAATGTTTAGAGTTAAAATGTTATTATAGTTTTTCATAACTATAAATAAAATAACAATCAGTCACGGTTTTTATCGTTATAATCAAGTGGACATTTTCGATAAAAACTTTACGGCATGCGTGTATGGTATTATAAATTCATAATTTCTGCACCTTCTGTTTAATTCTTGCTTAACGCAATAATGTAGATTACGGCTTTAGAATATTATTGAAATATTATTATTCGTAAATCACCACAGCCATGCAACATCGCCTGACAAAACGGCTCGTTTACAATAATAAACATGAAATGCGTTACACACAAAAGAAATGAAACTGAACAAAAAATTAGAGACTTTAACAAAAGCTTTTTGCACTGGTTCACTTTTATAAATAGCTTGCAGTGTAAAAATAATTTATCTGAACCCAGCCTACGTAACATAATTTTATATTGAACTAGTCGGCTGTGTTGTCCATTTTTATACTTTTACCGTCTATGATGTGGGGAAAGATTAACCAATAATAATCTATTTTATAGTTGGGTCAGCTAATAAATAACGTTTTAATATAAACTAAGCGTTTTTTTAGTTTATTTGCCTGAAACATTTTGAGATTAAATTGAATGCCCTCATCGTGAAAATTTTACTTAAACTTATTAGTATTACGTTAGCATTAAATGTAAAGCAATCAATATTTACGAGTATATCCTAAGTTAATTTCTTGGATACTGTAAGCCATATTAAAAGATGTAATTATAAGTGTAGGTCGAAAATGATTTTTACATTAAAATATTATTCATTATTAGTTTACAAATTATAGATGTCATATATTTTTTTATAACAAGACATGTTTCCATATTTTTGTGAACACGGCTTTATGTTGTTAAAGAGCTTATACTAAGTTATCATATAGGAGCTCATCAACGTCGTACGTCGAACATAGATCACTTCTTGGACTTCTATTACAACAACCTACTAAGTTTAATAAGGATTCAAGACAAGACCACATCACCGGTGTTCGACTATGGAAACTTTAAAACTAATTTCATGTTCCGTATAATAGTGGCTTCACTTTATGCACGATTGGCAGGAGGTTCGTTTAAGTAAACAATTATTTTGTAAGACACAAATGGTCTTCCATAAAAAACTTACACAGCGTTCAAATATATTTCATTTTAAACTAACTCAACCCATTTTAATTGTGATTTTTCTCTTTTCGTAAATATTTCGTTTCTTTATACTAAATGTAGAACGAATGAAGAAAACAAAATATATTTTCCAATGACAGTACCATAAATATTACTGAACTAGATGAAAAAATATTACTCCGCGAAATAAATTTTTCAATACCCCAAACGATCTCTTTCTATCCGAAAAAATTGCTGTCCCCGAGGAGAAAAATATCAGGTTGTCTTTTGTTTAAATTATGAAATTAATCCCCAAAGTCGAAGAGAGTAATGAGTCGAGTCAAACATAGCTCGCCAAACAAAGAAACAGCGAGGTGTATTGTATATAATCGATGTTCACTTAAACGACAGATGCTGCAAACGGGTACCATCAATCTATCCCCCTCCCCATCTTCCGATTCGTGCCCCCTGAGGGCCCAATTGTTATTCACGTTCCACTACCTCAATTTTTTAAAGCCGAGGTGCCTGAAAAGAAACCCTTTCACTTATTGTGTCTCCGTCTTTGAATAGAACGAGAGCCATCGTAAAATTAAATTTCTTTGATTATTCATTTTCCCCCTTTTCTCGCTGTTTCCGCGTGTCTCACGCCACTTTGGTATTCAATTTTTACAGGTACTTTATAAGGGACATAACAAAGGTACTGCATATTTTGAACTATACTTTTAGAAAGAACCGCAAAAGACTTAAATCTTAATCCGATAGTCAAATGTTATATTTAAATATGGCTATACTATGAGCTAAGAAATTCCCAGAAGATTTTACTAAGCTATACTTAGCTTTTTGATTGTAAAAAATTGGAAAACAAACGACAAAGACGTTAATTATTGCCCTTGTCCTAATATAAACGGAATGTTTAAGCAACAAGCACGATAAAAAAAATCACGTAAGCGAAGCACGAGTGGTTTAAAAGGGGCGCGACAAGAATCATTCAAGAACCGATTAAAGTCAACCGTTCACGTACAAGAATAGAGCAAACATGGAGGATTCGATGGCCCGATCACAGACAGTGCCGAGTCACGTCCTGTACAGCTATAATTCAATAAGACGCGATCCAAACTCCAAGTGGAATCGTTAAGTAACTTACCTTTTACGTCATAAGAGTGTTTTAAAATTGTGTGTCCTATTTTTACAGTTTAACCTTTTTGCTTTATCAATATAAAAGTCAAGGATTAAAGACAAAATTTAAAAAATATTCTAGTAGTGTCTGCTATTTTATTCTCACTCAATAACGTATAATCAATCAAATTATGTTGAATAAGAAACATGAGGTAAATAAAACTTTCGGAGATAAATAACAATAAACATTTAATCAGCTCAAAAACATATTGCAACATAAATATACTTGAACAAAAATACAAACGAGAAAAGAACTATTAAAAATCAAAAGTAATGACAAGAAAAATTGCAGAGAAAAAAAACGGACATTCTAACCATGCATATATAAATCTAATTTCGATTACTTTTACGTCAGAAAAATATATGATAAATAAACGTACCGATGCCAAACTATATTGAAGTGTACGGAATGCGATGTAAGTTTAGAAATTACTCATGTTTTCAGTTTGCATACAGATCTAACTGGAAAGTAGGGGCCGTGGAATCCAACTACAAAAAGTTCGTTTACAACTTCCAAGGAGTATCATGCAATTGCACATTTGCATTCGTAAATTTGTTTTGAAGTTTATGTTGAATCAAAACAAGTAAAATGAAATATATTAATATTTCAACATTTAAAAATATTAATTACTAGCTTTCGCCCGCGACTCCGTCCGCGTGGAATTAAAAAAAACAAAAGTAAGTAGCCTATGTGTTCTTCCAGACTATCCTCTACATCTATGCCAAATTTCATAGAGATCCATTGAGCCGTTTAAGCTACAAACTCTAATAAACTTCCATCCATCTAAACTTTCCCATTTATAATATTAGTAAGATAGAATGGTTTGTAACTTTTAGAGCGGGCGCACATTTGACTAAACTATCGCACAACTGTTGTTCGATTGTCGACTGTTTAGTTGCACACCTAAAAATCGAGTAGTGTGCGCACCTCCATGAGCGATATTTTAGTTTCAGCTATGCACGCTCTTACAGTGAAGTTTACCCAATAATTTCCATCAACTTTAATTCCAAGTCGACCATTTCGTAAGCGCAAACGTGCAAAATACATGGCAGAAAATTCTTTTGTACTTACAGGTAATTTCCAAATTGCCAATCAACAACCTTCCGTCTCGTAGGATTTGCGCAACTCGTTTTAACTGAAGTCTTACACAAAACATTGTTTTAAACTACGGAGTTGAGTTCGTAACTTCTTCTAGAGTTGATTGCGTAGTATGGAAACTTTATATTCGGCTTAATTAAAGGAAAAATGTGAAATTTTACAAAGTTCAAGGAGTATCACGTGGCTTACGCAAACTTCATGCGTACTTGGAAATATGCTATGTAAATAGCATTTATTTCTTCATCATTCGTTTAATTTTTTTAAATAAAATTTACTTAGAGCTAGAGTTAAAAGCTCAAAGAAGAGTTAAAAGTGTACACCGCACAAAGATTCGTCTGTTAAGTTAAAATCCGTGTACTCTTACGTCCCACGTGGACGTCGGAAAAATGAGCAGGTTCCCGGAAAGTGTGCCTTAACACTTTGATATATTTCGTATGCATTCAAACCCGGCAGCCTTGGCACATCGACCGAACTTCGACACTATATGAAAATGTTTGAATTAAATATAAAAAATAGACAATTATTTTACACCAACAGTATTATAAATCTAAATAAAATTCAGCATTTTAATACGCGCAGCAAAAACTTTATACCTTTCTTTAAGGAAATTGCGAGAACAAATGAACGTACATTTTGTCACGTCACGCCATGTCACGTTTTGGAGCGTCAGTCGCTCAGGGGTTTGAGCACTTGACTTTTAATCTACAGGTCTTGAGTTCGAATCCCGCCATGTACCAATATGATTTTTGATTTTTTCGAATTTCATATGTATATAATTTACCCGACGTTCTTTCGGTGAAGGAAAATATCGTGATGCAACCTGCACATATCAACGAAGAAATTCGAAGATATGTGTGAAGTCAACCAACCCGCAGTAGGCCAAGCGTGGTTGACTATGGCCTAGTCACCCCTTATTAGGGTAGGCTCCGAGCCCCTCAGTGGGGACGTATAGTGAGCTGGTGATGATGAAATTTTGTCACGGTTAAAGTTAATGCCGAGATGTTGAGATGTTGCATACAGTTGTTTTACATCAATCATCAACATGTTCATTGATTTATGTTCAAATTTCGTAATACAATTTCGCTCTCTACCTCGAAATTCACAACGTGGCAACATATTTGACAAAAAAATAAAAATATACAAAGCTAAATAAGATTCGTTCCACAGATTTTGGTACATCATACATATGCGTAATATTGAATGATCGCGTCACGCAGATTGTTGCCTTGGTTTAACACAAAATTTTCTATTTCCCATTGAATCTAATCGCTTAGCGAAGCGTCACAACACGTCGAGGCGACGCCATTCCGTCGGTGTACCATAAAATTAAGTTACCTCGCGAAGGATAAATCGATTCTAAAATTGAGAAATCTTCATCCAATTTTAAGAATAATTTTTTGGCAATCCAATGTCGAAATTATGTTTAAATTATTGTATTTGCCATTTCATTTGGTTTTCGTTAGATCTGTAAAGTAAAAATAATTTATTTGAAGTAAAAAAAATATACAAAAAGCTTAGAATCAAAACTAAAACTAATTTTACTAACCGTTTGCTTTAACTTAAGTACCTCTAAAACAAACTATAAATATCTGCCGGTTGCCTAATTCAATAATTATATTAGTAATTATGTGCAAATTGTATGTTAATATAAGTAGCAAATCCATCTTGAGATTATAGGAAGGGCTGAGAAATACGCTTTGTTGGCAGAAAAACTTACGACGATAGTTCTTGAGACAAAGTGGACTTCAATGCTTTTACTGTAAGCTTTTAATATAGAACAAATTTAACAAACACCATAATTATTTTTTAATCTATAAAATTAACTTGTAATTGCGTTGATAATAGTATTATTGCAAAAAAGGATTTATTTTAAACCATTTAAAATACCTAAAATTAAGTTCTACCTACTTTTCAGATTATTTTATTAATAATTAACATTTATGAAATTAACGAGCTTTGTACATTTTAATTATTTATAGCGATTTACAAATTAAATTAGAACTTTTCTAATTGACATCTTCAGCTATTAAAACAAGTTCCAAGATCTACTCGACTTTACAATTAGTTCCAATTTCATTAAAATTCAGTCTGAAGTTGAATAATTTAAACTGCGTGGAAATTAAATGTCATTATAACAAGATAATTATAATATACATATATGAATTAAAAAATAATTTGTTTCATTAAATTAATAATATCAAAGTGATCAATGTTTCGATAAACCATTATACCTGATCCATTGGATTTAAGACGTCAAAGCGAATGGTAATCTAACTTCAATGTAAACAGCTAAATTGGATTGTGTCTATATGTCTTGTTCATATGTCCATCAACATCCTGGCCAGTAATTACATTGTTATACACCGTCTAGTCTATCTAATACAAATCTGTTTAGGTCTCCTGTATGCCCTGTTATGGTAAATTAACTATCATAGCACTCTATGTCATTATCTAACGCTAGGTATGTTTAACAGTAGTATGATCTCGTTATTGAAGATCTTACTAATATTATAAATGCGAAAGTTTAGATGGATGGATGTTTGTTAGAGTTTGTAGCCTAAACGGCTGAACGGATCTGCATGAAATTTGGAATAGATTAGAACGTAGTCTGGAAGAACACATAGGTTACTTACTTTGGTTTATTTTGAATTCCACGCGGATGGATTTGTGGGCGAAAGTTAGTATATAATAAATGTAATATATTCAAAGATACTTCCAACGATTATGTCGATGATTTTTTGCAGAAAGCAGGAATAAGTTACCTTCAAAAATAGACGTCTTAAAACTTTAAAAGGACGAATGCTATGAGTGTAAATGATGTAATGTAAATACTATACAGTCATATTTAAAGTGTGAATTCTTTATAACGCATAAATATTAAGTATTAAGATCTGAAGCTTTGCCCGGTATATTTATGGGTGCGGTGAAGTGAGTTATACATCTGGTACATGGCAAATGGCCGCCATAATCGGCGCATGTATACACTGCGGATCAACACGAGTGGAGTTACGTAATTTCTTACATCTATGTTTATATCACTCAGTTTTACGACCGCATCAACTTCTTCCCACATATATCTCTGTTCAAATGTTACTTATTAAGTTCACGCATAAAATACAAATGCACATTACGTAGAATAATTTTTTAACACTTTATTTGAAACTTAGGCCCAACCTTAGGTCCCTTTCCTTCCCACCCTTTTTCTCATAAGAATAGGATGGAAAGGGAACGTGGATTTGACGATGGAGGAGACGCATAGGAAGAGGAAATATCCTCTTTGTGTGCGTCTCCTCATCCGTCGATGAAGGGTAGACAACGCATCCGCTATCGCGAATGTCTATGGGCAGCAGTCGCTTCGCCATTTTGGCGGATTCAGGTGGCCGCTTGCTCGTTTGCCAACTTATATTATATAAAAATAAAACATCAATGGTACCCGGTAATCAAATAAATTAACACTCATTTCTTTTAACTATTTGTATGAAACTCAAACAAATATCTTATTATAGCAAGAATTATTATATGTATTCGTATAAATAGATATTACTTTTTCAACTCTACTAAAGCTTATAAACATCATAAAAATAGAATCTTAATCCGCTACTGATTATGTTTATAATTGGTGATCAGTATCCGATCCTGCGAGCTATCGATAATAAGCCGGGTTTATACTAACCACCTTATTAATACTTAGATATTAAAATGACCTTATATCTTAGATAAATACTTGTATCGGTTTTGATACTCTTTTGTTTAGTCACGTCTATCGTATATGTAGTGCTCAGTAGACTTTTTACGGAAAACTGAGTACAATACAAATTTTGCCATTCCATTAATTTAATTTAAAATTATATTATACTAGCAGTTACTCGCGACTTCACGCGTGTGAAATTATAAAATATAGTCTATGTTACTCACATATAAATTACCTTTCCAACAGTGAAAGAATATTTAAAATCGGCCCAATAGTTTTTAAGTTATTTCAATACATACAAAAATACAAATCTTTTCTCTTTATAATATTAGTATAGAAATACTACTCATGCTAAAACCTCACCGTCAAAAATATGGAGCTACATTCTATGCGTATATTAGAAAGTGGTGCAACGAAGAGGCCTTAAAGCCAGAATTCATACTTTACTTACAGAATCATATTGTCACCCGTAATTAAATGAAAAAATACTTATTATTATTTTATTTAAAGGAGCTTTGGCGGTGGAGACTCCCGGTTAGTCAAATGTAATTATTTTGCTGAATTAAATTTTAACCCCAACACCTGTTTTGTTTTATTTTAATTTTCTTTCTCAACTAACTTTGTCATTTCACATCGTAAGCATGAGATTTGCATTTGTGTTCAAAATGTAAAGTTTTATTACCGCTACGTCGGAATAGGAACAGCGCGGAGTCGGGTGCGGTTTACCAGTAGCAGATGATTTAGCGTCGCTACAAAAATAACGTATTCAGGAATACTAGGAATATATTGTTTATTTGCATTACAATTTATAAATTATATGATTGAATGTGGCTACAAGATATAAGAAGGGAGTGAATTCAGCCGAGCAGATCGCAGAGTGAATTCAGCAGATCGAGCCGACCCATTCGTGCTAAGATGTTAAAGCGAGCTCTACCACTGTTAAAACGGTTGAATCTTTTCTCTAAATCAGTTTAATATTTAACGAACTGTAACATCTAATCGGAGAGAGAGAGAGAGAGAGAGAGACACCTTACAGAGAAATAAACATTTGATCTATTTTATCAAGGCTTTCCGTACGGTATCAATCACAACTAATTACTCAACTTCGGAGCCGGCTGAGTTCTCAGTTTGCTCGTCCGCCACATCACACGCAAGTTGATACAATGGTCCTTAATTACTCACTCTATGTTTCGAGGCTGCAAGGAAAGTTACTGAATGACGATGGGACATGTCATTTTAATTTTAAATGAATCTATTCAAATTGAAATCATACATCTCGTGTTCTGTTAAAATAAAGTAGGAACTTCTATTTTATAGCACACGTTTTAACTTCTATTTCAAATGTAGGAGTATCTTATTTACCTTTTGGTAACAAGTTAACAATATAACCTTACTTACTTTAAAATATTGATGGACAAAATTTTTTACATAAATGCTTTTAAATTAATGATCAAGAGTTTTTATTGTGATTTATTTGTTTTAGGAAAAGAAATGTCTTTTATATAAGCCTTAATTAGCAATTCATCAAGGATTATCTGATAAAAAGGCGAAGCACGCTTATCGTTAATTATTTAATTTGAAGGGCGGATATTTCAGAATGTTCTTTTTTTCTTCAAAGGGAACAAGACATTTACAACTTAATTTGTATAAACCTACGGATTATTTTTATTAATAACAAATATTTGCTGTGATTTTCCATCAATTACAGTTACAATATGGTGTTACATTTTTATTAACATTTTTATAATATACTAACTTCGCACACGACCCCGTCCGCGTCGAATAAAAAAAAACAAAAGTAACTAACCTATGTGTTCTTCCAGACTATCCTCTACATCTATGCCAAATTTCATCGATATCCATTCAGCCGTTTAGGCTATAAACTCTAACAAACATCCATCCATCCATCACACATCAAATATCACTTCTATAAAAGAAAAAATATTGGAAGTGGAAAAAACCAACTTTATTACCTTAGTAAGAGCCTAATCAACAATAACGTAGTAAGTACAGAATTCTAGTACGCAAGTATACATACATGTACATCATCATCACTAGCTCACTATATGTCCCCGTCGAGGGGCTCGGAGCCTACCCTAAGTTAGGATGACTAGGCCATAGTCAACCACGCTGGCCCATTGCGGGTTGATTGACTTCACACATATCTTTTAATTTCTACTCCGATATGTGCAGGTTGCATCACGATGTTTTCTTTCACCGTAAGAACGTCGGGTAAATTATGTACATATGAAATTCGAAAAATCGAAAATCACATTCGTACATGGCGGGATTCGAACCCAAGACCTGTTGATTACAAGTCAAGTGCTCAAACCCCTGAGCGACCGACGCTCTTACATACATGTACATAACAAAGTATAAAACTCCAATTGCTAAATTCGGGTATCAATTTATTACAGTGCATTAGAGGAGAGCTCATACCAATGCACTAATGGATGCCACCTGAATAAAACGCTCTACATTTTATTACAAAGACGCCATTCCATTTGTGTTATATCCATTCTAATTGTGATTTATAACTCTAGCTTTTATTTTAACACATAGCTTCTTAATGTTGAAATTAGTGTTTTTATTATAAGACTGATGTCAAATTTAGTGAATTTAGTAATAAATAGTAGTGCATTTGTAACTTTAGCATTAACATTTTTAAGCGTGTAAATATAATAAGGATCTTATTATATTTACACGCTTAAAAATATACAAATATTATTTGCTTGTATGGTGTTTAAATACATACTCAAAAATTTTATATTATTTCGGTAAAATTTTATTAACGACATTCCAACGTTTCAACATCAGTTTAGCTAAAAATTAATTAATTTTAACAAATAAACATAGCTTTGTGTTGAAATTGAATCAAAAATGATTAATAGAAGCTTATTTGATCTTGTAAATTGTTATTGAATTAAAATATCCAATCTAAATAAATTCACATTTTCATATTGAATAAAGTTAAGGAAATACCTGAAAAAAATTGTTTGCACATTCGAGCGTAAACATCAATAAAAACTATTAAATTCACGATAAAACTCGTTATCGATGTAAATTTTTAAGAGTGATTTTTAAACGGCCGCGTGATGCCACAAAAAATATTTTGCGATAAAATTCACTGGAAAAGTGAACATATTGAACTTTCTGTTCGCAAATTTTCGAATAAATGTAGGTACTGCTTTTAGTCAAAATAATGGTGATCAACCTCAACTGAAAAAATAGTATTTTTTTAATAATCACACTTTTTAGAAATCTTACCCAATACACATAGTGGTCAGAAATAAAACTAAAATGAAATAACAGGAGAATTAATTAGAAATATTATCGTCTTAAGATTAATTTTCATTGATATTCTAACAGAAATTCTAACCTGCTACAAAACAAATTTGATTCAGGAACTTTCCTAAACTCATCTGAAATTACTCACTAAAATATTCTATTACTTCCGTATTAAATTTCATTTGGACGTAAATAAAGTCAATTAGGTGCTTTAATTTTGTCGCCTGCTTTAATTATAAATCAAAATTAAATTATG
Organism: Papilio memnon; assembly: GCA_003118335.3. Taxonomy (NCBI): domain Eukaryota; kingdom Metazoa; phylum Arthropoda; class Insecta; order Lepidoptera; family Papilionidae; genus Papilio; species Papilio memnon. The sequence goes on from LD688961.1 coordinate 39,265, forward strand.
CTTTGAAAATTTCTAACGCAATAAACCTATCAAAAGTTACTAATTGAAGGTAGAAGATACATGCCTCTTGTTTTCCATTTTTTTCTAGATTATCTCTATTCATTTAATAGAATATTTACAAAGGAATATGAGATTATCAACTTTAGAAAACTCATACGAGTATTTCGAAAGATAAGGCATCCTATCTACTATTGTATGTATTCAAATAGGTCAAAAACTACTGGGCCAATTTTAAAAATTCTTTCACCGTCAGAAAGGTAATTTATTGTGAGTAACATAGGCTATATTTTTAATTTCACGCGGGTGAAGTCGCGAGCAACAACTAGCTTGTAATAATTTCAAAACTTTAAACATAATGGGCTAAATAATATAATAATAGTGATGACGCTTTTACAGCGCTCTCTGTGCAGGTGAGCTTGGCTCAGCTCCAAGGGTCGTACCATCCGTTATCATATTCACTGCACAAATTCAATTAAAATGCACAAAGGTCGTATTCCTTGTTCTTACATTTGTAATATTCAGTTCACATTTATATTTTACATACTGTCGTGATCAATTTTACCTTAGTATATACTAGCTGTTCCCTTGAGGCTTCATCCGCGTGAAATTATAAAAAAAATATTTCATTGTTTACCTACATTTTTCAAATTATCAATTGCAAATGTCAAAATGACATGATGTGTTGACAAACCATGGCAACCTTGCTTCCTTGATGTTGTGGTTATGGCCTCTTTCCCACATTAGGGTTTTTATCCAAAATATTTACCCCCTAAGTTTAATGGCGTGAAAATATATAGCCTAAAGCGTGACGTAAGTGTAGGGCTTTTTATTAAAAAAAGAATTATTCAAAAATGTGTTGTCATTGCTGACATCTTAGGCAGCAAAGAAGTGTGTGCTTACGCTTTATTACATTAGTATAGATTAAAAACTGAACCAACATAATTATGACTTAATATTTTTTTGTCAAACAGGGTGAAGCGATTGTTTGACTCTTTGTTTTAATACATACAATCAAAGGAGATAGATAAATATTATTTATCTTTAAAAAAAAACAATTTTCAGTGTATCACAAATCATTGACTTGATTTATGTTAAGAGGCTTCTTCATTACTCTACGGAGTTTTCCTTTCTATTGTTATTAGAGATTGGTTCTATCCACTTAGATATCAGACAATATTAAATCGCTGAGAAATACTTGACCTTATTGTATCCTTATATCTGTAACTAGGTAATTAAGAGGAAAATCGATAGAACTTAACTAAATTATCTTTACAAAGTTCCAATGTAATCAAGAAAGGTCCAGCTTAATCATACTAATGTTATAAATGCGAAAGTTTAGATGGATGGATGGATGTTTGTTAGAGTTTGTAGCCTAAACGGCTGAACGGATTTCGATGAAATTTTGTATAGACGTATAGGATAGTCTGGAAGAATACAAAGGCCCCTTTGGTTTTTTTAATTCCACGCGGACGGATCGCGGGGGAAAGCATCGTAAATGCACGTTACGTTATCTATACTAATAAAATAAAGCGTAAACACACACTTCTTTGTTGCCAAAGATGTCAGAAATTACAGCACATTTTTGAATAATTCCTTGTTTAATAAAAAGCCCTACACTTACATCACGCTTTAGGCTATATATTTTCACGCCATTACACTTAGGGGTTAAATATTTTGGATGAAAACCCTAATGTGTGTTGCTGCCAACATCAAGGAAGCAAGATTGCCATGGTTTTTCATCATGTCATGTCATTTTGACATTTGCAATTGATAATTTGACAAATGTAGGTAAACAATGAAAAAAAGTTTTTATAATTTCAAGCGGATGAAGACGCATGGCAACAGCTAGTAATTTATAATAAAACATCGGCCTTTAAAATATTTAAGTATCCTCAGCGCTAATGGACCGTTTAAATGCCTAGCTTTGAGCCGTAAATTGCCACCAGAACACTATATATAGAATGGTTTCGATAACAGTATTTGAATTTGCATTTTTTATATTACATAATTCGAATACCGAGTCATAGACAATATATATTAGAGTATATATAGCATCCTTTTTTTGTGCGTCCTCTCCTCTGTTGATAAAAGGTAGGCAATGCATGCATATATCGGCGAAGAAATTCAAAGATATGTGTGAAGTCAACCAACCCGCACTGAGCGTAGTTGACTGTGACCTAGTCACTAACTTAAGGTAGTCTCCGAGCTCAGTGGGGACGTATAGTGAGCTGGTGATGGTGATGAACGCATCTTCAAATGCGAATGACTGTAGACAGCGGTCGCTTCGCCTTCTTTACACATTTGGGTGGTTGCTTGTTGCTTGGTTTCTGTGTGTCAGCTTGTACTAAAAATATGTACATATTAGTAATCGAAAGCATAGATTTATGAATGTAACAGAAAATATAATCAAGAGTCTTCTATAAAACTTGTGTGATAGTAAACAGTGGTAGAGCCCGCTTTAACATCTTAGCACGAATTGGTCGGCTCGCCCGGTGCAATACCACGACCACACAGAAGACAGGCGTGAAGCGGAAGCAATTCCGCGTTTCGTCTGATGAGTGTGGTGCCGGAGGCCCAACTTTAGTCCCTTTCCCGTTCCACCCATTTCTTAATAGGAAGGGTTTGGATGGGAAAGTGGATTTGACGGTAGAGGAGACGCATAGGAAGGGGAAATATCCTCTTTATGTGCGTCTTCTCCTCCGACGATTTAGGGTAGGCAACGCATCTGCAATTGCGGATGTCTATGGGCAGCGGTCGCTTCGCCATTTCGGCGGATTTAGGTGGCCGCTTGCTCGTTTGCCACCTTATCGTATATAAAAAAAAAACTAAAGTATATAAGTAACTAGCTATATGTTACTTACATTTCATTAAAAGTCTACAATACAATTAAAAATAGAAAATGATATTCAATCATAAATGAATTAATTATAATACGGTTTTAATTATTCTCGTTTCATTCAATATGTTTATTTAACGGTCATTTGTTCATTTCGTGTTATTTAATTACGGTTGCGGTTAATATGCACAATGAACATTGCGAGAAAAATATTTTTACTTATAAATGTATTTTTAGTTATATTAAATATATTTCTGTCGCGAACAAAATTTAATTATAATTCATTGTGAAAGAAGAATGCAGAACAATTTATTAAAATAGCAGTTACTTCGTTTGCTCTGGTAAAAAATTAAATGTTTTCAACATTAGATTTTAATTAATTTAATTTTCTTAGAGCATTTTACGAGCAATCTGATTTTATACAAAATTGAATTTTCTTAGTCACTCCCATGACAAATTTTGATGAGATTGAACAATCATAGTTGTAAAGTTGCCATTACGTTCAAAACCTAATACTCAGCTAACGACAAACTATATGAAGGCAAAAATAATTCCACAATACTTACATAGGCGATATAACTTTTTAAATTAGATTACGATAATTATATCAGGAAATAATAATTCTGCATATTCAAAATATTACTATTATGATAAAATAAGTTTAAAAACCTTGTATATTATGCAGGGAATAACAATCTTGTGTGAATCATATCCCAGGAAGATTAGTCTCTTATCTTATCACGCATGGAAACAACGTTGCTTATTCGTTTACACGACATTGAGATCCCGCATGAGGTATTTCGATCGATGTATGGTTATAAGTGTGATGGTCATAATGGCAAACCGTATAAACCTGAGCATTACTTCAACACCCTGTATTTACGTAGCACTCAGTCATATTTCAACAAACACGAACGAGTCTACCTAATCTAAAGTCACCAACGGAATCATTTACATTTTATTGGCAAAGTTTCAGTCCTCGGGACGTCTATTTTTATGGTAACCATATTCAAATACCCCAGCGACGTCATAAATCGGTAAAGGGGTTACCTGGTACGGCGGGGACCGGAAAGTTCATGAATAGAAGTCTTGTTGCCAATATGCCTCTGTTAGATTTTTAACTTTCCGACGTCGCAACGCGAGGCATGTCTCCATCGCGACGCGCCACCATATTTTCGCGATACTTTATATCTTTACCTTAGCACTATACAACTTTGTTGAAAACTTGAATTGAGTTTCTGTCTGCTTAGCGCGCTGTTTTCCGACTGTTATAAAATAATACCTTTTATGGTACAGTGAATGTGACTTTCTGTTATCTCACAAACATTACTTAAATATACTTAATACGTGAAAAAGTCTTTATATTTTTGGCCAACCACGACCACATACACAAACTGTGTAGATAAGACTAGATAAAAGATCACATTAATTAATATAGTAGGTATTAAATATCGTAGAATATAAAAGTCGATTTAAATAAAATGACGTCAATATATAACAGACTGGTGTAGAAGAAAATCTATTCTAATACCAAGCAAGAAAAGTTTTTTTCTATAACATCGAACAATATTACACAAAAGGCACCAAAGCTGTATCATAAAGTCTTTTTAGCCTTTCTCCGCGTTTTGTACGTTATTATAATTTTAAAGGCACTCTAATAAGCTTTACAGCTTTGTCTGAAACTATATCGTAATCTGCTACTCCTCGTTAAAACTCATAAATTGCTTCTCAGGAAAAATAATTTAAAATTTTATTTGAACAATGTTTTAATCTATTGCTCATAATGTTTTGGTATTAATGTGACAATTTTTTTCTTAATAAAATGTATGGTTAAATGTTTTTAATAATTCAACTAAACGATATTAACACTAACATGCAAAAACATCAAACATTTAATCTGAAAATAAACCTTTAAAATTACACGTAATGATGTTGATGTCCTCCGTGACGTATCCGTCAATGGCGATCCTTGCTATTAATATAGCCAAGGTTCATCTGCGCGTGAATGGATTTAAGTTAGTAAGCAGTTGCGCTGATGCAAACCCACTCTCCCGTCCTATGCTACCGTTTTTTTTTTTTTTTT
>LD688961.1:49484-175232 GCA_003118335.3 Papilio memnon
CGCAGCGGGTTGCTCGACGTGTTGTCGGGCAGAGCGACAGATGTTTGGTGAGTGGACACGTCCGTTCACCTCGGCAGTCTGTAGCGGAATGGTATGCTACCGTATTCCGGTGGGCCAGTTACCTGAAACGACCGGTGGTAGAACAGGATGCGGTGAATTGACCGTCAACACACGTAATAGTGTCAATGTAACCACATAATTGGAATATTAATACTCATTAATGATGTTAATCTAATATAAAACGCAAGTATAAAAGTTTAGACTCCTTTGTTTTCGTTTTAATTAAAACACGGCATTTAAGTTTCCAAAACTTTAACACTCAGGACAATGTTAGCAGCAAGGGAAACTTTAAATGGACTTAGGTATTAAACACACAGTTTTATTAATGTTCTAAAGTGATAATTTGGTGATAAACAAATATCTTTTAAATATGTATTATGTCCAATATTACAAAAGACGCAAATGACATATGTATCTATGTGTGATTTAAAAAAAAAAAACCTGAAAAATGTTATATAAATTTAATTAAAAATCTCTTGAAATTGTTTTAAAAACGATTATTTTCTTCAATTTTCAATTCCCCGAACGTAAGTTTAAATATATTTTAAAATTCATGTCGGTGGTTAGGATCGTTAACTGGGTGATGCCAATTACTGAAGCGTGTCTATCGTCTTGCATATTCTAAAAATTGTCGAGAAGTTGCCGCCACCGTCTGGTATCGCTAAATTTTGATACTACATTCTCAAAAACATGCATACTTCCAGGTTACATCTTGATTTTTACTTGTATGAGTTATTTAAAAAAACACAAGGTAAAAATACTGACTTTATGTTGTTTTTCCTTTGTTCCCATATAATTACAAACAACTTCGGTAAGCTGCTAATAACGACTGCAAAAGTTCTAACTAAAGCTGAAGAAATTCGACCTACATTTATATTTTAGTAGCTCAGTCGGAAACGAGCGTAGGACGTGAATTGAAAACTGGATAGGTATCACGAATAGTTGGTTCAAATATTTGCGAAAACAATCATTTGCAATTCTAAAGAAACAAATATTCCAACGGTGGAAACAAAGAAAGCTAAGATATTAAAATTTGATAGAACACTGACATAAAAACAGTATTTGTTTGAAACAACGGTTTAAGCCAAATAAGTCGGTTTTTAATCTATAACTTGGCATAAAAAGAATTCTAATACATTTTCAATTCAAGGATTTCATTTGACAACAAGTTGAAGTAATAGCTAATTAATTTACGCTACTTTAATCAAGTTCTCAGCCTAATTAATTAAAACTTTATATTCTAGTTGGATAGGAATAAAGTAATGCTGTGTATGCTTTTTTATTTAAATAATTCTATTTAATTTAAAAAAAATATCATTGAATAGTTAATTACACTATAGTTGTAAATCTTTCTATGCAACTACGAGTACAAAGTGACTTAATTAATCAACATATGGTTTCCGAATCGATGATAAAACAACAAATACAATACAATATACACAATAACGTTGGTACGAGTATAATACAGCAATTACCTAAAATACTACGATATGCCCGAGGTAATTGATATTGATCGGAGTTCGGGATTGAGTCGGAGCTTATATCGATACGCCGACGTTTCTAGGAAACCGTCATAATTAATTCCCGCCGCGTTTAAACTGAACAATACCGATTTCTTAATACAATTATTCCAACAGATTTCTTTATTCTACTCGATTTATTTCCAAGTATTTTGTAGAAACTTTACAAAAAAGATAAACAAGTAATATGCAATTAATAACCAGAATGATGCAATTAGTAAAATATATCTTAAATTAAATATTTGACGCAAAATTTAGGGAAAATCCATAGACTTTCTAGGTCTAATTTAATAAGACATAAATACCGATACTGTAAATATTTCTTTCAAAATTATAAATAGCTCATAAAAGAAAACATTAATACGAGTAGAACACAACGTTGTACACAATAAACCTTTCGTTTACTCACTGTATGGAACACCTTTCCAAGGATGATAGTAGAATGTTGCCAGCAGACTAAAACTGTCAAAGTTTCTTCGTGCAATAAGTATCTCGAAAACTCAAAACTGAACAGTTAATATATTTAGTCTGTGCAGAATTTCAATGATCTGGCAACTAATAAAAGTGTGATTGCATCTTGTCTCACCTTAAAGAAAAAAGAAATTTAATTAAGACTATCGAGCGATTGGTATTTTAAATTAATTTCGGAAGTGGCTCAGTCTTATTCCGCAGCGCGTTTTCTTTTAAATCAACGCAACGACCTTCCAAATGATTTAAATAAAGATTTAAGCGGATTGGAATGAATTGTTATTGGTCTTATTGATATCGACGTTTTTTTCTTTTCATGACGTTCTGATTAGATAATAAATTCGATTCTTCCTAAATAGACAAACTTAGATATTTGTTAGCATGAGTTATGTCCATTTACTTAAATGGCTGAATTTTCGTTTTACCAATCCGAGGTTCAAAAATTCTAACTAAATAGTACGATTAAAAACACCTCTTTAACAAAAGACACAAATAAATTATATAAATAATGATAAATTAATAAAAGAATAGGAAAATATGCTGTAACATATTTTCTTCGAAAACTTCTAGATATTACACCACGAAAAGATCGAAAGAAACTGTCGCCTCGACAAATATTATCTTGATCTGAAACTTTTCCACTTCATTCTCTCTCATAGAAATGATTTCCCTCCGCGTCCAAACGTTTCCTTTCCGCCGTCCATTTGTAACTCTTGAAAGACGCAAAATAAAACGAAGATGGGATTGGATGCATTATCGGGCTGGGTCGGTAACTGGCTTTCAAACCAACTGTCCGGGGAATTTGACTACACATTCAGCGATGGATCATTTATTCTAATATTGAGCGTAAAAACAGTATCACTGCTGTTTAGTTAATATATTCGAAGCAGAACCCACTTAAATTCAAGTTGGATTGTGGTCTAGCGCAAGTTTGATTTTTAATTACATTGCAAAGTATTTGACGTATTTGAATGGACAAAATTATAGAATGCATTTTGGAAAATTTAATCAAACTCTATATCCGCATTTATAAAATAAAATTACGTCTGTATTAAACAGACGATCGAAACGGCTATTTCATTTAAATAGAGGTATTTCAAAGAATACTTTCATAACAATAAATCCTTCAAGGAATTCGTCGAATAACTCGTTACGAGTTATTCAGTCCCAAGTTTGCGTCGTTTTCATTTGGCAAGTTTGATCCAGCTCGAAGTGAGAAACGGAGGCTGATGTTTATGACTAGAGTTCAAACGATTGTACCTGTACCACCATAAAATACCTCCTAACCAATTTGTTACTGGTATCAGGATACCAACCATAAGAATCAATAACTGTATAATACTCAAACTCGCACAATCGTGAACAATCGCTTAATAAGCAATTCTATTCTTATAATTGGAAATTTTTTTACAATACCAATCGTCCGTCTCTGTAATGGATGTAGCGAATTACATTAAAAATTATATTATTCGAATGAATGAAAATAAAAAAGAGCGCTGATATCCAGAAACAAAGCGATGTTTATTTCATTTAATATACAAAATTTCGCCTACAATTTTAGAGTCTGCTGGTTCGACAATATACTGGGTAATTTATCTTGTGTTTTTGCCGGTTGTTTGAACGCTAAATGCGGGAAGCTTGCTGGGAAAACTTCACGCCTCCGCGCCGCGCCACCAAACCACCTGACTAACAAAACAATTTCAAAACGCTTCCCCCGAAAATACGTGTTATGGTTAATCTTACCAGCTTTAATATTAACAATATTTGATATCTTAATATAATAAAATATGTAGTACTTTTATATAATAAGATCTAAGAAATCATCGTAAATTAATTTCTTATAAAAATGTATCGTGTAGTTTCACTTTTTTATGTCTGTCTTTGAAAAAGTTGACAATGTTTTTGTATGTTTTTATCGTCAATGAAAACTCAGTCAAGTTGTACTTCAAACGGTACCGATATCAAGCCGTCCCCTGTCTATCATTTGACGATGATTGAGGTGACTAATACTTTGAAAGATAATTCTTTCAAACTTCGTTCCCAACATAAGAACGCTTTCAAGGAATACATATATCCCTAAGGCGTAATATTTACTTGAGTAGAAATCTGATTTCAAACTTTACTTTGTAGGTTCCTTTAACATTATAAAATTGATCATAAAAAATACATTTACAATCAACTTTTATAACATCCAACTTCTGATTTACACAATTATGGTTGTTAATTTGTTTAAAAAAACGCTTCCATACAAAACGTATCCATAATGTTTACTAACATTGTATCAACTAGTATTTCCCAGATAAATATCGAAATATTTAGTTTAAAATTGCAAATATTCACTGTCCTATTTTAGACAAGGAATAACGGAAAAGCTAGAAGAAGCATTTTTCCTCTCTTTACAATGTGAAATATGGAAATACCAACGCGTTGAAGCAACATCGAGGTTCATTGTAACGCAGATCCTTTTTAAAGAATCCTATAGCTAACATTTTTTAGAAATATTTTTATATTACTGTGTCCCTCTGTAAGAAAAAAGTTCGGTATTAAATGATTAAAAACAAATATACCAATTCCACATAGTAATTTGTGCAAATTTACAGTTTTCAAATAAAATAATTATTACGGTAAAAAAAAAATATTTGTACAATTAACACGATTCCTCTTAAAACTTTGTACTTTTTGATAAAAAAATAATATACAATTGGTCGCACTGATGAATTTATTGCAGTAAAGATTAGGAGAAAAAGTATTAAAAATAAAATATAGAACGATAGATTTCTTTTCGAAATACTTTTTAAGCTTCGTACGGTTTGCAATTTCCACTGGAAGCCTCACAAGTTACTCCGCAGCTCTGAAGCGCTATTTCTCTAGCTGTCCGTCTGTCAGCATCCCAGTTTCTAAACAACACAAAATCACTTTTAAAGCTTAATACTAACCCATTTACCTACTAAGAAAATAATTTAAATAAAACAAAACAATTTAGGAAATGCTACGGATTTTAATAGCACTTGATAAATATATATGGGAAAAAATATTTTTTGTGGCGGACGCTGGGGGAATCATTCGTCCAGCAATGGATGACCGCAAGAGTCAAAGTCAAAATATACTAATAGTTCGATGTGTACTCGTACTTAACATTATGCGAATAAGTTGGTTTCTTTACTAGAAAAAGACCTTATTTTTGATTTACTTACAGGCAAGATGCGTCGTCTGGCGCCACTGGTGATGCGACTTCTGGTCGTGTCACTGGTGGCGCTCGTTCTCGCCGAGCCAGGCACTGATGACGGCACCACAAACGTGGCACAACTGCCAGGCAGAAAAGCGTCGCGACCGGTGCGTCCCACAGCTCAGCTGCCGCGGACAAAGGGCGGGCGCCGCCAGCGCAACCGGCGACGCACCACAACAACCACGACCACAACCGTCTCCCCCGACGATGATGACGAGTACGAACCCACCACACCCGGAACAACGACCACAGTCGACCCACGGTCATTCGATCACAGTACGTATTATTTTTTTACTAATATATGAGTAACGTTCATCTAGGGTTAGGTTTTTTTTTAGTTTTTTTATATATGACTAATTTTCGTCCGCGACTCTGTCCGCATGGAATTAAAAAAACAACATTAAGTAGCCTATTTGCTATGTTCTTCCAGGCTATCCTCTACATATATACCAAATTCCAGACAAAGGTTAGGCTACATACTCTAACAAAAATACACCCATCCATCCATTTAAACTTTTGTGTTTATAATATTGGTGATATTAGGTTTTGTTACGATCTCAACACCTAGGGTCTCAACTGCGAAACACCTGTATAAAAACGTATTATTCGTCCAATAAAATCTCCAACTAACTGCTAGCGTCTAATCCGTATCATATGAGCAAAGCAGTTTATATTAATTTTCAATTAAGTCATATTTTATACTAAAGGAAACATTTAAGAGCAATTAGCAGCTTGCAAAAACCATATTGTATGCATATTATTTTGTATTTATAATTTTAATGCGATACTTAAACAACAATCTGAAATACTAAGTTATTAGAGCAAAATATCAACTGAAAATTAAAAGCAAAACCTATGCTAATTACTCAACAACATCTACAAACTCAATTTAAATATGTAGATATTAGAGAATTCCGGAAACTGTATAAAACCTGACAGCTAACCATTTAATAAAATAATAGAATAAGACGAGAAAAATCCGTTTGTAGGCCAAAGCGTCCCAGACATTAATTACAGCGTAATAATTAAACGCTCGTTAAGTCTAACCTGTCCAACTCATTTACTGATTAGAGTCAACACCGCTTTCCTTACGGACGGGAACATTACTTTGGGCTTTTTATTAGGTAACAAGGTAATAATCTATATCTATCTATACTCTATATACATACATAAAATTAGAGTGTCTGTTTGTAATATCAAAAGGAAATCAGATTTCGAGAAGATGATGTATTTGCGTTGCTGATAACTAAAATAGCATTTAAAACTTTTTGTCTGTCAATATACTAATATGTACAGACATACAGACAGACAGACAGCGGACAGCCGCAAGCAAGTTGTTCCGGGTAACATCCGAAACCCCTGGGCCGATTTCGACCGGACTTTCAATGTAGGGTAGCTGACATAAACGGGCATATTATAGGATACTCTTTTATCTTAATATTGCGTTGGACGAAGTCGCGAGCTACAGCTAGTTTAAAATATATTTACAAACCAATAGTTTGACTAATCGAATGAAACCTCACTACTCAAAGTCGGTTCAGCAATTTTTCTTCCAAGAAGTAACAATGAAGTGGACATTCGTACCAACCTAATTTGAATTAATTTCTTCAAAAATAGAAATTTTTGTATTAAATAATCAACATTATTCTTTCGTTGAAACGCTTTTGTTAAAACGGTTTAAGCTTTTTACTTAACTGTTCAAAACGTTTTTTGTTTTGTTCGACTCGTGCAAATGGATCCTATGTTCAGCGCAATCTCCTCAAAGCGATGGTTTTAATTCATTTAACACTGAAATTAAACTGAAAAGTGCTCTTAGCAATGGTCTTTTTTACTATCGAGACTATCTCGACCAATATAAAATAAGACACGGAACTTGTGAAACTTAAGTAACTTAAGTATTAGATTATTAGACTACTATTGCATTTATTGGACTTTGATATGGAACAGAAATAGGCTTTTAAATTGTGTAACGTTATTTTATAATTAAAAACGAATGAGTTTACAACTATATAATTATTAACCTAAAATTATTTAATACTATGTGTTCTTCCAGACTATCCTCTACATCTATATCAAACTTCATCGAGATACGTTCAGTAGTTTAGGCTACAAACTCTAACAAACATCCATCCATCTAAACTTTCGCATTTATAATATTAGTAAGATATAATACGATTCAAAAACATACACAATATTCTTGAAAGGGAATGAAAGCAATCCGCGAACCGTTTAGGTAAACGGCACAACGGCCGATTCCCTGCATAATAACCCCATAAGGCACAACAATGATGCGAAACTCTCAAACCATTAGGTATATTCCCAAGTAAATGTCAAGCGTAAATTGCTAGGGAGGCGATTTGATGTCAGTGTCGCCCGTACCACCGTCCTGGCCGACTCCGTTAAGCGCATAGTTTTCCAAGGGCCTTACAAGAATGTCTCCTCGCAACGTGATGACATCCAAATTGCTTGTCGCCAAGCAACGCACGGTAGTTATTCGAGAAAGTAACTCTACCGGCATCGGAATTTATAGGGATAAGCTTTGCTACAGCGAGTGCTCGAAGATGACCTTTCGACTTCGACAGAGCATTCTTTGTTATAGTTAATTGTGTTTTTTTTTAAAATAATTTGCATTATTACGACACAATGTTATGCTAAACTACTTTGATGTCGATTAAGAAGAGTATAATATAATAATTTAAAGGGCTGATGTTAAGTTTGAGCCAAAGCGCACTATCTGCTGACCTTATTTCCACACATCAGGCTACGTCGTTCATTATCTTTCTGTCAAGAAACATAATAGAGTTTATTTTTAGGCTTGAGATGGTTTTAACGTACATGGTAGGTAGGCTAAAATCACTATCTAGTTACTGTAGTTGATTTATCAATTTATTACTTTTATATAAAAAATCTTTAAAAAAAGAAACTAAGCAACTACAAGGTCTTAATTGCATATTACGCAAGTGGGTGCAGAGTGAAATTACCAGTTTAAATAAAACTACTGATACGTTGTTTGATATCAGTGTGCCTTAAGAAGATGGAGGTGATATAAGAGTGTAGGGGTCAACCTGGGCTGGCGCTCCTGGCCCCCCATAGCGCGGCACGGAGTGGGGCTCATTTCATGCCTCTTGAGCGCGCATTGAACCAATATTAGGTTTATTAGATAGATGGGCCGCTATAAAAAGCGATTTTTCATTTTTTTTCTCTACAATTTTATTACTTGTAGTGTACCCGAGAAACGTTAAGTTTTAATATTAGAGTATCGCTGTAAAAGTTTTACTATCAATTGATAGAATCGAATCCAACGATATTAAATTTACTAATAAAACAAAAATGTTTTAGCAAAAACCAATTCAGGTATACTTAGAACATTTTAATAAAGTAGGTATTTGGTAATAATATTCGTATTATTAATAAAAGAATAGTAAAAGAATTCTTTATTATCGTAATTAAATTTTATGTTGAGTTCAAAAATTAAACATTAATCGTACTAATCATACTTCATACTAATATTATAAATGCGAAAGTTTTGATGGATGGACGGATGGACGACTGAACGGATTTTTATGAAAATTATAGATGTAGAGGATATTCTGGAAGAACACATAGAGTATTGACTTTCGTTTTTATTAATTCCACGCGGACGGAGTCCCGTGTGAAAGCTAGTACTTTAATAATTTAGATGTTCAACTGAGTTTATTAAACTCCACGTCTTTTCTAAGCACATCAAATACTTATTTTAGACGTTTAGGCTTAGACTTTTTCGTATTGTTGTTTTTAATGTAGCAAGAGCACGTCCAAACGTTATATCCTTGTTAAATATTCAGAAGTTGTAAACTTTTGGTCGCTATTCGAAGAAAAGTTCAAAATTTTATGTATTACTCGTACATTCGCTCGGTTTTGGCAAAACGCCACTTAATCGCAATATGGTCTCTACACACAAGCAATGCTTTTGTCGTCATCTGTAGACTCTCTCATATTGGGTAAAACTATTCAAATAAAACTCATGAACGAACACGTTTAGTCTTTATTGTGCCAAAAAAATCTTTGGTTGTAATCACAAGTGAAATCGCGAAGAAAATTCAAACATTGGTGTAGACAACATTTCCTTCTACAAATTATAATTACGATCAAATATCATCATATAAAACATCCATCAACTAACAAAATCAATATAAAATAGAATCTACTGCATAGAAATCATAAAACATACCTGCGAAATGTTAGCCCGCACTAGCCTACAGCTTCAAACCAGCTGAACAAAGAGCTTAAATTAAATTTACGCGGTGCAAAGAAAAAACTAGTTACAAGAGGAAATTGGTGGAGACAGTGACAAATTGTACCTCCAGGATGAAAGTCGCACTCCCTCCAACACACCTATGAAAACCACCTTTTTCAACCTTTTTTGTGCAGCGAGCATAACGCGATGTTAGTTTCCTGTACGTTTTTATCATATTATTGTCAATGAATTTTTCAAATGGAAATTTTTATCTTTCACACTTGTTCGTCTAGTACACTAATCGTAGGTACATAATGTAATGCTTTTTATCAAACAAATAACTTAGGATTTTATATTAATTTTACCGTCAAATTCAAAATTTGATAACATACAATGTACTACAAGACATGACCATGACATTTCATGTGGCAAAGTATCTAAGAACTAAAAAGCATGTCTATTTTACACATCACCTTTTATAGACATTGGCAATGTCTGGGCAGTTCATAAAATATTTACCCACAATTTCAATGTTTAGAATTCGATGCCATTTCGACTTCTAACTAGATTTTAAAAATTAACTGTTTTAACCCTTAATCAAATGAACAATTTTTGAGACAATTAACTGGTGACGGTTTTTAGATAAGATGGTTTCTGTAGATTCCGAAAAAACTCATTTTTTGAGAGAAAGAGACGGTTGGTACTGATCATTTTATATTATTACTTACCAATAAAGAATTAAAAAAATGTCACGGTAATATCAAGTGGGAAATATTTGCTCAATATTTGTTCAAGGGTCAAGCCGGTGTAATGTCACTTAATTATTAATTACTTAAAAAGTATCGACTTTTGCTATAATCTTTATTATTTCTAGAATTATAACTTTGACATTTTAAAGTATACTGGTTTTGTTTTATTTAACTGAATAAAGATATCACAAAAAAGAGGATGTTCACGCACATCCATTTTTCTATGCTTTACTAAAGGGACTATCTTAAAAAGACACTAGAAATTCTAAATACTAAGATAACGTACCAACTAAATTGAATTATATTTAGAAATACAACAGTATAGTTTGTTGTTGTTATATTATCTGTGGTAAAATTTAATCTTTACATCAAACTATTTTCAAAGCGACCGCAGATAAGCAACTTGTACGATTTAATAACTGGCATACCTAGCCTAGTCCCAGTGTAATAGTTTATCGAAGTTCTGAAGTTCCGCAACAATCAATATTAATACACATTTGTGCCGGCCAACTGTAAACTTTAGGAGAGCGTAGCAGAAAATTAACTGAGAACAATAACTTACTACCAGCTCTGGCGGTAGACGTTATTTTGGTAACAAATTAATGGCGTTCAATTCAATTAAAACTCCGACCGGCCGCAGCTCTAGACAATAAAGCTTAGAACATACGATTGAATTGCTTGCGTTTACAAAACAATGTGTTTTCGACAAGTACTTTAACTTTTATAAGTTAATGTTAGAACATTAGGACTAAGTTAAAGACATATAGATGCAATTAAGATATGTTGAAGTTAAGATAAATTTAAGATGGCTGTATAAATAAAACGATAAGTACGTTAAAAAGAAGTAAAAGGGAACTAACGTAAATATTTTGTTATCAGTTCCCGCGCCAGCGTCTCGCTTCAAATTAAATAAGTATTTAAGGAACAGTTGCCCTCCCCGCCCCGCGCCCCGTCCTGCCACGCCTTATTAAAATACTGAACAGATAATACAAACTACAAATGATTTGAACTTGTAATATGTTGGTGAAAAATAACAATGAAAACAAGCGATTCAAAACATAACATGGATTAATTTATAGTAATAACTTTTATGCGCGGATTGATATGAAATATGTGAAATATGGTACACCAACTCTACTTGATTGAAATGATGCCCAAAAACGAGCAGAAATTTTTAATAAAGCTTGCAACATAATAATGTTTAGATGTTTCTGATATTTGCAAGCATTACCTTACAGACAACCAGACAAGCAAACAAAATTCTTATGATTGTATTGAATTCTATAACGTTGATTTTTCGTATACATTTTTATTACATGAAATACATATTTAAAGTGAAGTTCTTCAATTAATTTGATAATCATCAAGTTGCACTTTTATCCCGTCCAAAGTTTTCGTGTTCACACTACATAAAGTATCTTCTAGAGGCTATCCACATTCCCGCAATGGGGAGGCGAAGCACTAATAATGACAAAATTGCCCTCCGTTACGTTCTTCGGACCAAAATATATTTTTAATCATTTGATACAATTACGCCGTGTGCTAAAAATACTCTTAACCTGTTCTGGAAGGGCTATTAATTTTACGTCCCAATCTCTTTTATTACCCATAAACTGTACTTTTCACGTATTTTTCTCAAGATTTTAATTTAAGTTACCACACGATACACGTTATTGCTAAATAAAACTCTTTTACTTTGATACGAGTAAGAAAAATACTTTCTCCTTAAGTCTCTTCTAATCTACTGAATGTCATTAATTTAATATACATACCTATATGATAGGAGTTGTTAAAAATGTATTGCCTAATAGTTTATCTACTTTAATTAAAAAAGTGAGTAATAAAAAAACTAGGGAAATGATAGAAGATTTTTAAATTACATAACCCTGCTTGACAGTTTTCAATTCACTTTAACTTGTTACTCGGTTGCCATTTAACTTACATAATTATCTTAGCACGGCGTTAAGTGTTTCTTAACTTACAACGCTTGGTGATTTATTAGATTTACATACTCGTATATCCCGACGGTATTCGAACATGTTAACAATAATGCTAGTTCTACACGAAAGCAGAACAGTGTGGTAGAGCAGTAAACAGTGCAGTACTCCTATGATTTAAACGCACACTTAACACACATATTGGTCTGTGTTTATTCATAGATTAAGAGGGATGACAATATATCCCAATACAAGTGTCAAGGTAGTTGAAAAATAAAAGAACGTCAAAACAGTACTGTTCTGTCCTGTGCGTTCAAACCATAGCCGCTGTTCTGCCCTCGTGTGAAACTACTACATTACCGCCATGTTAAACACTCTTAGTGTTGCGGTTTAATGCCGCCGGAAAACCGTAAACAAAACAATTACAATTCAGCGAAGGGCAGTTACCTATCCCCTACAATTGTTTCTTCCTTCTCATTTCTAATGGTAAAGCTATGTCTTAAGAAATACGAGTAATCCCTGCATATCTATATTGTATTCAATCTTACTTCTTTTTCAGTTTTATCCTTTCATTTTGTATTTGGATATTTGTTTTTAAATTATATTGTGTGACCAATTCTGGTTACAAATTTTTCCAATAATTTTCAAAGATTTGTCTCTTGGAAAATTACAATATTAATACTTCAGGCAACTAACCCTTATAACTATATAATATGCGTTGTTCATCATCCTTATTAGCTTATCCCTTGGGGAAACATTAATTGTAAATTTCACATAACACGCCTTGCCTCACTGTAATTAATTTGCGCCGTGCAACGCTGGCACAGCTCAGGTTTGTCTCTGCAACTCTCTTGATGCGAGCCTTAATGAATAATATTATAAAGAACGTCATATTGCAAAATGAATATGAAAACGCTAGTGTCTTCAAGAAATTAAGTGTTTAATATAGCGGTGCTTATATTCTAAAGATATAACGTTTTCTCTATATAAAAGGTCATTCGATTATTTGTTTTTTTTTTTAATCTGTACCCCCGAGAGGGCCTTAGTACCTGCTGCTCTTGCTGATGCAGCAACCTTGGTACCTAGGATAATATTATCTTGCTTAAAATATTATGATTAATATGTACGTTGTACGCACATATTATCATATTGCCAAAAATTTACTTCTACAAAAATACTAATACTTCTAAATATATTTCTATACTTAATTCTTATTATAATAATACTTTACTGTTACTTACAACTAATAGAAGATTTACCATTTATTTGTTATTCGAGCAAGTCCGAACATATGCCGTACCAGTCACATGTCTATACTTTCTCGAATGAACGCAAACACAGGAAGCCTACGTGGAGACCCACCATAAAAGGGCATACTATGTTTGCATATAAAAGTTCTGTAATATACCATCATTACTAAGAGTAACTCAGCATAAAAATATGGGCGCTCTTAAGTTAAGTAAAGCAATTTTTCTGAAATGAGATGATCCTTATGAGAAGCGATACGCTTCCGCTGCGTGGTCCGCTCCGCGCATTTCAAGACACTCAACCTCGGCATTCGGCAAGACGATATAATGAACCCTAGCTACATGTCTGTCAGAGTTGCTCCGTGCCACGTCATTAATTTCCTACCTAATGTCTAAAACGAGAGAGGCGTCGTTACGGACCATATTTTGTGCTCACAAGCACTGTAATAAAGTCTAGCTGTATGCATCATCGTTATGGTAGCATTTGTTTTTGCATTTGAGTCGAGAACAGCACGGTATACAGTGCAAAACTTTTTCGGCATTTCTAAAGCCAGATCAGTAAAATAATACTTAAAAAACGGAGATATAAATTTAAGACAGACAAATAAAATACCATGTATAGAAAATATATGGTCCTATATGAAATTTACTAGCTAATAAATCAACAGTTAATGAATTCTGTCCGCAAAACTTAGCTTTAGCTGTAGATTCCGTAAATGTAATCATAGGTAATACCAAAATAGAATTCAATAATCTAGTACTTGTATTTTCGATGTAAGAATTATAAATCGAGCAAAACCAGGAGTAAAAGCTAGCTATAAACAAATTAAGGTTACGTTTGCTTCCCGGATTAAACTGACAGCGGTGGATGTTTCCAAGTACGCAACAAACTCCTTGTAACGCCCAAGTTTGTGTAGTCATGTATTTTGGTGGACAGAATACCTGGTTATTGAATGCTAAGTTCAGCTTACTGCTCTGACTAGTTAAGCGCAATTAATTCAAAAACTTAGGCATTCCTGCTTAATAATATGTATGAATAATATTCGCATTTTCTAAATAAATCTATCTAATCCTCTTTAGAGTGTTGTTTAGTACTGTATCTTTAGTTATTGGTTAGTAAAATAATTTATTTGATACATAGGTACAAAAACAATGGACAGTGGAATCTTTTAAGCATTATTTACATCAGCACAATAAAAACTTTCTACCTCGCACAGCCGCGTTATGAAACGTTCTGTCCTAGGCGGTATTTCCAAACCAGTAAGATTTAGGGTCCTTCAAGAAGTGAGCCTACCATTTCCTCAAATGCCGGCAACGCATCTGTAGTTCCTCTGGTGTTGCGGTTGTCCATGGGCGTCGTTGATCACATTGGTGTTCCCGCCGCTCCTTTATTATAAAAAAACTACGAAAACAAAACAGTTTTGAATAAGAAATGTTTTAAAGCACCTACGAAGCTACTTCAATTTCCTTCCCAGTCTGCATGCTTTAATAATTTGTTGCCTAAGCACCTTCCCACATCTCCGTTTTCAGGCGCAGAGCTTTCTTGCTTTAAATAAAATTGTAATTGAACGTTTGAACTATTTATGTATACTGGGGACCTAGCACGGACATTTGCGGAAGTATTCGTACCGTCAACAAAAAACAGAAATTTGTCAATGTATTTTACGCCCGATAAGGAGCAAACTGTCGACGACATTACTAATACCTACTTTCTCGCAAATATATCGTGCTTTGCACACAGAATTTACAAAATTTACTGTAACAAACAAAATTGTTATGACTGAGTCCTAGATTATATTTCTCTGACTTAATTTATATCTGTATTTAAAATAACACAAAAAATCGTCAGCTTTTAATATCTCTATATTTAGTGGGGAGTATAATAATCGTACATGTACGTCTACGTGTGATCCACCATTAATGCTTCAAATGTCTCTAATTGCTCAAACTATGACTAATGGTAATTTGCAAATATCTCGCGAAATGGTACTTACATTATGATAACTAAAACTGATATCAAAGAGCAAAATTGAAAATTAAATCGTAGCATTAGAGTTAAACCTTATAACCTACCTATTTCTATGCCAAATACATGATTTGCTCTTTCACCAACTATAAATAATGATAAATCGACTTAAAAACTTAAAAAAATTAACCCGCGCCGTATTACATGAAAATGTATTTAGTATAACAAACTAAACTAATTTAGCCCTTTAAAAAATTAGATAAATCAAGATTATAAATCACCGTACATTTTTCCTTAGACAATGAGTTATGAGAAAAAAACGATCATAAGAATCAAGCGGTTGAGCGTGAATTAATGCCGTTGTTAATAAGATGAGTTTTGCTCCGTCATTAAAGAAATGCTTTAGACTAAAAGGTTCAGTTATTTATTGCCATTAACACTGAAAGCGTAGGCTGTTTACTTAACTCGCCTCCCTGATATTACTTCAATCCATACGATGTTATAAAGCCTCGAGTGAATTAATTTACTCCTTTAATTAATACGAAATATACATCAGTTGTATTTATTTCTTGTTATGATAAAGTTAATTAAATATTTGTAGCTCTTATTCGTAATTAATTTTCTTCGTAGTTTAAGTTTCTCTTTCTTAATTAAAGTTTCCAATCCTTCATAACTGTAAACAGTAGCGACCAAAAATACATTTCGATGAAACAAGATTTAATAAATTTCTAAATGAGAGGATTTAAATAATCAGAGATTTTCAACTTAAGTAACAAAGTTTCAAATAGAAAGAAAACAATTCTCTCGGAAAACTCCCAATTAAATGTTTCAGACGTTTAATTTTCAATGAATTATTAAAACTTTGCAAAGATACGATTCGTAATATCTTAAACATATTAATTCAGTTTGAAATAAAACGTGCGTATAATTACATACAGAGGAGCGTTGTTGAGTTTAAATTAAAAGGTAAAGTTGCATTAACGTGATGTTGCTCACAAATTAAATGCGTAAATATCCGAAACGTTTCTGTTCGTTGGAGACGGATTATTCAATCGGTCAAAAATATCTTAATTCAAATTATGTATTTAATATAATAACAATATTACGTTTACCATTAGTTTCGACTGCCGAGAAACATGTATAAAAACATGTTGTTTAATGAGACTTACTATACAAATTTAATCATAAACTCATTATTCCAAAATGCTTCGAGGTTTTCCAAGGAATTATAGTTGTATTGTGATTATAGCGTTCATCGGCCTTTTACCATTTTATTTGGCAACGCAACACGTACGAGGTAGTGAGGTCGGTGTAGCTACTGCGGTTCCGATGCGGTACCGACGGAAAATTTATGTACCATTGAGCGTGCAAGTCTAGTCCCTTAGTCTGGTACGCGCGGTAAAATCTTGGCCACGCGGGATTTCTGTATACCTCACGCTCCACTGCCGCTAACGCAATCGAGTGCGGAACAATTCGCTTTGTTCGCGCAGCCTTCTATAACAAAACACTGCGAATAGTCGTACGCCTAACAACATTATTAGTAGCAACGCGATCCTTAGGGGCCAACCCCGCTCAAATATTAAGTTTCGTAAGAATTTTAAATTAGAACATTAGAAGCGGGGTCTCAACAGAATTAAATATTGATATTACCAGCCGAGCGGACTGCAGAACGCTGGAAACAATCAAATTTTAATAGTTATACGCTTTTGTAACTGGTAATGAATGTAATTAGGTTGCAACTTTTAGCAGGGGTAAAGGCTATCTGCGGTAACTTGCCTTTGGCTATTCTTGCTAATATATATTTTACTTGAAGGTCATTTTCGGCAGTCGTCACTAATTGCAATAGCGTTTTCATACCTAAGAATTCGATATTTAAACTAAATTTTGTTACTTATGTTATCTATTCTTAATATTATAAAAAGGAAATATTTGTATTTTTGTATGTATTCGATTCACGTAAAAACTACTGGGCCGATTTCAAAAATTCTTTCACCATTAGAAAGGTAATTTATCTGTGAGTAACATAGGCTATATTTTTTATTATTTTTCAATTTAACGCGGGCGATGTCGCGAGCAACTAGCTAGTTAGTATTTTATATTTTATACATACATTTTGTTTAAACCATTTGATTGATGGATGTTAATTGAATCGGGGTTGTATTCTTTGATAACGTATATCTTAAAAGGCAACAGACAAGTGCAATGTACATGTTTCATAATTAAAGCGAATTTAGCCGCTATCTGGGGCGGATAATTTCTTTTTGTTCTCGCACGGTGCTAGATTCGCGTCATTATTTTGAGTTATGGCGTGGTTTACATTTCGCTCGTTTATTTTCCACTTTGTTGTTTCAGGTGAATAAAAATATCTAATTTAATTAGATTATTTATTCATTAAATTTCGTGTCACAACCTAAATAAGGAATAAACAAAAAAAAACAGTTTGACACAATTTCCTAACTAATACTCGTTGGACAGTTGTTATGTAATTTATAATATAAAAAGTGAACATAAATTATTTCTATTAAAATATTGTTTACTTAAGTACGATTAAATGTTAATAGTTTAATTAAGCATTACGTAAAATAAAAATAAAGAATATTTTCAAGACGGTAGTCGAAGACTCAAGGAATATTATGCCTCCAAATTTAGTTAAGAACAAAGAGAAAATTTTAATATCAATGACAAAGGCTTAATATAAATATTCATGTTCGGAACCCTATAATTTACTTTAAGAATCTTAGCGGACATTTTCCAAGTTCTC
Source organism: Papilio memnon (assembly GCA_003118335.3). Lineage (NCBI taxonomy): Eukaryota > Metazoa > Arthropoda > Insecta > Lepidoptera > Papilionidae > Papilio > Papilio memnon. The sequence continues at coordinate 67,635 of LD688961.1, forward strand.
AATGACGATCAAAAATGGAATTGCGTAATATTTACGAAGAAGCACTAGTGCTACTTATTTTGAATTGAAATTGCCAGGTACTTCTCTAAGCATCTACTGATTTGGTTAATCTATACTAATATTATTAAGAGGAAAGATTTGTATTTTTGTATGTATTCGATTCACGTAAAAACTACTGGGCAGATTTCAAAAATTCTTTCACCATTGGAAAGGTAATTTATCTGTGAGTAACGTAGGCTATATTTTTTTATTAATAATCGATATCACGCGGGCGAAGTCGCGAACAACAGCTAGTTTTTTATAAACAAGCGGAGAGAAAGTACCCTTTCATAGGTCCCTTGTATGTGTAGTCATATCTATTCCGAAAATAATTAAAACGAAATTTGATATATTCATATACGTAATATATCATGACATAACGTGTATTTTAATATAAAATTTTAAGCGTATATACCCGACAGCATCCCACCTTCATCATAACAAATTGTTTGTTTTTCTCTCTTGTTTCGAATGTGTTCTCTTGTAAGATATAACGTGTCTTCGCGATGCTGTGGATTAGGCGCCCATCGCTCACGATGTTCGGGTGAAAGCTACGACTGTTTTAAGGGCTATCCACCCTCAAAACAATACTAGTTTCTCGATAGTATGTTTTTTTTCTTCAAAATGAGGACATTTAAAGATTTAATTCGATATTAATGTGTATTTAATAGAATAGTCCCATTATATTAATGTTTTTTGACAGGGTTGCTACTTTTTTTTAGATATTTTGATACTTTGATATTTAAGGTCCTTGTTACTCATTGATGTTAAGTCCCTAAAACATGAATAAAATGCTAATCTTAAACACTTACACCAGACGATTATATTTTGATGGAATTTGGAGTTTAAACGTGGCCTTATCATTTAAGCCGCTGTTATAAAATAAGATTCAAGTAATTATAAGTTTTTAGTAATTTGACAACCCTAGCTTAGCAATGACATCACTAGCGCTCACAAACAAATCCGTCTGCGTAGTCTTAACAAAATATATGCCGGTCGTCCTCGTTTGTACATTGTACTCGTAGCGGCAAATCCCTTTACTATAGACAACTTAGCGGTTTTATTTGTATCATTTTCATCTTACTTAGATAACTTCATACATGTAACTTTTCAGCATAAACTTTTCTTTGTTATTAGTCTGTAAACTTGAATTTCTACTGTCGTGACAATAAGAACAATGCTTTTGAATATGTCTTTCGACTGTAGACGAATTGTAAATTAATGAAACAGTAACAACGTTTAATGTTTAACTATGTACCTATTTTTGTATCTAGAAAAGAAATATTTCAAGTTTAAGACTCTACAGCTTCTGGAATATTCGAGGTACTCGAAAGTTGTAGTCTATTAAAGAATAGTAGAATATTCTTTAGAACAATATGCGTATTGAATATGAATCCTACACTTTAGCACAAAAACGCTGGAAACATTACCACGAAAAAAATGAATTTTATATTTCATTTTGATCCTTAAAACCGTTAAACGTTATACCACTGCAATTCCTCACTTTAATGTTTACAGGAATCATAGCTGTCACCTGGGATATTATAGTCGTTTTCCCGCACACGTCATCCGTTCCTCTGTTTGTAACGAGAATGTGTGGGAGGCATTTTTTATCAAGCTCACGTGTTTTCATCTGAATAAGCCACTTTTGGAATTAAACATGTTTTTAAAACGCACCCAATCTTGTGAATACTTGAAAAGATTTCATGATACATTTACGTTAAAATATTTGTAAATAGAAATAAATATGCCATACAAGACACATCATTTCCATAAGAGTGAACACCTCTTAGTATCGTACAAGAATCCGTAAAGAATAAAATATAAGGATAATACGCGGCTTGAAAGAATATAATACAATTGAAAGAAAATCTCATCTCAACATATTTATTCGCAAATAATCAGAACAAATAGAATTATTGTCTGTTCAAGAATCCCGGAATGCGATAAATGAAAGAAGGTAACGGAAAATAAAATGGCGTATGTTAAAATAATTCTGTCAACGAAAAAGAATTTGAATATTTCCCTTTGTGTTACCGACGGCGGATTGTACTTAGGTTTTATTAAAAAGCAGGAAAACAAACAAAATTTCGAGCTCGTGCCTCATACCTCCGCCCTTCGTAACCGTGTCACACACAATCCAATGTTAATAAGTTTCTCTCCCGTTGTTAATACGTACCCCGTGGCTTACACGCAACCGCCTAATTGGGAATTAAAACATTTTATTGAAATCAGATGGATATTTCATTTTCCGAATACATTATTCGCGATGTTAGATGATATTTTGAAGATAACGTTTATGTTATAACGAAAAATAAACTTAAATTTCGGTTTTGATACTTTAGAATAGTTCGATAGCATACGTATTAGTAGAAAAGCAAGCGTATTACTATTAAGAAAAATAATTCAGCATAACTACTAAATAAAATAACCTATTTTAGAACATTTAAGACAGTGTTGGTTGTTCTCTCATGTAAAAACATTCCCCTTAACTTTATCGTGCTTGATGTCTTTGACATTAACACCGTCTTGAAGTTTAATATTGAAAAGGCAGTCTTTGATAGGGTTACACATATTAACAGATTTTCTATTTTCGTTCACAATATTGATCTTTGATTGGACACTTCATTAAACCACTTGCATATGTATGCAAATGGTAAAACTTCTGCAATTTAAGAGTTTTGTCTACCGCATTAACGTAATAATATCTCCGATTTTCTCTCGGGGTTTGTGAGGGATAACAATGTGTCAATACAAAGGTCATAGTCGAAACCCACAGAAACTTCTAAGTACTTCAATTATTGGAATGTATAAATCGAATCTTCTTAGTTTTAGAACAATTACTTAAGTATATATCATGTATAAAAACCCAAAATTCCTTTCATTTTTATACCAAAATATTGGAAATTTGCAAATTGCTATGCTTGTTTGCAAATCCCCTGCGGGGTACACGGATAACATACAACATGCGCTAATTAAATAAAAACAACCCACAGAACAATAAGAAATACAATAAAATTTTGAAACAGGCCATTATAATGAGGATAGCGTAAAGTATTTGTTATTTCATATATACATTTTTAATAAGAATGAAATGGTCAAATATTGACCTCTAAAGTAGCATACAAAAGTGTTTATCCCTAGGACAATAGATAGCAGAATATTGCTTATACTAATTTTTTAGAACGATGTTTGTTATCAAATAACTTCACACCCTGCTAAAATAATTTGGATGAAAATAAACGGAAGTAGATTATAGGAGAATATGTTGTTGTTTTTTTTAATTCCAACCGGACGAAATCGCAGACGACAGCCTTTTTAAAAATTGATAAAAACTTTAACATTTATATAGGCAGTAGATATACGGATAAAAGTTAATACGGTTTAATTTGTCAACAGCTGAAATTGGGAGATGCGAAGTGGCACTGGGCATGCAGAGCGGGAAGATATCTAATGAATCCCTCTCCGCCAGTTCCAGTTACGACCAAAGCGTATCCCCTATCAGTTCAAGGTAAGCCTCAATTTTAGTAATACTCACACATATAAGGATTAATACTTGATTTTAATAAATAAAAATTAATACTTATATAATTTATCTTGGGTTTCATCTCGGAAGTGGTACCAAATAACAGTACAAATATATTCGATTATTTGAATGTTTGCATACATTTATGTTTTTAACTTCATCGTCCATTGTATCTAAGTAAAATTAGGAAATCATTCAAAAGAACATGTTACAGGCCGAATTAGGTAATGTAGCTTCGTAAAATAAGTTAAACTCGGCTATTGTTAAACAACACTTAAGTGTTCTGATATGGGTAAGTTGTTACAATAATTGTGAATCCGGCAACCAGAGCGCTGATGCTTAGCTCAAACAATTAACAAGGGGTTTCACATTCGTGTCTTAAGCCCGCATAAGCCTGATACGAAACAATAGAGGGTAAACTCGGCGCTCGTTTGTGAAATTCAGCAACGGCAAAATTTAATTTTCATACGAATCCACTGTGATTGTGATCCAACAAAAGCCTTTCGGAACTTGACTGACTAAAGAGTGAGACATATAGTAGAGAAAAACGGACAGTGTTATCAAAATACATTGCAGTTTATATGGCCAGGGGCTAAGAGAAAGCCACCTTAATTAGGCGTTTAGCGCAGGTTCCCCGTCGCGCCGCGCCACTGATGAGATTCCACTAGAGATATTCAAATGATACGACCGCCTGCCCTATTCATATGTTGACAAATGCACTACTGGACCATTACCGTACATTCTAAATTAGATTCTGTTTATACGTCGCTTTGACAATGGCTTTTATTAAAGAAATAATGTAAACCGATGTAACATAGACGATGTAAATTACCGAGTTGTTCAGATATTCAATTGTTTTGCAATATATATATAGATATATATTAGATCTATTTTAATTTTGTTTTCATAGAACAATGAGATACCTAAAATCAGAATGACTTAATTTTATACAATCTGTTTGTCCTTTAGGATTCGTACGGAAATCCGGGGCGGTGCGTGGTGCCCCAATGGCCTCTTAGATTCGAAAAGCCACCAGTACCTAGAGATAGACTTACACGATGAATACTTGATCACCGCAACTGAGTCCCAAGGCAGATTCGCTAACTCCATTGGGGTTGAGTTCGTCGAGAGCTACTCATTAGAGTTCTGGCGGGACACGCTCAATCGCTGGGCCAAGTATCAAGATTTCAACGGAAGCAGAGTAAGTATGAAAACATGATACACTTACATTTTGAATGGATAATTACAATTATTATACACTTTCTACGACACAGTTCAATAAGGGTTTTAAAATTTCAATTTTCTAAAATGGTAAAACAGGTTAACTTTAAAATTTATATCAACGTTCGCAAGCACATTTCATGTATCAATAACAAATAAAAGACAAATCGTTGACAGTATTTCATTAAATATATGTACAAAATTCTCCCTTAGAAATATCCATTAATTTCACGTCGCTTACTTGCATACGACAAACTGTAAAGATAAAAGCATTATTTCCACCGCGATTAATAACAGGATGATCTTGTCAGCTGTCAAATTCACTAAGCGATTATAGAAATTTTGAACATGTCAACTTCACAACGATGTATTGCTAGATCAAAGGATAGAGTTAACCATCTTTATGCAACTTAAACACAAAGTCGACTTCAAACGGCCACCCTCAAAACGTGTTTTCGCCCCCAAAAAGGGCGTCAAAACGTCCAGTACCTCGACAATCTCAAAGCGTTAATCAGATGCAAAAAGTTCCGTAACACATTTCTAACGTAAGTTCCACTGGCGTGAGATTTGTATTAATACCTATTGTAGTCTTTGTTTTGTACATATATTAACACAACGTGTTACGTGAGTGGATATCTACGGTAATATACATGAATTGTTGCATACTAATTTATCAGAATATGTAAATTAAATTTAATAGCATTTTAAATAAATGCACAATACAGCGGTTCTCTTACTATTTATAGAACATAACATTATAGAGCTTGTCTTGGGTTACAAGGACACGATACTCCTATATAAAATTACTCTCGTTGCGCCGGGCAACATGAAACTTGCGCGGATACCAAACTCTTACGCCGATAAAACATCTTTAATGATATTATTATTGAATACCATACGCACTAAATGACGTATGTACATATACACGGTTACCATGCGCAATCCCGCCTTTGTTAATAGTCAGAACTAAACGCCCTTTAGATCTATTGTTGAAAGATTACAGTTATTATTATTTTACAATTTACTATAGCGTAAAAAATATTTTTAGCTTATTCCCGGAAATGTCAACACCTACACTCCGCGCAAATCTATACTGGAGGCCCCATTCGTAGCATCGAAAGTGCGGTTTCTGCCATTTGCTGATCATCCCAGGACCGCTTGCATGCGTGTCGAATTGTACGGCTGCCTTTGGAAACGTAAGTGTTATAATGATAATTAAACCATTGCTGGCGTTGCCCCGGGGACGTAGCAATGCGAATTTTTGAAGCGAATGTTTGTTGATTCTTTGCGCATGCTGAGCGAAATCCGCCTCTTGGAGGCCTATTCATAATTTCTATGTTTCTACAGAGGCTATCATTTCCTACTCTGCGCCTAAGGGCGGGGATATGCAGTCTATGACCGGTGGTGCCAAGTTTGAAGACCTGTCTTACGATGGTGTCATACGCAGTGGACAAACGTTCGATGGATTAGGGCAAATAACAGATTCTTACACCGGCCCCAATGACTTCGAACTGCCAGACCCTGATGACACCACAGGTAATATCATCAAGGATTTAGCAATCGTTTTTTTATTTGATCAGATGTAAAGTAGGTGCATTTGAAATTTTTGATAATATTGGCGATATATTACAGGCTCACGCTGGGTGGGATGGAACAAGTCCATGTTAGTCGACGATGAAGTGAACCTAATGTTCAACTTTAGCGATACAAGGATTATGCTTTTTGTGGACATTCATACTAACAACATGTTCACCAAAGATGTACAGGTAATATTTTATAATGTATTTAAGAAACTGGGTTTTTTTTTTCTCTTAAATGTGTTAAAAGTTAAAACTACTAGCTAAAATAACTACTATATAGAGTTGCTACCAACATCGTAATTTCCGTTACTCAAACAAATAAGAATAAATCTCTCTAATTTCTTTCTCATCTACTTATTTTGTCTCTTATATTCATTATATCCAACAAATGTTACAGCTGAATGTGAGCGTCCCCCATTTATAAATATACGTAATTTTGGTTACATGCTCTTTTGTCATACTGGTAGATCTATCATCCAGTTTTAGTACCAAATTCCTCTCGGTCTTTCCCGACCAACAGTGAATTTCTATTAAAGAAAATTTCTAACAGAAATAGCGTTATATTATAGTTACGTGATAGAAAACCCGTAAGGTCGTTATTCGCTTGCGGAACGACATTCCGTGGACTAGGTAACGAAACATATTGGCTTAAGAATTCGCTACGTGATTTTAGACTTTAGCTAGTGCAGCGACCGTAACAGGGTACAGTGTTACCGCTGCGGGCGGCTGCATGTTGCATTTGCTCGGGTTTTTATTACCGAAGTAATTTTCATCCGAGTTCGTTACAACAAAACGTTGAATGTTGAGCTCGGTGAAATTTTTCCATTTTGCCGTTTTATCTTGTTTCTTTGGTAACTTTAAAATGTTCGATGTGCGGTCGAAAGTGCATTGCTATTGCAAAATTAAAGATTAAAAAAACATAGGTCTTTTTTAACAGACAAATATTCGACTAACAGTTATCACACAACGGCTAGCCAGTGATTATTTCGAAAAAAATTTTTGGACATTTTATTATAATCTTTAACTACATTGGTTTGTATTTTACAGTGTTATGTTTCTTTTACAGCTCTTCAAAGAAGCAGAAGTATATTTTTCACTCGAAGGCGAACGTTGGCAGGAGGATTTTATATCATATGAACCCAAGCAAGACAGAGTGTCAGAGCACGCTCGTATTATCCATATAGACTTGGAGAACCGCACCGCGAAGCATATCTTACTAAAGTTCAAGTTCCAACATGAATGGATACTAATTAGCGAAGTCACATTCAAGTCGGGTAAGTTATTCTTAGTTCTAATCTATTGCTATTGACCACTATTCAATATCGAATATTGTAACTGTATCGGAGATACTGTCAATCTTAATAAACTGTTCGAAGTTAGTTAATAATATACGAAGCCCGTCAGGCCTTATCGGAACCCTCGAAACAAACTTCGTATACTTTTACTACTTTTGTATCAACTATTTGTTAACTGTCACAAAATATAAACGTTAAATAAAGTATCATCGAATTTACGATAATTCTCAGTAGAAAAAAATCATCATTTATTTGTCGTAACTATATACCAATTAGTAATTAAACTATTACGAAAGTAAACAACATAATCTTCTTAAGAAAAACAATAAGCAAAATTTAATTTCGCCTCGTTCATAATAAATCAATCTAACTGAAGGTAATTTATTTGAGATTCGTTTCCAACTCGTTCCGCGCTGGTCCAATCAGCACTCAATTCCCGAAATAAACATCCCGAAACCGTAGAAGGAAGTCCGAAACGGTTTATCTAATCAAAATGTTTTACACGTGCAAATTATTCTTCGTAACAAATTGTAGGTCTTTAAAAAAGTTTATAAGGAATGTTTATAAATACGATTGGGTACATTTTCTCGTAAAAAAACAGAGTTATTGGATTATCAGAGGTGGTCCAGGGGGTAAATTAATAGATCCATTACGCCTCATCGAACCTTATCTACAATGAACAGCGGGCTTCGAGCTGTTTAACAAATTTTATCTTTCTCTAATTAATCCGCCACTCTTTTGGCAAAAATCGCCCTTTAATAAGTGATAAATCGATTGGCGGTAAATGAGGAAGTCGTTACTAAAGCAAATCTTTGATCTTGATAAATCCCCTTTCCTTATTGTGTTTGGTGGCGTATAGGGACGCGTTGGAGTCGGGGCGCGCCAACGTTATGATCTGATAGATGTATCCTGACTAATTAATATCGGGAACGCTTTGAAGATGAAACCACCCTCTCTATACGACGCGACGGCCACATGGCGCAGACACCGACTTACACAGATGTATACTATAAACTATGTCTTACATAGACGGATTTTCTCAGATCTGCTGATGTCTTATGAATAGATTGTGTAATCTTATTTAGAAAATTAAAGAAGTAGATAACGCTCATTTAAAAGGCTAATTATTATAAGTGTGTATTTCTAAATTATAGAATGGGAAATGATTAGACTTGAAAAACAATTTTTGCTATTTTTTAAAAATCGTAACTTAAAAATCAACGCGCCTATTACATATTGACTTAACCTTTGCAATACGTTTATATTCGAAATTATTTATTTTTCTACTCGTACAGAAGAAAATCTTAACTTAACTTGTGCTATAAATAAAACGTGTACAATACAATAAATTAAAACGTTACAACGAAACCGTCCAATATGTGCGGCTCTTACACGGCACAGCTGGTACTGCCTAATATAATACAGCTTAGCTTGCACCGACTGACCAGCCTCGCTACACCACAGTAAAACTAATCCTAAATTCTACGATATTTAATCTACAATATGGAACATAACTCTGATATAAAACGGATTAAAAATCCGTATTAAATAAAATTCGCCTTCTAAGTCATTTGATTTGTAAAGAATTTTTGCCTGCAGCTATTGTATCAAAATATTAATTTCCTAATAAATATACATCATTTTAAACAAAAACGTCTTTCGTCGTTTCAATTAAATGATTATTTTAATCAAACTAACAACAAAACCTGTAAGATATTGCTTATAGCAATAAGGCCGCCCTTGCGCAATTTTGTAGTAGCATACTTTAGATGTTTGTATATAATTTTTGTGCAAAAAGAATTAAATAAATAAATAAATAAATAAAACACTAAAACATACTTTTAAAAAACAGTTGAATGTTATTTTGTTAGTAAAAACCTTAACTTCAAAAGTGTCGATAGCGATTCAGAAAAAATATCGAACGTTGAATAAAAACAAATAAAATCTATCGCTTTGTATGTTACGCGAGCGATGGCACGTGAATTATTGTGCGATGTGTTTTTGTAATTTATCCAATTGCGCGGGCCTCGGTCCCTGCAAAATTAATGATACAAGTCATCTACATACCTGGACACATTTATGGTGCAGTCTGTGCAAAAAAATGTCCCATCCTAAAATTGCCTGTATATTTTTAATAGCAATCGTTTATAAACTTCGAACGAATTCGAGTCTATTGCTTTGCATTTATCTGACGTATGTGCCTCGACTTGGTAGACTAAACTATTCGAATTTATTTTCTTTTTCTTGTTAATCATTTAATAGTATTAAAAGGACATAGTTTGAATAATTCCGGTTTTTTTATTATACGTTTGCTCCTTAGTTGTGGTGTTAATTAGTGCCTTCATAGCGGCGGAAGATTGGTTCCATGTTCGCTACGTGTTATATGTTTTTTTAATTACACATTTGTTAAACATTCCCTTGTTACTGAAAGTATTCCTATAAGTTAAGACTCAAAATGATTGCTTGTTAGAATTTTTAATAAGCGTCTTTTTTTAACTAAGCTTTATAGCTCTAACACTAATGTAATGTTCGCGTTTTAAATATGGAAGGAGGACATGAAATGTATCAACATAGATTATTTTTTGATATTAGTCCTTCAAATGATAAGCTGCGGAACATCCCTAAGTCAACGCATTGTATCGATCTGTTCAATTAATCGTTTTTATCTTGGGAGACATTTCCATTTCTTTTTCCCGCAAATCCACACGAACACACCTAGGTACCTACGCGACTCAGTCTAATCGCCCAGACTAAGTAAAAGACGCCCAAAGCTAAACGTTTCCTTTTTTCATTGTCGGAGGTTTGAATTTTTTTTTGTTCCTGTTATAATTTTTCCACACAAAGTGACACACACCAGTATTGTTTAGTTTAACAGAGCCATTGTTCGAGGAACGAGGATTTATACGCGCTTATAGAAAAGTCGCTTTTTGTTCCCCTGTATAAAAAGGGAAAAGTTTCCATCGTTATTATCAATTTGGAACGTTCACTTACCTTATTAAAAAGTATGAAACGAACTTAAGCTAAAAACATAAGCCACGGAACTCGAGTCTTGTTAAACACGTGGAGGAAGTTGGCTTCACTTGGCCCGGAATCAAATTCTGAACATCCCGCTTGGCTGGCACTTCGTTAGCCTTATCGACGTAGCCGTTTCACGAGTATTTTATAATCCTTTTAACTTTCAAAGTTGTTTGAAACTTAATAATTCGAGATTTTTATCGAGTTCCTCCGAAACAGTGGATAATAAAAGGAATAAATATCATGTCTCGAACGCCAGATAAAGGAACATTTTTCATCAAAATAATTTGACGTAAAAATGTATGTCATAACGTAAAACAAAGCTTACTTTTGTTTTACATTAATGAACAAAAAAACAATACGAAGAGAAAAGATAACTTCTAAACAAACATTGAATATTATTTCTACTGTACATATCAAATCACATAAGCAACCGTACGCTTGGGTATAGAATTTACTTCATTAACCCTCATAAGCTGTGCCGCAGCCGTGTAAACCGCATTTCTTGTTCACTGCGAGTATTGCGTTATTCATTATTCGTTAAATAAACTCTTTGAATAACTACTTTATTGTTTAGTAGCTTTCGCCTGCGACTCCGTCAGCTTAGTATTAATAAAAATAAAAGTGAATAGCCTATGTGTTCTTCCAGACTACCCTCTAAATCTTCCAAACCAAACACCAAATTTTATCGAAATCCGTTCAACCGTTTAGGCTACAAACTCTAACAAACATCCATCCATCTAAACTTTCGCGTTTATAATAGTAGAATGAAGAATGATATGAAGATTGTTGTTTCTAGAAAATAGCTATCTTACTTTTCTATTATAAATGCGAAAGATTAGATGAATATGGATGGATGTATGGATGAATTTTTGTTACTACGTATCTCCAGAACAAATAGATGTAAATCACATAGGTTACTAATTATTATTTTACTACTTCTGTGCAGTTAGTAAATTTACAAACCCAAACGGACATATGATATTTTAAAAACGATAAGTAATTAAATTAACTACAAAAATTTTGTGATATTTATACATCTTAAGATTATCCAACTGTAGTAGTTTTCTTCAAACAATCGGTTTCGGGGAACTTAGCAATATAAACTTCCAAACACGTTTCGTTCTCAGGTGACTAAACAGAAATCGAAATTCAATAACAAGAAACGTTAGTCGCGTATGCCAGGGAAGGAAATGCGAAAAACTTATAATCAAGTTCTTCTCTCGACTTGATTTGTGACTTTAAAATGAAAATGTAGCACTTGAGTATTTTTGTTATACGTAGACCAAATACTGGGAAGATGTATTAGTTTACAAAAAAAAACAACAACTATATAGGTCAGGTAATCTTTGATCCAAAGTTTATCAAGCTAGCTTAAGTTGTACTTAACTTGTCTCAACGATGACTCACCAATCCTCGAGGCTTAGCCGCTCGTCTAGGATTTAGTTCTTCGTCGGTTCATTTACCAAAGGAATTATGAATGTTATTAGAACCTTTTTTTACGAGTCACTATAGAAAGGTTTTTGAACTATAAAAATTGTAGTCAATTTTAATTTTCAAGACATGAATAAATAAAAGAAAATGTCTTCTAACATTTTTAAGTCAATAGAGATATATCGAGTATAATTAATCACTTATGCTGGGTTGCTGAAATTTCCATTTAGTTTATCGTTATCTGATTAATTACTATTAGGAATCCTAATTTAGGATAGACTAAATTTCAACGGAGTAAAACTCAAGTTACGTAGTTCGGAAACGTATTTGTCTCTTAAAACCTAACAAAACATTTTATTCTATCGACGAGTCACTCTGTTGACCTAAGGCAAGAGTCTGCCTAAACGCAATTAGAAATTAGCACGGAATTAACTGACTCTTGGCACCCACTCAGTATTAAACTGGCACTCCGCCATACGCTCACACCTCGGTTTAGGTTTAGACCTAGTTTTAACAGTTTGACACAGTAACATATGACTTTCGCCAGCTTTAGTTTATGCACGGCCTAAATATAACTACTTTAAGCTCGACCGACATTCTTTTTGTCTAGGATTACATTTAACCTTATAGTTTATTTAACTACTTCAGATATTCTTACGGTATAAAAAATTTACATGCAATAATAACAAAGATTTACCAAGCCCACTAATGTTTCGAATACATATTTTTTTAAGATAACCTTTTTTTTTTTTTACATAATCATCCTAAACAATTGTAGATTTAAAAAAACGCATTTTTAATAGATGTTATTACTTCGAAAATATTATAATCATTTTCTTGTCGCCATCTTGTTTACATCAATAGATATTATATAATTAAGTAAACAAAATGTATAAAAGCGGGCAAAAACTATGTGAATTTTGAATTTAAAGCTAAATTCAAGGGGTATTTTAAGGAATACAATTGTCTTACGTGAACAACGGAAGTTAGTAGATGGGTACAAATCAAATTGCTTACGGTTTGTACTGAGTGATGGAGACACAAAACAGTCTGACTTTGAACGGGTCTCGTGTTCCATTGTTTAGGGACAATTAGCCTTGCGCACGACACCTATTCATTTCATGTCCATTGTCTTACTCTTATGTAAGGCTTGTACTCCTTTGCCGCGCACGAGCGCTTACTCCTTAGTTATGCAGCCGGTAACCTCCTTAACACGTTTATCAAAATATCTCCTTCAAAAAGAATTGTAGTCAATATTGTTTGTTGTGCTAGAATTACCAACGCACTCCTATAAAGACGTTATATTAATATTGACAGTGTTAAAGATACATCATACTAGCTTTCGCCCGCGATTCCGTTCGCGTGGAATTAAAAAAAGAAACAAAAGCAAGTGGCATATGTGTTCTTCCAGACTATGTTCTACATCTATGCCAAATTTCATTCAGATCGTCCTTAATGAACAAAAGACAAAAATGCTTATAGTAAGGTCGCCATATATGTACATACCTAAGATTTCTTGTACCGTAATAACACACTCTTATAGTTGTTTTCACAATAATAGTTTCAATAAATGTAGTTGTAAACCAATAGAAATTGTACCTTCTGTAACTTATCTAGGTTTAAAAGTAGACGAATATTTTTCATGGTCACAACATGTAGATTATGTATGTAACAAATTAAGAATACTGTTAGGTAAATTCTACCACCTAAGACATATTGTACCACAAAAAATCCTTATAAACATGTATAAAGCCCTGGTAGAATCAGTTATTTCTTATGGTTTAGACAGCTATGGATTAACCTTTAAATCGTATTTACAAAAAATAGAAAATTTACAAATAAGATTTTTAAAATTATTAGGAAATTAAAAAAATGTTTTGTCCACAGCCCCAACGGTCCTCAATTCGTCTACTGAGTTCCTTGACGAATACTATCGCACCGATATTCCACCAGCTTCGAGAAAGAAAAAAAACAACACTACTCAAACATACATTGGTATCGCTTGCGGTGCTCTTATCGGTGGCGGTGCATTCGTAGCTACTACTGCGATCCTACTCACGAAACGCATTAGAAGAAGGATTTCTAATTTGCTGAAAAAACCTTTTTGTCCATCGCTAAGAAAAGGGAATTCCGCAAGAAACAATAGACGAGCACCGCGGCTTGCACTGGCGCTAGCTAACTGCCCGCCAATACACATGTTACGGTAAATAATGTTTCATTTACGTTTTATATTTATAAAGATTTTATAAATATCAAAAAGGTAATGTAAATAAAAATAACATTACTATTATATAAATAATTTATTGGTCGCACTGGTGCTTTTTCAGGTTATTTTTTTTTAATTATCATTGTACTAACAACTCTATAAATATCTACAGTTACACTACTTACATATTAACAGCTCTATAAAGTTCCGTAATAACGTAAATAACATTTCGCGCGGTAAATGCGTTGGAAAGCTACCAACAATGTCTCATCGAGAATCTATCGAGCTATCGTATCCTAACCAAATTTTATACGTTCATTCTTAGCCTTCTTCCTTACAAGTGGATTAAAAAATTGCTTATACTGTATTCTACAAGACATACAAGATTTAGATTCTTATATTTCGTTTCATTTCAGACGCATTTACCGCATACTTTGTTAATAAATAAGAAAATTGAGACATTAAAAAATATTATAATAGATTTGAAACTTCTTGCATTTTATCTTACGATTTTACCTGTTTCATTATTTGTCCAAGTATTTTCTATGCCAATATACATCATATGTGTAATGTGTAATTTTTATAACTCAGAGTAATCATAATATGTAAAAATAAATAAATTCCTAACTACACACATCGATCAATTTTACGTAAACATTGCCTTAGAATTATTTTTATATTCTTTAATTTAATTGATAACAATTAATGTGTGTTCTTTGGGCTTTATAAAAATAATGTGTTTACAAAAAATGTCGCGCAAACTATAATACATTTCTCTACCACGCTGTTCAGAATACCGTTAAATCTCCATCTTTCTAATTAATTCGTTATTAATGCCTCATGTTCAATTAACCATCCTGAAATTACTAATCAAGAAAAACAACTAAAGTCTTCACAAATTAACACTTATATGCAATAATGTAGGCACTTGCAAATAAAAGTCTATCTCAGTTAATTGAGAAATGAGATTTAACACACACTTAAAACTAATTACACTGTTATATGATTAATGATCATAATCGCTTGCGCATTATTGTAACTATCATTCTTCGTATTCTGATACTGAAATATTTGTTCACAGACCGGCCATAGTTGACGAAGACTACCGCGAGCCGTACAACATATGGAAAGAAACACTAGGACGCCGTGATAAACGCTACGTTCCCGATCAAAACGAGTATAACGGTAAGTTTTATATATTGCTAGCTTTTCCCGCGACTACTGCCGCGTGGAATTAAAAAAAAAAACAAAAGTAACCTATGTGTTCTTCCAGACTATCCTCTACGTCTTTGCCAAATTTCATCGAGATCTGTTCAGCAGTTTAGGCTACTAACTGTAACAAACATCCATCCATCCTACTACATTTTTGCATTTCTAATATTAGTAAGATATAGAAATCTTCACATTGAATTTCCATGTTAAACTTCGTAACTACTTAGTATAGCAATCTTGATTAAATTTCGGAACTCTATATAATTTGGTCCGACATAGCAAGTAGGATAGTTTAATCCAAGCAATAAAATACTAGAGCAACTAAAACAGCAAGAAGTCTACCGTCTCTGTACGTCGTTGTCAAGAAAAGTTGAACAGTTGCATTTCTTAGATAATCAATGAACACAATAAAATAATACTAAACATTAAAGTATAGTTGAATCCAAACAATAAGGCTTTATATTGTGCACAACCGCAATTAATCTGGACAATCAAGAATGAAGTAAAAAAATCCTCCGACCATGCCCACACACAATGGGTAGAAAAGCACACAAAGGTTGTATCAATAGAGCCATACGCTACCCGCATTCGCATTTATGGAATAATCGATGAAGCGGAAAACTTTAAACTGGTATTACCAAGCGACTAAATAAAAGCGGTTAATAGTAGAAATAATGAACTACTTTAATGCTAAAACACCTTATAACAATATTATAACAGATTTATATTATTCTTACACTAGTCTTAACGATACAGTTCAAGTTCCAATTAGTGTTATTGGAAACAATCTATAATACTATAATCTATACTAATATTATAAAGAGGAAAGATTTGTATTTTTGTATGTATTGAAATAACTCAAAAACTACTGGGCCGATTTTAAAAATTCTTTCACCGTTAGAAAGGTAATTTATCCGTGACTAACATAGGATATATTTTTTAATTTCACGCAAGCGAAGTCGCGAGCAACAGCTAGTATTATATATTCAGCAAAGACATTCAATTCTTCCTTCAAAGAATTTGAAATTGAATTTCACGATCGTTATTTCAAATGTTACGTTTTTCTTTCCTTTTTTATAAAACATTAAAAAAAGATTAGAAACGAAAAATGTAGGCATCTATACAAATATAATAAAGCGTAAACACACACTTCTTCGTTGCCTAAGATGTCAGCAATTACAGCATATTTTTGAATAATTCTTTCTTTAATAAAAAGCCCTACACTAACGTCACGCTTTAGGCTATATATTTTCGCGCCATTAAACTTAGGGGTAAATATTTTGGATAAAAACCTTAATGTGGGAAAGAGACCATAAGTTGCTGCCAACAACAAGGAAGCGAGATTGCCATAGTAAGGTAATTGGTATTTTGACATTTGCAATTGAGAATTTGACAAATGTAAACAATAAAATAAAGTTTTTATAATTCCATGCGGATGAAGCCGCAAGGGAACAGCTAGTTTAGGTATAACGCAAGAGGTAAACTTTACAAAAACAAAACACTCCCTATGAGTTTTGTCAAGTCTTTGTGGAGCACTTACTTTTAATTAATTATCTAATACGAGGAAGCCTATTTTATCAGTCTTTTGTATTTTTCCCTTTGATGTTTAATTAATTTTTATTTTGGACTGTAAAAATAACCTCCAAAAATTTTTCAAATATTCTCAAATTGCCTTTGGGTGTAAGTAAATGACCTCCCCTCGCATTGTAAACAATGTCTTCACAAATGAACATACTGGAGGCTATTTTTTGCTCAGCAAACATGCCCCGGGAAGTACCCGGTTTTGTGTTCGTTCAGCACAGTGAGTGCACAATCTGCCCGCAGTTGTTTTCATTGTAATCTAGTATGCTGTAGCTTTTGATTAGTGATCCCTGTTACACTATATTTTGCACACATTTTCACATTGAGTAGTTATTTTTTATTATTGATGGATTTTTAAATCAAAATATCTTTCCAGTAGATGAAATAATTTATTTATCTGTTAATGGATTTAAATTAAATTTAAGTAAACCCGATGAAACTTTAAAAGTAAGGGAAGATTAAGCAATTTCCTGAACTAATCAACGTTAGGTTATTTACAAATTGAAAATCCCACTTTAATCCCGGGCTGAGACGTCTTTGCGATCATTGGAGCGGTTAGGAGCGACGCTACTTAGCCCGCTAAACACTTTACCCGCCCCTCAACTGCACTCGTTACGTTTTCTAGTGCCCCGCACTTGGCCCCGGTTTGTTACTTTACACTAGGAATTCGTTGCCGCGTAAGCACTTACTAAGATCGCGAAACCAAATCGAAACTTTGAAAATATTTTGAAGTATTCCATGGCCTGTTATTCTAGACCTACTTTGTATCACTTTTAATATTAACCTCATTTACAGTTATTTTAACCTCATATTTTGGATGCCATGTTAACATGGCATCATTAATGATAGAAAGAAAGAGCCTATAAAAAATAAATTTCAACGAATACCAGATTATATTTCAAATAATTACCTTTAAACATTTGGTATTTTTAAAGCTTGGTTAGGTTGTAATTCTTTTTTGTTATCAAAAAACCTTCTTTGTACAACTTTCAAAGAGCACCCCACCTTTTTATATTAATTAAAAAAATAATTATAACAAAACAAAGCACATAGGCGCGTGATTAATTTACGAAGATGAATTTTAATTTTGAACAGGCTAATTGTTCCGCGCGTTTCATCTTTTAATATTTGGAGCATTACCTCCGTAAACAGTACGGGCGGGGTCCATTTTATTTTATTAATATCAGGTGGGGTCGGAGTGGCTGTACCGAGGCTTAGTCAACTTAATTAATGACGTGAGTGCGCTAATCGGCCCAATTTTGTAGGCAACGAACTTATTTTATGACGTGCTCAGTATATTTCCATGGGTTGTGCAGCTGCTACCTCGGAGAAAAATTACCCTGACGTAGTCTTCTTAATGCATCATTTCATGACTACTTATTAAAGTGTCAACGGGAAAGCAGCTTAAGAACGAATTTATCTGTTGGCTCATTGTGAAATTTCCTTTTTTTAAGTTTAAAAACATTCAATATCACAACTAGAATATCGATTTTTACGATGTTTAAAATATTGTTTAATATCCTACTTCATTACTTTCGTATTATCGTCCAAACTAACGCTGTCTCCTGATGAAAACGAAACAATACACAGAATTTTGAAAAGATAGCACTAAACTATAGTATCCTAAAGAAGGGAGATGAATCAAGAATTCTTTTAAGATTCCTTATTCCAAATCTTTTGTTCAATGAATAGAGCCGAGCGGCAGATATTTTAACAGTAAATTTGACGTTATTCAGAATGTGGGTTAAAATGTTTAGCTTTAATTTGGCGGAATAACTTCAACAGCTGCAATGCGGTGTCGGTATTGAACCATCGAAGAATATATTTATCATAAACAGATGACGATAATTTTTCTTTTTACTTTGGATGGTAAAAGTTAATACACATTTTTAAGGAAGGATAGAAAAATACTTAAGAAACCAATGTTATTTTCTTAAAAGCCATTTGAAACACTATAACGACATCTTCAATAACTTGAAAAGAAAACCACTTCAGAAGGAATTTTTTTAAGAAGAAATTCAACATTAATTCAACAAACGCACCTTAAATCATTGTATACGGACATTAGATAACATTGTAAAGAAAACTGTAAGATAGGGTGTGCTCGTTATGGCGGCCGGAAGTCCGGTCGGAAAAGCGGCCATTGTTCAGGCACCATATTGAAAAGATGATGCGCCCTCGGCGCAGGATAATGGCCCGTCTAGTAGTATTTTAGGAAATAGTTAGGTAAACTTTTTAAAGTTATGCTTCTTTCAAAATATTCATACCATTTTATAACTAAATTCTACAGACAATAATGTATGTATTTGTCCTTCAGAAATCTACGAGGAGAACGAGTTTCCACGGCCCTACATGATGCGACGACCGGACCCCCACGAAAGTTTCTATGCTGCTACCGATATTATACACCACGTAAGTACTTTAATACACTACCATATTTACTAAGCACGTGTCTACCCTGTTTCTATCCACTGAGCAACGATAAATTCCGTACATGGCGGTTATTTGGATCTCACCTTTTCATTAATTTTGTTAAGACTGTAAGAATTATCACAATTCTAAAATGAGAGTAGATAATTTTGTTAAGCATAAATGAGTTTGTTTATTGTCTAGGGTTTGGACTGGAACAAGGTTCCATCTTCACATACATTTCGAAACAGACCTCATTTTCTACACCAGAATTAAACTTGAATGCCTAATAAAATTGCTGGATTAGGGAATTCTTCTACTGGTCGAACTCTCTTAAGACACATTTACACTTTGATTAGTTCGAGTGGAATTACTTAGTTATTTATGGTTTTTTATTCGTCACGTATAAAGCGAGTAATGTCCGAGTCACTAAATATTCAAATATTCATTTTATCTAATAGTCTATTATTGTACATGTTAAAATTTAAGAATTTCAAATAGCATTTACGCGTATTAAATAGTAATTAAACAATTTAATTATTTATTTTATTTTATTTATTTATTTTATTATTATTCATTTTGTAATAACATAATTACATCAAATAAGTGTTGATTGTAACTAGGCACAGTACTTGATTTACAGTTAATCATTGGTTTGCCGCCTAAAATTAATTATACGCTCATGTGATCAAATTTCCAATTCCGAATCTAATCTGCTCAGATCCCATTGCACTAGCCTCATGATAGATGCATTTATTGACTACGATACTCACAAAAGTACACATTTACATAGTAATCTATACTATCTATACTAATATTATAAAGAGAAAAGATTTGTATTTGTGTATTTTTGTATGTATTGAAATAACTCAAAAACTACTGAGTCGATTTTAAAAATTCTTTCACCATTGGAAAGCTAATTTATCTGTGAGTAACATAGGCTATTTTTTTTTAATTTCACGCGGGCGAAGTCGCGAGCAAGAGCTAGTTGTCTATATTCCTTTTTACGTTATTGATTTGTAATTCTCAAAAATAATTTTAAAAAATACTAACGTACGTAGTTTAATGATTATTTAAGCGTAGATGTCCCGTACAAATCTACACTATAGGAAGGTCTAATCGAAGTGCACTATCACTTTTTATTAGCCGATTTACAATATTTTACAATATACAAATTCGAATAACTTATTAATTTTTGTGCTCACTAGTGAGAAATTTTCTATCATCGCAATATTTTTATCAATAAGGATGGATAAATAGACAGATGGAACACGAAGCGTCAGTGTATACAGTAAAAGTGGCATCGGCTCGTAAAGTATTGTACTAATGCACTCTAGAGGCGTCGAACGTCGACGGTTGATTTCCCGCGAGGGACCGCCGAGCCAAAAGCCCCTCCACTTCAAAACATGCCAATTGATCGTTAATACTTAACGAGACGGATAACTCATACTCTTTTGCTTGATTAAATTAGGTTTTTAGAGGTATTGTAACTAAATGCTAATACGAACAATCAAATCAAAAAAATCGTTCCCTATAAGGGTAGACAATGATTCTGTTTAGCGTATCATTTTGCACAGCTTCCATTCAGCTACAGGTTAGTTAGTTGTAAGGGCTTAGTTTTCCGCAACTCCACTAGCGGTAGCGTCGATCTTGCATGTGGTTAAGATATTGATTAACTCCAGCCAGACGAGCTCTCCGAAGAACCGCAGCAAACCTTTGATGTTGCTGGCTTAAGGGTTTTCTTAATGTGGTGCAAATGATGCTCTTATTCTACATGACTAGATGGCAATCGACAGAATGATTTTTTTTTAATTTGCTACTAAAAGCATGTTTATTTAGAAGAGAACACTAATTTAATTTTCACCCTCAACCGTAAAACCTAATTCATTTCCACTATGAACCATTAACTTGTAAAGTTCAAATTTACTACGTGCCCTACAGCAATGGACAACCCTTTCCTAAGCCCTGAAGTCCAAGAAACTTCTCGAATTAAATAATTTATATGTTCTTTGTACGAGTATGCCAGATAACTACATTAATTAACAACTATTAACATAACTTATTAGCTAAGTAAACTTGAAAAAAAGAATAAACTTACGGCAGTAAACCTCGGCCAATTTCTATTTTTAACATAAGTCTCTTCAAATTCAACCAACTTCAGTCCCTCTCTCGTTCCACCCATTTCTTATAAGGAAGGGATTGGATGGGAAAGTGGATTTGACGGTGGAGGAGACGCATAGGAAGGGGAAATATCCTCTTTATGTGCGTCTTCTCCTCCGACGATTTAGGGTAGGCAACGCATCTGCAATTGCGGATGTCTATGGGCAGCGGTCGCTTCGCCATCTCGACGGATTTAGGTGGCCGCTTGCTCGTTTGCCACCATATCGTATAAAAAAAAAAATTGTCTTACACTGATTTGATTTCGACATTTGATTACAGCTACTTACAGCCTAAATTAACAAGTACCTTAATTAAAAACTTGAAATTTCTATTATAATATACTTAAACATAAGAAGCCATTAAATTAGTAAAGAAGTTAATAAGAGCTACTTTACAACTTAAAGTAGTGTTAACTAATGAGTCACTCACGCGCAACTTTTCAGAAAGAAATATTTTATCAGACATTCCTTCCCGTGGCAGCTGGAAGTTTCTCATTACGCCGTGGAAACTTTACATATCTTAAATATGCCCGCGTTCGTCGCCTTAAAGTCTAACGAAGCTAGTTTCGTGACTTTCTCAGCAACATATTGCATACGTTGCAGTTGACGGAAACATTCCTATTGTTACCAAGTATAAACAAACAATGCTTTCACATGTCGAAATTAATAAAATAACTATGTTAGAGATGGGTTCTAATGTAATCTTATTTTAAATGACGTTATTACTACCAAAAATAAATTGATGTTTTAATTAAAATTACGTCAGTAAAAGCCGTGAAAGGCAAATTGCTTTCCATTATCGCCGTACAACGTTATTCCTCTATGGATGATTTTCATGACAATTACTACGTGGGTGGAATTGTTAACAGATTTCGCCAGTGCCCTGACCGCACGCATCGCAATAATGATTACGTTCAAACGCGCCTCTATACAGGTCCGCTGACCGCATTAGTGATCAAAATTGCTACGGACGTTTCTAGTGACGTGTAATGTCCGTTGATGTCAACCGTGCTACGATCACTGCTCGAAACAAGCCCAACACTCAAACAAGCGATTCAAAGGACACATATTTCATGATTCAATGCGTGTTCGGGGTTAAATTTACCTACACTCCAGTTAAACGGTTTAACGTCCAAGTTTGTGGTTGTATTGACGCATCCATTGCATTTCAAATGTGAGCATTAGTTTTCACAAACGTGTAAGATATTTCACAATTAAAACGCGTCATCATTATCTTTCTGAGTACAGATCACTGCTGGATAAAAATTCTTCAAGCTTTCTTATTCTTTAAGGCTCTTAAAATAAGAAGAGCGACAAAAATACGTAATTAAAAGAAACAAATTATTTTAAAAACAGTACACATACATATGCATTTGTCAGTAGACAATAACTAGACTTTCAATCAAGTGACATAATGCGACCGCGAACTGGCGCCAGTGAGTCATACAATATATGACTGGCCATTGCAACTGGCCAACTGTACTGGCCAAGTACGAACAGCGTATAATGGTAAAATTGGTGTTGTACTAAAACATACCATTGCTTTACGTATAAAACAATAACATAACTTTATTTTAAGTATGTTTAATAAATGAAAACAAATCTCTTTTATAAAAAAGGTTTAAAAAATATCTGGTGTGTCTTTAGTACTCTATATCATTAGACCGCAAAGCACGGTTAATTAACAAAGCAAATGATTCGTAAAAAACGTATCCATTGTGAAACAAAGTTAGAAAGTGCTTTATAAATAAATTCAAAGATCAAGGAATAAACGGTTAAATTATTAAAGCTTCAAATATTTCTCAAATAAACCTCGCTTCTTATCCGCAGATGGGCAAGTTTCTCACGGCCACAATTATTTTATCCGCTCATTTAGATCCTTTCAAACTCTGAAAGCGTTTAAGAACGACGGCTTTATTACCACAATTACAATGTTGTCAGTTTTTATTTACCTTAAACATTATATTAGAGTGTTTTGCTACTATTGCTAAACTAACCATCTTAAGGTTTATTTATAACTAGCTTTCGCCCGCGACTCCGTCCGCGTTGTATTAAAAAAAACAAAAGTGAGTAGTCTATGTGTTCTTTCACACTATCCTCCACATCTATACCAAATTTCATCAAAATCGATTCAGCCGTTTAGGTTACAAACATCCTTCCATCCATCTAAACTTTCGCATTTATAATATTAGTATGATATAGACTATTTTACCATAAAAAATAATTTTACTGTTAGTTAAACTAAAACCTAATATCATCGTAGGATCAAAGGGTTGACAAGTGTTAAGCTAAAATGTATTTAAAACGCTAAGTTTTTTTATGGTGATGTCCAGAATATTTATCTTTCATGCTATGCTTGATATATTTGTAATCAATCCAAATACAATACAAGATACTGTGTCTTAGTACGTGCAAGCATTTCCATATCTTAAAACTATTTTCCTTAAAATAATGTAATGAATACGCAACTTAAAGAATAAGAACAAAATCCGTTCTACCCAAGTAAGTTTGCATCTTAAATTAAAATAATAACTTGTTGCATAATTTAAACTACACGCCGGAAAAAGTTTCGGTAGCCAAAGAAAATTCCTCCCCACTGTTTCATATTAAGAAAGTTTTAACTCATTTTAAAATTTTGGTCTACATTTTAGGCGAATCAGAATTCTTCGACAGTTTGTCTTATAATTTTGCGCAACTTGTACCTATTGCCCAACTTACAGGAGGATAACTTTTTCTAATCTATACTTCTATACTAATATAAAAAAGCGTAAACGCACACTTCTTTGTTGCCTAAGATGTCAGCAATTACAGAATATTTTTGAACAATTCTTTTTTAATAAAAAGCCATACACTTACGTCACGCTTTAGGCTGTATATTTTCACGCCATTAAACTTAGGGGGTAAATATTTTGGATAAAAACCCTAATGTGGGAAAGATACCATAAGTTGATGCCAACATCAAGGAAGCAAGATTGCCATGGTTTGTCATCATGTCATGTCATTTTGACATTTGCAATTGAAAATAAATTTAAATCGTGGTAAACATTGAAATATTTTTTTTATAACTTTACGCGGATGTAGCCGCAAGGGAACAGCTAGTAACAATATAAATAAATGTGTCTTTGCGGACGCAAGTCGCCTAATTAACTTTATTCTATCGTGATAGGTACTCAGACGAAGTCTTAGTCACCCCTTAGTGTAGGCTCTAGCCCTTCGGTATAAACGTATATGAAGTGTCGAGACGCATTATTTAGAATCTTTTTAAAAATTAAATTATGTCAAAGATTTAGTTTAAAAGCAAAAATTAAGAATTTGCCTTAAAATAAACCTTTCATTGTGTTTAAATTCTTATACCTTATGATTAAACTTATGTTAACACAGGTAGATAAAAACCTTCTCCATATTTTTGTAGCGAAAAGCCTTTTTGCAAGTCGCCGCTCGCACGCAATACTGAATTATTTAACCTCTTTTTTAACAGTCTTTGAATAAATAAAGAACTGATTTATTTCTTCTAAGCTTGTATTTTATATAGCGTTGAACACACGCACGATAAGGTTGTGATTATGATATAACGCGCATTTAGTTCTAAATATAAGTCAATCCGTTTTGATTTTTTTTTTTATAAGAGGTCTTTATTGCTTGTCATTTAGACACTTTCAATTATTCACAACAAACGACACATTTGTAACTTAAAAAAAATATTAAATCAAGAAACGGGAAAATATGTTTATTTTACGAACTTTTATTTATAAAATTTCTGACTCTGTTGTTCCCATCATTTTGAAAATCCATCACAAAAAAATGTCAGAATAAATGGCAAATAGCAAATCAATTGTTAGCAATAGTTCATTCTATTTGGTTACATAAGTGCAGCTGATTGTGCAATCAAGCTCAGTATACAAGCACTGGCTTGTACTCTAACAAAGATATATTATGTCGGTCTGGCGGAGCATTAGACTGGTTTCCAGGTATTTAATGTTTGCCAGCGGCCCCTTAATTTGTGTCCGCTAATTACAGTGACGTACACAAGCCCCCAGCTAAATAAAAATCGCATGTGTTTAATGTAATATTTAAAAATTATAAAAACAATCATCTTGTTATTATGTTTGGATCGAAGGATGTTCATTAGGCAGATCTAGATAAAATTCTGAATAGTTTAAACTCTGAAATAGCACATAGACTACTAAATAAGATATTTAGACAAGGCGCTCGATGTTCTGGGGACAGTTAGTAGACAGTAAAATTTTAATATTAAATTTAGTTAATAACTTTTGCAAGTATTAAATTATTACATTTTCGAAGGAAATCCATCAATCAACAGTTGCGAATTAAACCATTTTGGCAAACACCTCAGAACAATACACAAACACTGATTAATCCACAGCAAACAATAGTCAACCAGTACAACAGAGCCTCTTTGAGCCAACATTTACCAAACATTAATGGTCGATCTCAACGGGCAGAATATCAACAATTACATGGAGTCAGCAAGTGTAGAAGCAGACAACTTATCTACAAGTCGATAAGAGAAATACACGGGAACTTGTCCTAATCACTTCTTCCAAATTAAGTCAATACTTTATCGAAGTAATGAATTTTTCCCGTCACATTATTTTTACACCTAGCTTTTGTTTGTATGGGAAAAGTCATGTTTGATACTTTAAAATAAACTGATCAAATTTATTTATCAACATTACCAACGAGTTAATTCAAATATTTAACCCGAATCTATTTAAATTACGGGAAACAAACAGTTAGTAGTTAGCAAGTAGTTAAAGAGAACTGCAACGTAATAAGTCTTCTTCATAAAAACAGCAGTGGAAGTAATTATCAACAATTATTTAAAATACTCTTAGTATCGAAGATATTAGAAAACTAAAATTTGAATATAACTTGTGCATAACGCATAAAATACTATATAGTATTCAAACATGCTACCTATGAATGGAGAAAAAAATAAGTGATGCAAAGAGCGTATAAAGAGAGGGGAACTCGAAAGCATTTTTCAATTCAAAGGAAACCGGAGCACGGGTAATCGAAACATATTACTTTATTCCCCTTCCCGACTGCAATTCAAAAAGACATAAAAAATCGAGCACGTGTCGCTCCGTCCGTGCGAGGGTCAGCTACGGTATAGGCTAGCTCAACGACTAAAGATATCATATTCAATTCTATATAAGGTTCCTTTTACCTTTAACTTTGAACATCCTTTATTTCTCGATTAGTTAACACTGCTTTCGAATTCAATTTTCTAGAAATTACTCATTGAATTTTAAGCGTTCCATTGAAATTGTTACATCCATTATTCTTGTGGCTCACTTCTGGTTCACGTTTATTTTTAAGTGAATTTATTCTCTTCTAAACGCAACTTAAGTACATTTTAATCTAATACGAAAAATTATTTAACTAGTAAGAAAAAAATGTAAATAATCGACATAAAAAATTGATCTTGCCGTTTTCAATTTGCGATAACTAAAATACAAATGTCTACAGGGAAGATCATAAATACTTAAATGTTTTCGAGGTGATTATGAAATTGGCTGGCTTTCGGTTGCGCGCTCGAATAAATATCAATTCCCCAGGATATGGCACCTGAGCCACCGTCGGTTTCAATGAAGTTGTAAGCTACGAGCTATACTACAAGGAACAATATACCTGTTATGCTCATTTAGTAATTGCAAACAGTACATATAAGGTTGTGTGTACAAACACTTTCATCTATTTTTGTATTTTTGTTAGTATTGAAATAACTCAAAAACTACTGGGCCAATTTTAAAAATTCTTTCACCGTCAGAAAGGTAATTTATCTGTGAGTAACATAGGCTATATTTTTTAATTTCACGCGGGCGAAGTCGCGAGCAAAAGCTAGTAGTTTATATTGCCGGGTGGAATTTAAAAAAAATCTTGTTAAAACACTCCAAACCGTTTCGTATAACTAACATCGAGATCCATTAAGCAGTTTTGAAGAAACATAATAACAATCCATACAAACTTTCACATTTATAATGTTAGCATGATTAGTAAGACATACATATACTTTGAGAAATATTAGAAAAACTTCACATGGATATCGGTTTATCTAAAATAGACATACCATTGTGATTGCCTAAGACTCTGAACAGATTTTGAAGAGTGAGAAGTGTGTGTAGAGAGTTAAGTACAGCCAGTTAGGTTTTTTAATTAAATTATATTATTAAATAATTAAAAAAGTCGTCATAAAACCATTTAAGTACTACACAGGTGTATGGTACATAAAAGCGTTTCCCCTATATTTAAAAATTTTAAAGCTCGCGTTTCTTCATAATACCGCCAGTGAAATTTTGCGACCCCGTAATAAAATCTCAGTCGTCGTCGTCGCCGCGGAGTAATTAATCAAGTCGCTAATAAGCCTAATTAGTATCCTATACAGTCTACGGGAAATTAATTATCGAGCAACATTAAACAGTGACAGGAAAAGTGTTATATAGGTAAAGATTTAAAAAAAAAAAACTTATTTCACCTATTTATTTTAGGTTCTATACAATAGGATTTGCTGGTCGTGTTTTACCATTTGAATAACACCAGCAAAAGCAACTGTACATTCATTTCAGTTTGAAAAAAAGTACCACTAATATTCCAAACTTTGCCAGTTCTATGTTCGTACATAACCTTTTTGTAGCACATACCCGATATGTAATATCACCAGTGCATACTGTGGAACTTTCTATTCCATGAAATAAAAATATTTTATAAACCTATAACTTATTACGCAAAACAAAGAAGCTTAAATACACAACGTCAGGAAAATGTTCATTCAATTTACGTGCCTTTAATCAAAGACAAATATTGTGAGTGCGGTTTGACCACGTTTTGTTGTTGTCTTTGAAAGATTCTAAACAACGCTTGGGTCACGTAACAATTTAAAACAATCAACAAAATTGCACTTTAACGCCTAGACAGAAAGATCTAAACTGTTTACAATTTGAAAATTTCTCAGCGCTCTTGTAGATATTCCAAGCACGGCATAGAGTCTATCGTTTGCTCGATGGCTCTCGTGTAAAGCTCTTTGAATAAATAGTTTGCGATACCTTACGAACGGTGACGATAAATTAATATGTTCCCACCAGAAGCGATAAAAAACATAACATATGAAGGCATTTAATTAAAAATAACTTTACACGTTACTACATTGTCTGGTAGTTATACAGTGTTAAGAATTTCTAGGGTTTACACTTTTTTGGACCTGCTAGCATTTTTACTTGGCCATTTTCCAGTAAACTACTAATCTTATCGATAGAAGTTTATCGAGGAATGTCAAAACGCGCCCTCTATCGATTCTTTTGTCTTTTATTTAAAAATTGTTACACTGTAGTAAATTTAGAAATTTAAAAGAGGATAAATTAGATATAAAATTGAAAAAGTTTTTAAATTACAATATTATGAAGTTAAAACCCTATTCATATTTGAGTGTGCAATAAATTTATTCAAGTGACTTCAAAACTTTTTCCAAAAAAAACCACGACTCGGCAGAATACAGTTCGTAGCTCCACGGCTACGGAGCTCAGGTGTTCTCAACCTCTCCCTATTTCTCAAAGCGAATCCAAGCTGTGGCCCGTATTTTATAATGACACTGGGAGCTTGCTCAAACGACGTATGCTCGCTGCCCACTCAAGTATTACCTTTAGGGCTGTGCCTCGGTTGTTATCATTATTTGTCTGGAAAGTTTTTGAAATCTTCAACTTTTAAACTTAAGAACATTTTATCGTTGAATATTCTGTATAGTTTCTGTTAAAAATGTTACATGGGCGCTTTATTGATCAATTACGCATAAAGACTTACACGTTTGTGTACATCGTTGCTGTGGGGGTAGATTTAAAACAATGAAAGAAGCTAAAAAACTCCATCAATGTCCTCGAAACTTACTACGACGGCTGTCTTACTAATTTTCCTCGTAATTACATCTCATACTTTATCCGTTGGTTTGTGTTTGACTGACTGCGATGTATACAAATCGAAGAGAATGTAATATTCGAAAGCATATTATGGCTGATTGGCTTCTTGCTCCGAGCTTCAATGTGTGCCTCAATATCCCCGAGCTTAGGTCAATCGCGTGCAATATCTGGTCATCTTGAATCTTAACAATACGTACACAATTTCACTTCTATTTCTTGTGAAAATTGGAAAAATAGAAAGTAGATATTATAAATTACAAAATAATAAAAATGACATATAAAGCAATAACAAAGTAATATATGTTCTGCTTCAGGACTCGGATTTAACTCCCAAAAGAGGCAAACTTTGATAGAGCATTTCTATTCTTATTTACGTCGGAATTTTATTGATAGAAATGGATAAATCCCAAAGGTAGACCAATAGTGTAAGTTATTCTTTTCTCAACTAAATTGTGAGATCTTTTGGTGTAGAAGTATTTAAGCAATTATAAATGTAGCATCTGCAAATGCTATTCCATAGCATTTGTTATCCTTTCTCATAATGTTTAACCACAAGTGCAGATGTCATTCGCTTCCAAATTAAATAAACTCTGATTGAAAAAGTAAATGTCTATTGTATTCACGTTTAAAATGTTAAGATTTTTAATACATACACAAATATATTATTTACCATGTGAAAGGAATTAAATTCAACATAAACTCGAATCTTGTTGCAATAACAACTAACAAATAACAAGGCTAAGACTGAACTAATAAAGACAATATCGAATCACAGCAAATGTTTGCACAAGTCGGCTGTGAACTCCGTCTATTGATAATGTTTCCATGACACAGAGAACGTTAAGTTTAAGGAAACTTGGTGAACGTTGTGTTTCGAGTGTCGCCTGGCTGGGTCAGAGTTTGCGTCGCTTGTGCCAAAATCACTCTGAGAGGAAGTGCATTAATTGAATCCGCATTCACGTTATAGACAAGCGCTTGGATTGGATTTACATCTATGAATCTTACCTAAATTCTCTATGCTATGTTCAGTTTAGTTGCGAATCATATCTGGAATTAATTTTGTGTCTGTATTTTGTATTTATCTCTAATCAATTGATTGGGATTAATACATCTGAAGATTGTTTCGTGTTGCAGCCTAAAATAAACTTTTTTTTTATTTACACATAGCAAACTGTATAAGAAGTAAATAATAATTTGATCCTTCTTTTCGGTATATCCTAATTAATTCTCGGTCGCCTTTTCTTTTAAGGAATACTACTGGCTAGAATATAAGTTAAAATTCTATCCGTTTTCCAGCACAACACAAGCCATTCAGTAATGTTTACTAATGTTGATACCGGGTAGATAGCACAAATACAGAGTGGAGTGGAGGCCCCGGACCGCACACAATATGACTTAACTAAGGTAATTAGTGCAGCGCTACATGCCTTGTTTAAGGTTTTTACGGCAATCTTAATTAATGCATTGCCTGAAGAACACCTGAGCCCACGTAGGGGTTTAATTTTTAATTGCATTGTTGAGGTTCTACACATTTGACAATATGTACATTTTATCGTTCACTTGGCCTATTTATATTAAAAATTTTCGTTATCTAAAAAAATCTTTAAGAATTACAAAAATTGTTGTTTGTTAATTCTTAGTAAAAAAAATTGTTTCGAACATTTTGCAAAAAAAAAATGTAAATACTTTTGTTTACTTCAGCCTAAGTATTTATCCTTTTCCTTTGATGTGATAATACAAAGCATTCTTTTAGAAAAAAGAGAACTAAACTAATTTAAGGAACCAAAAATCCGAACTTCATGAGACATATAAAAAACAATATTTTGATTAAGAACATTTAATAATGTAAATATGTTCTTTGTATTCGCCTGCAATGTAATCAACTATCTAGTTAAAATTAAAAGGCATAAAACTTAAAAATATTTTAACAGCACATATTATTTATATCAACAATCTAAAACGACGTAAACGGCTCATCAATATTCCGCATTAAAGGCATGCGGTCAAGCAATTCTGTTAACAAACGTACACACGATGCAGACACATTCGAATTCATGAGAGAGTTTCGAAACAACACAAATAATATTTACAACATATACATTATTTGATTGTGTATACAATCAATCCTCGCCATTTCCCAGTAATGATATTTTGATGTATTTCGTTTTCTAATTTTTATTTTCTCTAATGATAATTCCAGCGTAAATTAATAGACTAATCTCAAATCAATTAAAATTCAAAAACGGTATATTTCTGAAAGCGTACTTTTTTTCCCCCGAGGTGGCTGCATTAACTCGCATTGTCTAACATCCTGTAAGTAATAAGTTTCATTTATGTGCTCCAAGTCTTTTTAAAGAGGATCGTAAAACAAGCGGGACGTACGCCGCTCGCAGCAATCCTTTCATATTTAAATAGAGGAAACCACAAAGTATTCTTGTCTTCCGATATTATGTTTACTTTAGTTCATGAAACATGACAGTACTAACAAATTAAAAAATTAGAACAACAAAATATGAAATACGTAACTATAACTACATGAGAATATATTCTTAAAGTGCCATCTTCTTTCGAAGTTCGGCGATCATCAGGGCGACTGGTATTCTTGACACCATGGCTCTGAAAAGTGAACGGGTGCTCTTGCCAAACCATTGGCGTAGGTTTTTGAGCCAGGACGTTCTTCTTCGACCTACACTTCGCTTTCCGCGAATCTTGCCTTGTACGATGAGCTGCAATAGTTCGTATTTGGCCTAGGTACTCCAGCTTTCTTTTCTCAACTGTTTATATCACTTCTGTCTTTTTCTTCATGCGCTCTAACACGGCTACATTTTTAATTAGAGAATATATTAGAAGGGTCAAATCGTTAATTAAATATTGTCGCTAATTGGTCTGATGTCGGTAGAATCATAGGTAATTAAAAACTATAAGATTCTATTAATTTGTAAATAACGTTACTTGTCGCAAGTAGTTTATCCAACATATTCCATGAGTTCTCGTATATCAACAAATGTCACTTTTAAAACAAGTTAATACATCACTCGAGTGGTTACTCAACTATGAATTAATGTACGATTGTTGCATTGAGATAAGATATGTGAGAGTCATGACTATTAAACAAGGATAAACCTCTATTCGTATGAATATTCTCTTCCAATTATAATCTTAGAAGGTAATAAACCTTTATATCCCCTGGCGAGACGTACTCAAGGCTAATGTATATAAGCCAACCGTGGGTTTCTGTTGCCGAGACACTTAAAAACATAATGCCATCACCCTTACCATAAGCAACAAAAACAAGTAAACACTAAGATTTTTCTTGTTCTTCAGCAGCGGAATCCCCATAGTAATGTAAAAACTGCACAAACCTAGAAACTCAAATAAAATAGCGACCATGAAATTGATTTAACTAAAACGAAAGTCGTAAAGGAGTCACCTTCTGGAAAATGATTTCGGCCCCGAAGACTATTTTATATACGGCAACTTCTATGTTTTATGCGACATTTTAGAGCTTACACCGCCATCTTTTTGCGGGCACTCCATTACTTGTAACATACGGTACCGTGTAGCCACAGCCACTACCCAGTGTAAGTACCCCCGAGTGCCGCGTGAATATGTCACATGTCCCGTTACACCCTCACACCCCAACTCTTGCCTCCAACCCCTCGCTTGTGTTACCGTTGCTGAATTAAATAATGGATTGGCTTGGTATAACAACTATTTCATTCTGTTTACATGGTCCTCATAGAGTCAGCTAAATCAAAACGTTATTTACATACTAACAGAAATGGTATGTTTACATTTTTATGAAATACGTTCTTCATTATATACCACGTGTTAAAGTACATTGCTTAAGTATATATTGAGTAAAGTTTTCATTTGAATCCGAAACTTCATCATAAAATTGTCTGTGTATTAAATGAAAACCACGAAACATAGGCAACAACATTCAAACTATTCTACGAGAGGTAGCCATATATGGGAAAGGTCGGGTTTGTAATATTAATGGTATTGCCTAAGGTATGCTTGGATTTTACTCATTAGGGGTATTATGTGGCTGTTTGAGAAATGATAAATGAGTGAAGGTCTGTTTAGTGAGGAGAGAAACTTGGCAAGGCTATACTGTTTTGTTAACATATTGCTAGATAATTATAACACTTAGTTATAATCCTTCTATAGTAGTAAATACGTTTTTTTTTTTTAAATAAAAGAAATAACTGGCATGTAAATTCATTCAACAAAATAATTTATCTGATCCCTATCTACTTACATGTATTTGTCACAATATTGAATGTTGATGATAATAGAAAAAAAAAAAATTAAAATATAGGAAATTGACAAGCAAAAGGTTTGCGCGATATGGACATAGAATGCGAAGAGACAATGGTCACATAAACAAGGAATTATTAAGACTGAATGTGGATGGCTAGAAGATAGAGGAAGACCGAAGAAAGTATGGATGGATTGTTTGAAAGAGGACATGCTGTAGATGGAAGTGAATTCAGATATGACAGCTAATAAAGATGTGTGGAAGAGCAATACATATAATGCCAACCAACTATATGGATAAGGGCAGGTTGATAATGATGAATAAGGGATGGTATAAATTTTTGCTATTAGTCATTTAAAAGAAGTACGGTTTAATTGTAACATTTACTAGTTGACGAGAATCTAAGTTCTAGTATGGTCGAATTCCATCTATTAAAAATGCTATCGAATGTAGGTTAACGCTTTCAGTTCACTAATATCGAAACTCTGCAACGCTACAACAATAAGTCATCGAGCCTCATAAATTATACGAGCACAATCTTGGTTAGGGGGAATAGCAATTAAGTGAGACCCTAGATTATTTACTGCTACACAAAATATACCATCGTGGTTATTAACGACAAATACCGTAACGAGATATGATCGATACACGGCTCGCGAAATAACTCACAATATTTTGATGAAACGTAATTGACTAATGGATACGTGATCGAGCCTTGACACTATCGACAGGCTGCACTTTATTTCATTCTCAATTATAACGTCGTGCCTACTCCAACAGTAATCAATCTTAATTATTATGAATAAGCAATAATGTCGACGCTATAAAATAATAATTTTACACTTTTTAGAATCTGTCAATTTCATAATGAATGACAATATTCACAAAGTATTCGTGCAAATTCCATTGTCGGCACATTATTTTAAACATCTGCTTACAAGTGTGTCAATCAAAGACTAGACCTAGTGAACATTTTTTTCGTAAGTTCTTTGAAAGGTAGTATGTTAGTTGTCAAGTTTCGTGCGACACCTCATGTCCTTGTAGTGAGATGTTATAAAACATTTTACAAAATTATAATAAGCTCCTTCTTTTGTTATAAAAAATAAACATTTAAATATGATTTAGTGAGACCTATTGGCAATTCATTTAAATACAATTAATTATATTGAGATGTGCTTTTGACGATCTATTTTTAGATAGCGTTAGTGAGGGTCGTCTGAAAAATGTCTCAAGTGAAGTGTCAACTATGCTTCCTCTATATATTTTTTTTAATTTCTTTGGTGTCAATAGTGTAAGCTCACTTTGTGTTTTTTGTTAACAGGCATACCCGGAAGAGCGCTACCGGCGCCGTGAGAGACCCATCCCGGGTCTCTTCACCTCTATCAAACTCCCTGAAGCCGAGCCCCCAAACGGGGTGGCGCCCCTGCTGGATTTCCCGCGGGGGCGCATGCGACCGGTTACTTTTCTCGGCGAGAGCTTTCACGGGAACGTAAGTACAACTTGTGATAACTCATAATTCTTAAGCACCAATACCCATAGTAACCCTGTCCTATATCTCTCGATACTTACAACCAACTCCAGAATATATGTTTAAACATGAAAATAATTCTACAACTATAAGCTTATGAAATATGAAAGTATATTCTAGGAAAACTTTGATACTAATACAAAACAAGTTCGTACCAAATCCGGTTTATTTCTGAAATGTAGTTACTTGAAATTCTAAGTTAAATTTAAAAAGTCTTCAAACTGAGTTTTCGATTCCACTTGTTCTGTTTGAGATGGCATTGTAAGAGGTTTTTGCAATACTTTGATATTACTCTTGTCATGTTCGGGTGCTCCCTCTATCGAACCAGTAGCAGTTGACTCCAGTCTTCGACCTGTACTAGATTCTTCAGTTGCCTCAGTTCTCATCAAATTTGGTTTCGAGGCTTTTTTCTTTATTTCTTTCACGTCTAGTAAATTAATTGTTTCATTTAACTCGACAATTGCTGAAATAATTAAAATAAGGTTATATTTTACGTTTCTACTTGCATAAGTCGTTCCATGAAAAACGATATTTTAAAACGAGCCGACGCCCGCAAAATTAGTTACCGAATTTAAAAAGTGGAAGATAAGCAAAAAATTTTGAAATGCGATTTTCGTTATCAGCAA
This sequence comes from Papilio memnon, assembly GCA_003118335.3. Lineage (NCBI taxonomy): Eukaryota > Metazoa > Arthropoda > Insecta > Lepidoptera > Papilionidae > Papilio > Papilio memnon. Next base: position 103,661 of record LD688961.1, read on the forward strand.
CGCAAATGTATCAACGCGAAATCTGGAATTTTTCTTTCAATATTACATACAGACACTCACATATACAGAATTTTATAATATGTATAGACAGATACACAGAATCATTCAATATTTTCATTTTAAATTATAACTACTACTATCTCAGATTTATTTACAAGGTCCGTCCACGTTAATACGTAAAGTTTTGTCATTTCACCTGATTGAATATTATCTCCCGAAGGCTTTTTCTGCATATCATTTTCTTCTGTCAAATTATGGTGTTCATTTAACGTAACCGGAGCTGAAATATTTTAAACGATTTTTTTTTAACGTGCAATTAATTGCCTTTTTAAAAATGAAATTTCTTTCAAAATTGAAAATACGTAGATTTTAGTTGTACTTCACAATAACTTGAGTCTATAGGTTTTCCTGAACATCCTAGTTTAGTACTATATGTAAAAAATATAAAGCTATTTAAAAAATTTATAAATTAAAAAAAAAACAAGAGTAAGTAGCCTATGTGTTCTTCCAGACTATCCTCTACGTCTGGGACTTTCATCGAGATCCGTTCAGCAGTTTAGGCGACAAACTCTAACAAGAGCCATTTCAACCATCTAAACTTTCGCATTTATAATATTAGTAAAACTGTAAGACATTAAATTGACCCAGAGAACCACTTTTAATGCCAGCTGTCTCTTTAGTTTTGTCTTCAATTTGCTTACTTTGCTCTTCTATTGTCGTGTGCTGTATATTTTCCACAGTGATTTGATTTACGGGATCCATTGTCAAATTCTTAGATATATCCGCAGACCGTACCTCTTCTTGCTTAGGTATTTCATTTAAATTTATTGTAGCTGTAAAAACAAGTTCTTCCTTACAATGAATTAAAGTTTAACATCTCCTATTTTACATTCTACATTCTAAGTTTCAAACGTTCGTTTCGTTAAAACTAGTTGAAAACAATGGAAGTTAAAATATTTATTAGAAAAAAAGAATTTTCAAAATCGGTCTACCAGGGCCGGAGCTATCGCGTAACACACATAAAAAAAATTAAAAAAATATACAGACGAATTAAATACCTCCTTCTTTTGAGATATCGGTCAAAAAGTGACCTGTTTTGTGTGTAAATATAACTAGAAGACCAACCTCAGTTATTAGTTGCACAAAATACTGGTCAAATGTGACTAAACTTTAAACAAACTAAGAGTTTTGTTACACTTTAGACATTAAATGTCTGTTATATTCACTAAAGTAAATTTAAATGCTGTAAGAAAATAACTATTAAATTAACCAGCTATCACTTCATATAGTTTCAAGCTTGTAAACATGATATGCAAACTTCAAACCTAGTGTATACTTAATAACCGGTGTTCATAATAAACTTGAAACTGATCTACCAACTACTAAGGTTTCTATAACGCTTGTCTTACCCGTTAAAGTTTGCTTTATCTCATCTTTAAATTTTCCATCTTTCATAAGATCGAGAATGTTGTCCACAGAGAGCTTCTTTTTTATTTTATCGAAAAACTCTTCCATTATCTCTTTTTTTTTTTGTTTTTATAGTAATAATCTATAAAACCATTTTTGTATAGGATGGCTTTCGCAAAATTTTGAAATTAATTGATTTCGATTTGAACATAAATTTACTGTCACTTTTAGTTTAAAATTATTGTTTTATTTCACAATTTTCGGGCAGCTCATGAAAAAGTTTTCATGTTGTCATTTATTACTCTGAATGAACATTATATTAGACCATTTCTAGATGTGACACGGGTGGAAATTTGTTTTTAAGACATTTTACTTATAGATATCGTAAATCATGATAGCTTATTACTCCTAAGTATTATGCCTGGATAATGTAGCATAATAATGGTGAACAAGTACTAGAAATCGATCATGGGATGTTAGAGTTTATTCGTTATAACGTACAAAATTACAAATCTGTCCTCTTTATTACATTAGTTTAGACGCAGTAACTTAATAATGAAAAACAAGTCGTATATCAGTCACTGTCTTAAGCGATAATTTTTTTTTGCTGTTTAAACAACAAACAGTGCTCTTTAAAGATAAACGGGTACATCAAAAGTACGCGTAGAAGCGTGCAGGCAAAGTTTGCCTAGGTTGCCACACACCACTAAATTCTCTATGTTTGTTCTTTCTTAATTAAAATACAACAATGACACGTGCCTCTGTTTGCAAACTCCACCGCAAACTGTTCGTAAGCAACAGATCTAATTAGGATAGACATAAATGTTCTAAATAGAATTTACATTGAATTTGTTGTTTATTTTGTATACTAACATTGACTACTAAATAAACTGGCGTAGTATGTTGCGAAATAGATGTCTAGCAAAAACAAACTGCACTTAATTAATAACATTACGTTTACCATACTCTCAAGATAGTGATAATTGTAAAATTTGATCTTGAATTACACACACAAAAGTAACTACCATTAAAATAAACGTAATTGGAATTCTTCTGGAGAAGATTAATAATTACTCAAATTTATAAATTGAAACACTCTACCTATAGAGAAGAGTGTTTGGGACGGCACGACCCTACTTGTCAACACGCTCCAATCGTGTTAATAATGCTAGCTCACACGAGGGCAGAATGATAGGTAGTGTAGTACTTTGAATGCAGTTTGAAATCACACTTATTGACAGAACGGTACTATTCCGTCTCAGCGTGTAGGTGCAAACAATAGCAGTATGCACTGTTCTGTCCTACAAATTGTCATCACTGTTCTACCGCTGTGTGAAACTAATATAAGAAGGTTTCATGGAATGCCTCCATCTTGTCACTGAGCTCCAATCAAGTGAATAACGCGGGGCGTTCTAGTGGAATAGAACTTGAACTTGATAGACTGCCATACATATTGTAAGGAAAATACGAGAATACCTTATTGAACATTATAGGAAAATTTGTGTTTCTCATCTTCTTCTTCTTGATAAACTGTGACAAATATCATTAAAATCTGAATACAAATATTAACTTAACTAGCTTTTGCCCGCGACTCCGTTCGCGAGAAATTAAAAAAAAACAAAAGTAAGTAGCTTATATGTTCTTTCAGACTATCATCTATATCTATACTAAATTTCATCGAGATCCGTTCAACCGTTTAGGCTACAAACACTTACAAACATCCATCCATCTAAACTTTCGCATAATATTGGTGAGATAGTAAGAAGTATGATTAGTAAGATTGACACGACCAAACCTTTTACAATTAAAAAACGGTAATAATTATTACCTAGAAAACCAAAACGGTAACAAAAAATGTTCCATAACATGTTTAGTAGAGATACAGTTAATATTAATTTAATGTCACATGGAATTTGAAATATAAAATAATTAAAATGTATAACAAAGCTTTATTAAAGTTCAAACAATATTTGTTACGAAGGTTTGATGTTGGTGCGGGCTCACGTGGGGTGAAGAGAACATTTTTGGACGCGTGTCGCTCGGGGCGGAACAATGTCGCTCGCAACTGTGCCTTTCCTCTTGTGTAACCTTTCCTCTTTGACATACACGTGGAACTTTAATTATTTGCTACTAATTTATATGACTGCTTGTTTTTGCACTCAACTTCGTCCAGGCGTATTTATAAAAAGACTAGTGAGCCTATGTAATAGTCCAGGTTGTTATCTATCTCTGTTCCAAGTTTCATTCGGATATGTTCAGCCGTTCTAGAGTTGCCAAGTAACAAACAGCTATTAATTCATCTAAAATTTCTTCTCCTTCATAATATAATTTTAGTAAGATATACTTACTCATTAGAGTGGAAAAAAAATATTTTGATGAAGAAAATGTATTATTAAAGATTTTCCTTACAATTCTTAAGCACAATTTCTTCTAATCTACAACTGTTATTAAAATAAATGTAAAATGTTATTATATTACAATGAATTAGGTCAATATTTTTATATAATAAAGACACTTAATTTCCTTGAAACATTTATTTTGCGATATTTATGATATGCATGAAAACGTTTGCCCAGAATACGACCGCTTCTAACAGCTCTGTTTATTCAAGCACAATTCTCATGAATATTTATTCTAATGAAACGATACGTTAAATATAAATGAAAAAGCATACATCGCGCTGAGGGCCGGTGTGAAATACCACCCGGCAAATTGACAGCCAAATGGAATTTTTAAATACTTTCGTTAAAAGTGAGGGGATTCCAAACGGAGGCGAATAGCGGCGTTATCACACACCCATTATTAAACTCCCCCAGTTTATTACTTGCAAAGGTCGTAAGTTACGCTTTATTACTTTCTTACAATCTCCGTAATCCTGAGCGTTGAGAATCATTGGTTTTATTAAATATCGAGCTATTTCATTTAATACCATGCATTTTTATTACCATGTCTATTTTCCTCATTTACCAATATTAGCTACTTGAAAGCAATCAAAAAACCATGGCCCGATTGATTCTGACAATTGTTACCTTTAAAGGCGTATGTACTTTTACCCTTATCCTTTAAAAATTAGGGGTTTCCACTCAAACTTATATTTATATTGAAGTTATATGTTAAGTATTTGACGGAGACGACAGACAAGTGCTGTGCTTCAGTTACAAGTGGCAGTTGCATTCTTTAGACGAGTCCAATTCTCGTTATTCAGATGCAGTTTCGTTGTCACCCCTAGGGCGTTTGAGGGTGGCATTTCGAAAACTACAATCGTTGTTTCTCACGTTTCTGTGCAAAGCAACTTTTCAATAAGCAATACACGAAACATCTTGTGCTTGAAACGTAGGTAAATAAAATATCATGAATTATTATTGTTTTCGATAATCTGAAAAGATAAATTTATTATTGTTTTAATAACAATTGCAATTCGTTTCCGTTGATGGATTTCCTATTTTTTTTAATTATTTAATCAAACACATTATAAGAGGAGCAATGAGATAATTTAGTTTTTATACAGATTATTCAACCATAAAGCGTTAACCACGAGATTATTGCATTTCGTACGACCCTATTAATTTGATAATTAATTAACGTTGCATTATCTCTAATCCTATTGAATTAATTTCAATTAGCAACTTGTCCATTAGATAAGTCCTTAGGCTTACCCCATAAGGTCATCACAATTGGAATTTTGGAATACATAAATAAAATAATATCTTCCAAAGTCTAATATTAAATACAAAAACCCTTTCTAGGTATTTGTTTTTTAAATCTCTTTTTTTTTAATATCCACGTAAAACCAATATTTAATTGTAATTATATTATTAAGCTGACAGATTTAAACAATATGTGTCGTGGTTACTTAATTTCAGTGAGGTCGTTACTGCATCTATGAAACATTTAATATTGTCCTACCGGCAAATTTTCACCTCACTGCCCTCTCTTATGCTATTTTAACACCAGTCCAGAACAGTGACGTAGAGCAGTAGACAGTTCAGCACTACCATTATTCGAACACCCATTTACTGTAAAACAGTACATATTTATTTCAATAACTTTTGACATATTTTGTCGCTTACACTGGCATTATCGCTAATCGAATTTGACTTTGACCTAGTGGCTCTGTTCTTTTGTGAGGGAACGTTCAAATAATATCATTACTAGTCTGTCCTACTGCTCTGTGTCACTGTAATTCCCTCGTGTGGAACTAGGTCTAGAGAGGGTAAACCGGTTTGCAAAAATGGCCATAAAAATTGATTAGCGACTGTAGCAAGGAAATGCAATCTACCGGCCGCCGGCTAAACCCCCTTTGGCCCCCACACCCTGCATATTGACGGTGCGATACCCCAACCATTACGGACTAAAATATTTTTCTGGTATAATTTTTAAATTATACCAGAAGAAATTGGATCTCTATATACTGGATTTAAAATCTATTTAACTTTTAAACAAGATAATGGAACTGATCATCTGGTTTTAATCACATTTTTACATGTAAATAATAGTTGCTTCAGTAATTTGTTATAAGTTAGAAAAAGTGTCGACAGTTGTACAAACTGAAAAATATACAAAAAAATCCCTGGTGTTGAATTTATAATGTAATAAAAGAAATGTAATATTCAACTCAGTAATAATATTTTCACACAACAGATACGACATGTCAATTCACTCGGAAAATGCGCCATCGAAATTTCACAACTGAATTGCGAACGAATTTCAAAAATAATTTGCTCACTTAAAACTTTGACGCCTGCATTTTTTTAACTACAACAACACGACAAATATTGTCATTGTGCGAATGAACGAGTCAATACCAATTTATCGAACAAAGTCTTTATTAATTATTTTGATGAAGCTTCAGAACACAATGTTCACTGAAAATTAATGGCAGAGGACAAAGATAAATAAAATAAACGATAAATAAACTCCTCGACGTAGGTTTTTTTTCAATATCAATAGATATTTTTACTACAGTAAATATATCAATTTTGGTATAATCTAAACATATTTTTGGAAACTAAATATCAATACAAAAGAAAAGTATGCTTTGTTAATAACAAAGTTTAGATACGAGAAGTTATCTGTAGCGAGTAGCAGCGATACGGCGTCCCAACTTTGTTCAAGTTGTTTGCTCGAACCACAAACCTACAAGACACCTGAACAAATAATACTTTAATTCCATTAGTTACTGGATTTTTTGTGATTTGCGGTTTTTCTATTTTTGTATTACTTTACTTTATCAACTTTTACTTATTTTTTTTTAACTAACTGCTGGTCTCAAAGTCGTTAACTGGTCAGGCTAGACTGGACAAGCTAGTCCCTTAATGGACATATAGTAGAAGAAAACTACACCAGGGGCCGGTTTAGGTGACAATTGAAACTGTGCCAACAATCATGATGAAAAACACTTAAATGTTCTATTAAGAATTTTGAGCTTTGATAAAAATTTTAATTCCACTTCGCATTTTATCTGATGTCAAATCTGACTCAATGCATTAGAATTATATTAACACTAGCTGTTCCCATACGGCTTCATCCGCGTGAAATTATAAAAACTTTATTTCATTGTTTACATACATTTGTCAAATTATCAATTGCATATGTCAAAATGACATGACATGATGACAAACTATGGCAATCTTGCTTCCTTGATGTTTGCAGCAACTTATGGTCTCTTCCCCACATTAGAATTTTTATTCAAAATATTAACCCCCAAGTTTAATGTCATGAAAACATGCAGCCTAAAGCGTGACGTAAGTGTAGGGCTTTTTATTAAAAAAAAATAATTATTCAAAAATATGCTGTAATTGCTGACATTTTAGGCAACAAAGAAGTGTGTGTTTACGCTTTATTATATTAGTATAGATTTAAAAACCTTTACATCCGTGTGGTTAGATGCAATCAGTCTTTAGATCTAATTTATTGACTTAAAATATTTAATATTTAAAATTCACAAACATTTTCAACCTAATTGTTGTTAAGATAATTTTCGCCCTTTAAATTCTCCATCTACTTAGCTCGTGCATAAAAAAAGCTTTGCTTTATACGCGATACGTGTTGAAAGTAGGAAGAAGTTATATTTTTTCTGTGTGTAAATGAGCCTTCCAACACATCGCATTATCAGACCTAGTTTTCATGACAAAGAGTACAAGCAAGCTCTTTGCTTCTTTGCATAACTTTGTTCCAAGATAACGCAACATACTCTAGAAAATATAGGCATTTTAACATTTCCCTTTTGACTTGAATTTTTTTAAACTTGAAAAGAGATATTTTAATCTTTTTGTTAAATCTTCGAAAAGGCTAGAGATAAATTAAAGTATCGGGCCCAGAAGAAGTCTAGAAAATGATAATAAAGATGGCAATAAAACGCCGAAAACATTATGGTGAAGTCAAAGTCTGTACACACTGAAAACTTATTTCCATAACTTTCCCTTCATTTAATTTTTTTTCATTACACGGTAAAACATAAAAGTCAAGATGACACAATAGCCGGAATCTCAGCTGAAATGTTACTCGACGTAAATTTCCTTTTACAGTAACGAACCTTCTGAGAACATAAGCGTTCGCGACTCAACCCACCTTTACTGTAAAGTTGGCTTATTCTCAAGGTCTGTAAATCCGCAAGGCGCAAAGCCATTTTGCACGCTCGGTAAACTTAGAAACTAGGCCAAAGTAGGCTTTTACGAAATGTACAGGATTTTTTTCCTTTCTCGCTTACTATTTACGTGCTTAAGAACTATTTCGCCGGAATGCTCACGCGTGCCGCGGAATAAAATTGAAATTTTTCAAAAACCATTATTTTCCTTTTTAAAATGTTTACTATCCATTAATCTCTTTAAGCCTACCAAACACCAATAAGCAAATTATTATTACTTACACATAATAACAATGCGTTTCGTGTTTAAATAAAGAAGAACAGAAAATCCATGAAGTGCATCTTAATATTAACTATAATAATTGAGTTTGAATATCGAGTGATCATTTCAGAGTCCACCTGATTCTTGGCAAATCAAAGTTACGTATTAAGGTAAACCAGATGACTGGACGCTTTCCTTGAAAACTGAAAACAAGGTTCAAAATCTTCATAAACACTCTTTATTTAGACCCATGACAAGATGGATCGAACTGTTTGCTGTCGATGATATATATTCATGCAGAAACCTTGGATAGCGTAGCTCCCTAAAGTACCTCGAACAATTAATAATACCTCTATCTCTACAATTTCCGGTCCCGTGCTACCTCGACCCAATCTTGGACTTAGATCTCTCGAAGGTCTGTCTTCATCTCATAGATCCAGCGGTAACTGCGTTGGCCGACTAGAACTTTGCATCTCGAATATTCCAAGTGGAATAAAGTGTATGTTGCTAAAAGACGTCTTTTATCAACAGCTCCAGATATGCGACACCGACGGCATCGAAGAACTCAGCGACGAAGAGTGCCCGAGCACTGGCGGCCGCCGCCGTCGACGTGTTGTTGTCAAGACGCTCTGGCGCGGGTGCCATAACGATGTCAAGTAAGGATACTATTATTGGCAATCCTTGTAGACTAATAGTCTTACATTATGGACTTAAGTAGCAGTAGAAGTCTGGTGTACATGAAATGAACAGCTGATTATCTGTGTGTAGAGCGGCGTTCGCACGCGAAGCTACGTGGGGCGCAGGGCTCAAGCATCCTCAACTCGCGAGGGTGTTAGGTTTAAGCCTGCTAGAGCCCCCATGCGCAGCCCTCGATCGCGGCGATGCTGCTCCTCTTCCGAGGATTCTGAAAACGAACCAAAAGTTGAAGTAAGTGTAAAACTTTAGCACTAGGGGATCACCAGGCATTCTCTTGCATGAAGGGATTTATTAGCGGCTATTGCTTACGCTTTTTCTGTTGTTCTTTTATATTTTCTGCTATACAAAAACCAGCGCTATCTACCGGATTCAATTTTAATCTAAACCATCCCCATGCGTGTGTAAGCGCAGAATACATTTTGCAATTGTCACGTACTTGAGTTTACTAAAAAAAACTTGTTCAGAGGTATATTTATAAAGTTAAAGATAAATTACAAATATGCATGTTTATTACTCACTGCTTTTTGCTTAAACACAAATACTTATCTTCCAACATTGCTGAACACTTGCACATCACAAATTACGTCGTCAGTCAAAAGGAAAAGTCAGTATCTACATTAGCACGTAGAACAGAAAAATTATTTTAAAATAACTTTTTTTCTTCTCTAATTTTCTCAAGTAAACGAGGACAAGAAACGAAGTGTCTAGTATATTAAAGATTATTAGTAGATTTAAAAACTCGTGCATAAAAAATAAATATATATTAAACTGCATCCACAAATCTGTATGCACAAAGTGCACACACGATTCATAATAGTAGTAAAATATAACGAACGAAATATAAATAATAGAAACAAACTAACGAAATTTTGGTAAACAACAAATAATCAGAAAAAAGTAACAAGGTGTACAGGTAGATGTTCGTTTCAATAAATTAGAATTAAAATAAAGAAGAAAGGGGAGAAAAAGTGATATTTTAACAATTCCAATTTATCGTATCGGTTTTTTTAACAGTAAGCGTGATAAATGACGTTCAGGACTTAAGTTCACGACACAATTATTATTTAAAATTCGAAGTAGTTACATATTTTTCGAAGTAGTATTAACATGGTTTTCTAGTAGTCTAGTTTGAAAATTGGTTTTGATTATTGGGACACGTTTCAGTTATTCCAGTTTGACTCACATATGCTGCCAGATAGCAGCAGGCATGAAGTATCTGGAATCATTCGAATTGATCCACCGAGATCTGGCTGCTCGGTAAGTTCTGCCGCCGTCGCGTTCCTAATACCAAGCAAGACAGATAAACCTCAGTCACCCGTTCAGGAATAGAAGTCAGACAGTCAATTGTCTTTCTCCTTCATATTACATCCAACAACATTTACAGAACACATAATCGTCCCTCTTCATCAAATAACTATCACATCGCCGTTAAATTGCATGTTTTCGATGTTGCATTGAAGAAAAATCATTAATATTCAACCATCAATGCATTTAATGTTACCATTACGCATACCATGGATAGCTAAGATAATTTAAACAAAATTGGAGACCTAAAATCAATACCTGGTTGTAGAACTAATGCAGCTGCAGACGCTAATTTTCTACAAGATGACGAAGATTAGAAGAATGTAGTTTGTTAATCATCAAGGTTTTGGATATTAAGCAATGTCTTTGTAACTTTCGTAACACTATGTCTATTTTACAGCAATATAACAGCGACTGAAGATCTTCGTGTTAAAATATCGGACTACGCAATGTTCTGTGAGGAATTCGTGACTGATTATCATATCATGGCTGACGGCTGCCGCTTCCCCTTACGTTGGATGGCTTGGGAAAGCTTGCTGATGGTAGGTATTACTTATGTACGACAGGTAATAATTATTTTACAGATTTTACTTCCTGCAATCTAATAGATTTTCACAGAAGTAAACGATCTAATTTGCGAAATGGTTATTTCAAAATTTCTTTTCATTGTTCTAGGGTGTTTATGCTCCATCAAGCGATGTGTGGTCATTCGGCGTAACGGTATGGGAGATATTAACTTATTGCCTCGTCAAGCCCTTCGACGAAATGAATGACAACCAGGTGAGCATCTTGCATTGTTATATTTATATTACTAATCTACTATGTAGGACCAATTATATTGATTCATATAAATGTTGATTTCAAATGTTGCGCCTGACTTCTGTTAATAAACGTATATGATGCTCAGCCAACACACAAATAAACGGAAAAAATAATGTTTATTATTTATTAACATTTAAATTGATATTACACCATTTTTCTCTTCTCTTTTTCGAACAATAGACTGAAATATAAAATACATGTCACATTTAAACTATTCTTCTATCCAGCCAGTCTTACAATGCATCCTCTTTGAATCCCAGAGCAGATTTTACAACATATCCTTCTGTCTGAAATATAATATAATATATAACAAGCTTCAAAGCTACGTCTTGTAAGAGTATAATCGGTATAATCAATACGTGATTGTGATTGTTGTAGGTAATTGCAAACGCGAACGAGTGGCGTCGTGGCGGTCGCGGTGCCCGGGTGCCAGCAGCGCCGCCGCCGCGCTGCCGCCGCGAGCTCTACGACCTCATGCACGAGTGCTGGCGACGTGAACCTGAACAGCGCCCGCGGTTCTACGACCTACATCGCTTCCTCGACCGTATGACCAATGGCGTTAAGCCACCTTTTATTCCTTGAAGTAACATCTTCATTCTTTATGGATTTAAAATTTAAATATCGTTATACGCGATTGTATATTATGAAACTAAGAAACCACATTAATGGCTTTAGTTTTTTGTATCTTGGCTCAACATGTGGTTTCTAACAATTTTACCATATTGGTTTTAATCGAACGAGACTTGTATTATAAAACACGGCTATACGATATTTACAACATATAAGTAACGGATAATATCCATTGAAGATATTTTAAGACGTATCGAAAATATTGGACTTAGTTCTTTCATTATAACGTTTTAGAATTACTATATTGGCCAATACTAGATAAAATCAATGAACTTGTCAGAGCTTCTTGTATTAGTATGTAAGTTTAGCTTTAGTTGATTTTTCTCTAGTGTTGGCCTAACTCTACTTCATCAGTATTTTAAATAGTATTATTATAAGATACATGACATTCAAATATCATACAATCATTTTAACGTATTAAATCACGCTTATAGTATATCATATCAAGAGTTCTTCACCTTATTATATGGGAAATCGATATTTCTTACACGGGCGTTGAAACCTCTGAGTGGCCTTTTTAGGTAGCTAAAATGCAAAAGCATAGATTGTTAAATTAGATAGATGGTCTTGGAATGGATTGTGATTGCTATTCGGAGGTTAGCCCGTGTTCTATCAAATATTTTGTCAATATATTAATAAACGTATCAATAATACGTATGGCTTCTTACCTATCCCCAGCGCTGCCTAGCTAGCGCCTTCTACATCTATTGCTGCCACTCCCAAGTAGCATTCCCTCTTTGTTGGATCCTACTTTAATCGACGCAGGTACATTTGTTAGTTAAAATAATATCTATTTTCGTGAGATGCTAGGATACTGATTTCTCAACGTTTATCACAAGGGTGTAATTCTTATGGACTGAGTACTGTAACTTGACACCGGTGTACATTGTTTGTGGATAAACGATTTGTTAAAGTAGTGTGCTAACATTTTACGCTCAAATTGTATATCCAAAATCTAATCCTATTTTTTTACCCTCTTTTAAATCCTAAGATATACTTTAAGAGATTAGTTTTATCCTCTGCGGCGATCGACATAGGCTTCTTGTTTTCTTCGATCATGTTTTTTATATGGGATCACATGACAGATGAGTTAAAAGAATATTTTGGTGAAGTGTTGGACTTTGCGGATTGCTTGTTTGCTGAAGCTGGTCATCAGTCATGTGAACTGATAATTATGATCCAAAGTACCGAATTACTTCTATATATATACGAGTATATCTATTTTTCACTCCTATCGCTAATATATTTATATTTAAATATCAGAATTATGTTTGTAAATATTATTAAAAATCCCCTTAAGACCTTGCCTGATTCATCGGCTTCTAATGAATAATCCCATACGTATGTACAGTTACAACTGCAATAGTTCTATTACAATACTCATTCTGCAAATATACAATGCTTCAAAAGATAATAGTTATAGGTAATTGTACTGGGACTTGCCTAAGAGATGGGGTGATAAATATTTAATCTTAAAAGATATAGTATAGAAATAACCGCGGATTAAAAAAATCGCATTTTCAGAAGAATAACATCTTCTTCTATGAGCCAGTGGATAGACTTAAGATTTTGAATTATTCAAACTTTCAAATAGAGATAGTCTCACTTCCATCAAATCTGATATGAATAAAAAAATATAGTTGCGACATGACTTCTTCGTAACCACACTCAGTTTTAACTGTACAGTTTGACTGTTTCGCTAAAACTGAATGTGTGTAATAAGGTTTAGGCGACTAGGACATTAATCCCAGTTAGTTTGACAACAACAGTAAAAGATCGACAACTTTTGATAAAGAATAACGGACCTGATCCCACCAGACATATCTTTTTATTAGTGTTGTATATAGGCAAATTAGTTGCCAATTGTAAATATTAGAGTCAAGGGTACGAGTGAATGATAACACACGGTTAAGAGTCAAATACGAACAGAGATAATTACATCTTATCCTATAACATCAAATAAATGACTTCTACCATCAGAAGTCCAGTCGTAATTCTGACATCGGACGGGAACGTAAGGTAGTAAATAGGTAGCGTAGGGTAGTAGATAGTAGTGTAGTGTAGTGTAGTGTAGTGTCTTTTTAGTTTATTATGATGTTTATTTCCAACTTTTTTGCTAATTTGCGTGTGATTCTCGCATAGCAATAAATAGTTTATAAGGACGTATATAATAATTAATGTAGTTTTGGGACTTAAGGATAAATGTGCTATTATACGACTCCTTATTATTATGCAGTGTTTGATTAGATTACCATCTCATTAAATTTATTCTTATGTTGTGTAAATGGGATGGATGACAGGTGTGTGTTAGTTCGTAATTCTAGATATAAATAGTCAAATCATTCGTAGATTGATGCTGCTTGAGATTTGTCTTTACGTTTCATCATCTCATTAGTATACTAGAATGTCGATAGAAACACAGATACTGCATAATAAAGGGAGGATTTAGTGGAAATTGTACATAAGATTACAGTTGAAATAATTCCTGTAATTCCACAACTGTGTCTTAGCACATTTATTATTATGTCTGTAACGGATGTAGGGTGATTCAAACAGGGGAAAAAAGATCTCAACCCGAACCTATCAATAAGTGCCGCGATATCAGCCGCCGTGTTCTCTAATGAAATTTTAATTGCCAACTAAATTGCCACCATTTATATGACTAGGAGAAATAATCAATGAGATTTGTGACGACCGCGAAAAACGTAATAATATAGCGTTGTAAAGCCCGTTACGTAACTTAAGTTTTAACTCTAACATTCAATTGTTAAGTGCGTGCGTAGCCAAACTTTAACTGTCAGTTAAAATGGTACGGTAAATGTAACAATCATTGATATTATGGTGACAGAACCAATCTCACTCGCACACATGTGGCACCCAGTATAAGCTGAGTGTACCAGTATTTTATATCCCCCCCCTCCCAAAAATTACTCGAAATAGTACTCAGATATTGAAAAAAGTTATACAGTTAAAATACAGCTATATTTTAAATCATTAATTTCGTCTTATTTTTAATTTAAAAATTTCATTTTATTTTTTAAAAGTGTTAGTAAAATACAACACTTTGTCGTAGATCTTTGCTTCGAGAGCACTCTCTTGGTTACCTCTGCCAGTATCAATATTCTCGGAGTTAACATATCGAGTTCTTATTGTTCGGCTTGACACACTGGCCTTGCGGAGGGACGTTAGTTCCCTCTGCATTTTTACAGCATCTACCACGGAGAGTGCTTTGAAGAATTCTAACATCGAACGAATCAACAGACCGCCGGTACCATCCACACCATCTTGATGGCTGGCAATCCTCAACTGTGCGTTTTCTCGAAACTTTCTGCCTAGCACAGTCGCGTTGTGGAATGGTTTATCCTTGGCCGTATTACTAAACCGCTGCGACTTAGTCGTACAAGACGCGAGCATATCAACTTATCAGTATTGCGGATATCTATGGGCGTCGATGAACATCTAGATGTTCCCGCCGTCCGTTTGCCCCCTGCTCTCATAAATAAATAAAAAGTAGTAATTGACAGCCATCCTATTTAAATAAATACATTCAAAAAACAACTTAAAACTAAACAATAGGGGAGCATTATTGCAAAAAAAAATGTTTGATGTGTAAACAGCATGAATCAAATCCAAAACTATCAATTACTGGTACATATACCTTACACACGCACAATTTCGACCATACAGTTCGACTGTTTAGTTAAAACTAAAGATGTATGTATACAGAGTGATTCTTAACTGACGGATCAACGGTTTTGTGGAGGTAGAGGACCTCAATAGCTATCATTTAAACGCAGAGTATGTTGCCCGATTTTCTATAGTTTTGAAGTTATTTAATTTTTTGTAAAAAAATCGGAAAAATCTGATTTCCGACTTAAATTTGACCGTGCGTCCAAAATAATGTGTTCACAGTGGTCATTTTTTTTTCTTTAACACGCCTAATAAATAGGCTTTCGTACTCTTATCCCTGTTTTGGAATAACTCACACGAGAACTAAATAAAAAAAAAATTGAAAGTTTTCTTAAAATAAAATTTCTTCCTCTTTTGAGAAGCTGTAATTTTTTATCATACCAACTTATACCTACAAGTTTTTTCAAAAACTGCGCCTATGCCTGTAGAATAATCCAAAAAGAAAAACCAAAAAAACCTTTTCGCCTTTCGTTTGTTTTTCATGTAAGTAGGACGATTTGAAATAGTCGAGGCGACAACCTCTTGTAACTTTCATAAAAAACATGAAAATATTTTTTTAAGAGGTCTAAAAAGCAACATTTTTAACTTGTTTCAATAAAACATTACTTTTAACATAAGTAAAAAATATTAAACCGTTGATTTTAGCTTATTTTCACATTACGATGCAATTTTGAATATAAACCTACACTACGTACTACGATTGATCATAACTTAACGTGATGGATAATATTATCTGCATTTTTTTTACAAGGAAATGAGTAAAAAACAGTCATTTTATGTGAAATTTTATGTTTTAATTAAACAAGTTAAAAATGTTACTTTCTAGACTTCTTCATCATCATCATCATCATTAACAGCCTTAGGTCGCCCACTGCTGACTTCTTACAAAAAAATAATTTTCATATGTTTTTTATGAAAGTTACAAGAGGTTGTCGCCTCGACTATTTCAAATCGTTCTACTTACATGAAAAACAAACGAAAGGCGAAAAGGTTTTTTTGGTTTTTCTTTTTGGATTATTCTACAGGCGTAGGCCCAGTTTTTGAAAAAACTTGTAGGAATAAGTTGGTACGATAAAAAATTACAGCTTCTCAAAAGAGGAAGAAATTTTATTTTAAGAAAACTTTCAATTTTTTTTATTTAGTTCTCGTGTGAGTTATTCCAAAACAGGGATAAGAGTACGAAAGCCTATTTATTAGGCGTGTTAAAGAAAAAAAAAAGTCCACTGTGAACACATTATTTTGGATGTACGGTCAAATTTAAGTCGGAAACCTGATATTTCCGATTTTTTTACAAAAAATTAAATAACTTCAAAACTATAGAAAATCGGGCAACATACTTTGCGTTTCAATGATAGCTATTGAGGTCCTCTACCTCCACAAAACCGTTGATTCGGCCGTTAAGAATCACCCTGTATAGCGGGCTTTACATAACTAGGACACTAATATCAGTCAGTTTATGCACAAGTAGCTTTGAAACTAGTCTAAGATCGCTTGGCAACTTAAATTTTATTATAGAATAGGAATGCTGATCCCACCCGAAGTCTGTTTAATTAGTGTTGTACATAGGCAAATTAGCTGCCAACTGTAAATAGTAAAATTTAAGGATAGGAATTAATATATAGTGTAGAAGATGATGTGTGGTAGGATTAGGATAACACCGTTATGAGATACGATTAGGGATAGTTACATCTTGTCCAATAACACCAAATAAAAGACGTTTGCCAACAGAAGTCATGTCGCGATTCAGATTTCGAGACAATCTCAATGCACGATGCTATAGCATAAGTTAGGATACTTTTCAGTTCGTTATGATGTTTATTTTCAAATTTTTAACAAACACTGCGTGTACCGCGAACAAAGCATTAATAGTTTGTAATTAGTTATAAAATTAACATAGTTTTGGGACTTAAAAATAAATGTGGCATTATACGACACCTTATTATTATGCAGTGTTTGATTAGATTACCATCTCATTAAATTTATTCTTATGTTGTGTAAATGGGATGGATGACAGGTGTGTGTTAGTTTGTAATTCTAGATATAATTAGTCAAATCATTCGTAGATTGATGCTGCTTGAGATTTATCTTTACGTTTCATCATCTCATTAGGATACTAGAATATCGATAGAAACACAGATACTGCATAATGAAGGGAGGATTTAGTGGAAATTGTACATAAGATTACAGTTGAAATAAATTCCTGTAATTCCACAACTGTGTCTTATCACATTTATTATTATGTCTGCAACGGATGTAGGGTGATTCAAATAGGGACAAAAAGATCTGTACCCGAACCTATCAATAAGTGTCGCGATATCAGCCGCCGTGTTCTCTAACGAAATTTTAATTGACAAATAAATTACGATCATTTAGATTACTAGGAGAAATCATCAATGAAATTTAACCGTCAATTAAAATGTACAGTTAAAGTTTTGCCTACACTCGCACAGTTTGAACCGTACATTTCAACTCTTCAGTTATAACTGAAGGTGTGTAGCAAGTTTTACGCTACTAGGATACTGATCCCAGTTAGTTTATCCATAAACACTTTGTAAATAGCCGAAGATTGCTAGGAAAATTAAATTTGGTTAAAGAATAGGGGAGCTGTTCCCACCCGAAATCTGTTTAATTAGTGTTGTATATAGGCAAATTAGCTGCCAACTGTAAATAGTAAAATTAAGGCTACGAATAAATAATTTAGTGTAGAAGATGATATGTGGTAGGGTTAGGATAACGCAACCGTTAAGAGTGTGATACGAATAGGGATATTTACACCTTATCCAATAACGTCAAATAAATGACTTTTGCAATCAAATTAAAGTTACCACTCTTAATATATATTTAAAATAAAGGGGGCAAACGAGCGGCAAATATAGTTATGTGAGTAGTCTTGTATGATGGCAAATTAGTTGCCTAGTTAAGGAAAGTATAATTGATTGATAATGAATGATTAAAAAAAAATATAAAATAAGTATTGGTTTGATTGAGGTACTGTAAACGAAAGTTTGATTGGAATTTTATCTAGTGATCGGGAATAAAAAAAAGTTTGAAGGCACGTACTTAGTTGGACAAAAAAATGAATGAATGTGTGGGAGTGACTGAGAATTAGATATAATCTCTAAGTAATAAATGTACATTTTGTCTTTATTGCCATAGGTTAGATAAAGTTTTATTTCTTAGATCATCTCTTAGAACTCCTCAGTTAACATTTGGATTATTTTTCTGAATTCCTTGTACATATATTCAAATAGGCATATTGTACAATAGTAAGGAAGTAGAGAAGGAGCAATATCAGAGCCGGCGTATTTCTTGTGAATATTTTACGAGTAATTTGAACATACTTAATGTACATACAATATTAGTTGTAATAATTATAGTTAAAAAAATAATAATTTAAATAAGATAATCTCATGTAAAATAACGGCGTAATTGACTAGTTGGTATCTACTTAATACACGTGAGTTAGGCCGTGATTTTAAAAATGATATAGCATAGATTTTAGTATAATCTTAAAGCATCGTGCTAACACCAATCTATGTCACCACTGGCTCTTTGTATATCTATCTACATATAACCATAATTAGAACTAAATGAAATTGAAGGAAAACAGGTAACCTAGGTTAGGCTCGTCCCTGCAAGAATGTATTTCATTTTATAGAGTTAGAAATTAGTATTAATCATCATAATATAATATCGTCATATAAACATTAATTATTGTATTTTAACGTATAAAATTAGACCATACATTGAAACATGGATTAAAATCGTGGGTTCCGTACAACGAATGTTATTGAAAATTTATGTAAAAGTTAACCTATCTGCAGTTCGTCAATAGTTGGGTTGCACGTATTTAAAAATAAAAATAATTTGTATATCTCATAAATGGTTAATATGCATAAAACTTAAATAAGACCACTTTATATGTATTTGTTACCTTATAAACTCAACGACGTATGAGAACAATTGTCATTATATTTATGTAATTTTTAAATTTACGTATGATGATTAATGGGATTAGGCCAAGAGTGCAGCATATCTAAGTGTTTACTTATACTAAGTTATTCATATTAATATATTATAGTACCTTTACATAGCGTAATTTTGATCTAACGTCCTGTAGATTACAAGATATGCATGTGAATCAATGTCGATATATGTTTTCATGTGTCCTTTTTGCTATTGGTGTAATTGTATAGGGCATACGATCCTTCTATTATAACTTCATATCGTATATATGTATATTTACTTACCAAAACCTATGTCAAAATACTTATAATGTTATTATTAATTTTCATATATTATTCGTATTTCTATTAATTTATAAAATTGGCATGTAATTAGAAAGGGAAGGTCGATCGCAAAAATACTATTTTAGAATTAACATCCTTAAACGTGAATTTCAAATGTCGTGGCACTTGTTTAACACTATTATTATCACTGTTTTTTTCAAAGAGAATGAGAGGGATGGCAACATTGTAATACGGGTGCTACTTCAGTGGAGATTCAACGTTACTATGCGTATTAATTGCGAAAGGCCGCTTATTGAGTGTTGGGACCAATGATTCGCATTCGAACATTACATTAAATGACTAAATTCCATTAAATATCGATATTTCTCTAACACCATTCAAAAACAATCAGCGTAACATGACTAACAATAATAATAAAATCTTGTCATTCAGCTCAAGAAAATTATAATTAGCGAAAAATTAGGTCCAGTGATTGAAAAATTGTAAGAATGTTGTATAAAATTTCATTAAATTATCTATAAACTAGCTGTGATCATTAATATGGTCATATATAGTTTATAGACAATTGATGAATATTGTGTTTGATAATAATTGATTTTTTGTTAGTTTCTCATGAAATTTATTTATTTAGTGGAATTTTAAACATACCATATCTGTGAAAACGGCCATATTTATCTTTCGAAACATATCTATGATGAAAATATCTCATCTCAATTTTAATTATAAATATATATCGTTTACTTTGAAATTAAGTCTTTTAATATATTGTATTCTTTATATGTAACATATGTACCCAGTCTATGTTACTTGTAAGTGGCTTTTGATCCCTACCCATAGTGTGACTACATTAATGTTTTGAGTGTTTTCTATGTGTCTATTATAAATATCGTGTATTATTAGCGCTGTTATAATTAACAGTAAATGTAATAGATTCATTCGATGTCACATCTTGTCTATGTCTTCAATGATAACGAATAGAAAAATCAATAGTCGCGCTAACCAATGTCATGAAAATTAACACTGAAAGGTTTTCTCATTTTATCTATTCGATTTCATGCAGTAAATCTATCAAACCTTTCTTTGTCATTTTCTGATGTGCTTTTTACTTTTTAGATTGGTGAATCTATCTTGATTGTGTAAACTTCACGCTCTTAAAATGAAATCAATTCTGTAGGAACACTAAATAATGGAAGACTTTTAAGGCGAAAATGCCTCCTTTTTATGTAATTTTAAATGTTAAAATAAATGTTGAATATATGTCAATAAAGTGTTGTTTTATTTATAAACCTACTCTACCAAAACACAATATTTTTATAAATTAGTTAATTACGTTTTATTCGTCAACCTTTGAAGTGTAGTGCGAAAATTAAGGGATGGAGAGTAAGATACAGAAGAGTAGGAAAAATAGAAAGGAATGGAAATGAACAATGGGTTGAGGCTGGGAATGATAGATAATGATTTTGTATATCGTCTTATTGAGAATAAAAGTATTTAAACCTAAATCTAGATAATAGATTGTGAACTCTAGTCGTTTTTAATGTTAATGACATTTTGTAATGCTTCTTGTTGAAAGTACTATAGTACAAGCCCAGCCTAGTTTTCTACTCTTTATAATCTTCTATACTAATATAATAAAGCACAAACACACACTTCTTTGTTGCCTAAGATGTCAGCAATCACAGCATATTTTTGAATAATTATTTTTTTAATAAAAAGCCCTACACTTACGTCACGCTTTAGGCTATATATTTTCACGCCATTAAACTTAGGGGGTAAATATTTTGGATAAAAACAATAATGTGGGAAAGAGACCATAAGTTGCTGCCAACATCAAGGAAGCAATATTGCCATGGTTTTTCATCATGTCATGTCATTTTGACATTTGCAATTGATAATTTGACAAATGTAGGTAAACAAAGAAATAGTTTTTATAATTTCATGCGGATGAAGCCGCATAGGAACAGCTGGTATAATATATAATATGTACGTCGGTAACTCAGGGGTTTAAGTACTTGATTTGTTCTTGGTTCGAATCCAATGTGATTTTCTATTTTAGAATTTTATATGTACATAATTTACCCGACGTTTTTACGGTGTTGAACATCGTAATGCAACGTGCACATTTCGGCGAAGTAATTCAAAGATATGTGTGAAGTCAACCAACCAACTGGGCCAGCGTGGTTGACTAAGGCCTAGTTACCCTAGGTAGGATACGAGCCCCTCAGTGGGGACGTATAGTGAGCTGGTGATGATAATACTTACGACTCTCTTTATCTCCATCCTCAGCTCCCTTCTTGTCCCCGCCGCGGCTGTACCCTAACTTTTTTTTAATTAATACCCAGCGCTTAACTACGATCTCTACTGATGTTAAGGGATGTGGTCGAAAGATGGTATTGCGCTAACTTAATAAACGCCTATTCATTTTGAAGATACCTACGTTATACTCGAAGTGAATAAATGACGCCTGCAGCTTGTTCCAATTATTTTCGAATACCTTACCTCTTTTCATTTTAACTGGTGTGTTACTGTCGGTGATCTCGGCGTAGCAACCTATCTTTTTTCTTATAGCACTGCATTATAGAGCACATCACTTATATTCGCCGCAGAAACAGTCTCCCGAATCGAAATAACTCGCGTTGCTTCGCATCCGCAAAGTTAAGCAGCCTTAAGGGAAGCAGAGCACACAGCTGAGCTAATAATTTTCGCTTGGCAATATCAAAAATAACAAATGCTGAAGACATTGATTCGTAAAGCAACTTCCATATAATAGTTTATTTCTGTCAGCTCACTCTGCATGTATTATGCTGACATGTACATATTACCTTCATGTGCAACGCATTTCTTTTATCGATGGCCTACGTGGGTGTACGTGCGTACATCCGATTCAAAACTTTATAAAACCCGTTTACCAGATTTAATATATTGACTATATTAGAATATGTTTCAAATAATGTGAGCAATGAAAAAAACAGACTTCTACAGTATTTACGATTTATTATAATATGCAACATCAATTAAAAAATTTGAACATAAAAACAACAAAAGCTGCCTAAATCAAGCAATGAAATCCCTAAACATTTAGCGTTAAAATGACTACCATTTATAGGAAACAGTTAACCTAGATATTGAGATGAGATAATTGGTATGATTACGATTATATTGAATAAATTAATTACTTCAAATATTATGCACTATAACATTTATGATCGGCGACATGGTTTTTGAGCGATAGCATATATTATACTTTTGACACTATTTGTTGGAAAGTAATCAAAATTCCATTAAAACTTGGTAATAAATTCTCTACGAAAAATGCTTAATTCATAACATATCAATGATGAAAATACATTCCTAACATTTTGTCGTAAAATAAAAAACATAAATCAAAGACATTTAAAAATATATATAGACTTGACATAGGGAACAACATTTTTTGACCGGTAACTTCTTTGAACGGTACTAGGTTAGTTGTCAAGTTTAGTAGGTCACCTCATGTCCTTATATTGACATGTTATACAACATTTTACAAAATTATAATAAGTCCCATCTTTTGTTATAAAACTAAATAAACAGTGTTACAAAATAATAAATATAAACATTAAAATATTATTAATCATATTGACATGTGATTTTGAGGATCTACCAAAAGATAGCGTTAGTTATTACTATGCGAAAAATATTCCAAGTGAAGTCTATGCCTACTCTATATATATTTTTGAATATCTTTGGCTTTTGTTTTACAGAGCGTTTCAATGTTTTTGTCGGCTCTGCGCAATCATTCTGACACCTCCCGCTACACTTGCATTGTGTTCTGCACCGACTCCCGCGATATTCCGAGCCTTCGTGATATTTGAATAACACAATACATACGATGCCAAAACTAATTCCTCGCTCAAAAGCCAACTCGAACACATATAACCTATACTCAGATAATATACCTATTCTATGGGTTAGTCCTAATATGACTAGCCGCAATTACAGCTTCTGTTTGAATATGTAAATATTTCGCTTTAACTTGTAATTGATTAAATAAATTTTACAACCGCACTCAGAAACATTAAGTGGTATTTTAAGAGTAAATTGAGTATGAAAAAACACTATGGACCCAAAAAATATAAATTATGCTAAGAAATTCAAATCAAGCAAATGTGTGAGTAATTATTAATAATATCAATTACTATACACTTATACAGGGTAATTACTTATTTTCCAGAAAAAATATAGTGTTAGCTATCGTCAATACTGATCACATTTATGAATTAAAAAATTAATAACATCTATGTAAAAAATAATCCTAGCAAAAAACTACATATTTGATATCGTACATTTATCTGATTTTTAGTGGTAAATAAAAAATAACCCTGTATAAAGAATCGCATACAGTCACTTAAAGTATACTTATTCTTACGGATTAATTGTAATGAGTCATTAAAATTCAACTAATGAAAATGCTATGTCATACCAACATCATGTAATAATATATTTAAAATTAGGTACAAATAACCGTCGCTTTATTAATATAACGGAATGTTTTCTGCAGATCTCTCTTCGGAACATTTGATTGCTAAATGAACTACGCTTGCTTATATTCAATAAAATTCAATATATACATAACAACTTAAGGACCATAATGCTTTAAAAAATCATTTTAAAAAATGTACAAAAATACAAAAAAATACAATTTACAAGAAACTATTAAATAAAATAAACATAATTTTATTTAAAAAAATACATCTAGTGATAAAAATTAATTAATAAAAGTATGACGCATTTTAGCTTTATATAGCCTAACCAACAATATAGAAATCCTGGCAGTAGGTTCTTTATTACATTACTTTCTAATTAGTAAACGAATTGTGTAGTTCTACATTTGTTTTCTGCAATATAACGAGGGTTTTTATATTCCCGGTCAGGCTATTACAAACTTTATCTGAGTACTGAGTGATGTGACACAATTAATTATTGACATGCAAATAACGACTCGTTATTTTTCTCTAGTGCCTTACGCTATTGACTACATCATACGCAATTTAACAATACAATTAATTTCGTCCTTGTTGACAACATTGTGCGTTAGTTACAACTTATAATTATATGGCAATCTTCACAATATACCCATGTATTATGTCTTTTATTGGACGTATATTTGTGGTCTATGCCTAACGTCATCTACATCTCAGAGAATCACATACAGTGGAGAAAAGTCCTTCGAAAACCCTTGAAAATGAAGAATGGGCGAACGATGCAGGGAGAGATATATATATATATATATAGAGAGAGAAGAAGAGGGAGAAAGAGATAAGACGGAGAGAGAGAGAGATGCGTGGTCATGTACTGCATAATGTCATCTTTAAAATACCTATTTAAAGTTTCTTGTCTTGTGTTTTTAATGGAGATTGGAATGCAGAGAGCAAAAACATTTTGCCAAGAGTATTAGTCAAAATATTTTTAAAGTCAACTAATTCAGATTTTCAAGGAGATCGAATGTAAACTTAAAACTATGTAAAAACTTACATAAAAATATTGATTTCAGTGCATCAAACTTACCTGGCTATCGTAATAAAGTGTCACAAGTTTTTTTACAAGATATTTGTCAAATTCAAGTCTTATAAAATGTTCATATTTTCTGATAAAAGTCATCGTGATAGTAGTGCAACTCTCACTGGGCCAGATAAATTCGTCGGACTATACCTTTTTAGTTTGTTTCTTTTACTTGACATCGTAATAATAAAAAAAGAATAGTAATCATAATTGTCACAACTCAAAACACAATCCATCGTTTTAAAAAGTTTCTAAAAGGTATATTTATATAAAAAAAATCACTGGGAAAAAACATACAAAATAACAATGTCTCATAACAAATATAAAAATCTAATACTTTTACAACTTTGTATTCAAAGTTAAAAAAAAATACTTGTAACAAATATAAATTACATTAAAATAAAATGTAAAATAATTCACGTAAAAAAATCCCATGAGATTCATTCCTACTTTTTAATTAATTTTTTGTAAGTATTCAGTATAGAAAAATAAAAAAAGATATATCCAAATATTCTTGAAATTTCAATCATGATCATAGAATAATGTCGAATTAAAAAAAATACATTTACCATATTTTATAATAATAAACATTTAAATTGCAAACTGACGGATTTGATGGGCGGTAAGTAGAATGTGAAAGTTTTATGGAAAAAACCAATAATTATTTGATATGGCATATATAGGTCTACAAGGATCATTTTTCAGTTGGCAATTTTGTGAACTAACAATGTCATCTTTAAAGCGTCAGTTTTGACCAATAAGAGAGCAGCAACTGCACTGATGAATGTCGCCATTTTGATAATTCCGAAATTCCTTAAAAAATGTCATGTGGGCTGACCTAATAGGGCAATGAGCATGATAATATCAACTTATAATTACTCGTTAATTCTGGACAAAATTCTGAACAAAAAAGTATACAACCCACCTCGTTAATCCTAAAGTTGTATCAATTTGTGACGATGTATCAATTGAAATAATAAACAATTAGGACGTGCATTCGTAGTATAGCGTGGAAGAACAATTAAAAGATGGGTAGATGAAATTAAGGCAGTGGCGAGACATACTTGGACCAGGACGGCAACATAGAGTAATGGAGGAAGTTGAAAGAGGTCTATGTCGGTAACGGACAAACAGATAATCAAAGAAGACATTTACACTTGTAATTTAGTGTAAATTTTAAATATCTGGGTAAAGAGTATTATTATTATTACATGCATTCGGGCCATAAGTTGCTAATCATTAGCATAGTCATATAGTTTGGTTTGGCAACATGGGCGAATTTCGCAAGAATTTGGGAATTATTTGTTTACTGGCAACACTAAATACTGTTCCTTGTCAATGTCAACAGGATGCCACAAGATCCTTGTAGGTCTAAATTGTTAAATCCGTCACTATTTTACATCACGTTAGAGAACGTCTTAAATATTATAGTAGTATTATTATGATTATACGAAACTTATATTTACAGTACCTTTTATGAGTATTATGACTTAAGAGCGAAAGAAATCCCATTGACTTGTATCTTGGTTGTCACATATGACCATAACCAATGGCTCCCGAAGGTAAGCACGCTCTACACCCAGGCACATACCTACTGCTATATTGTAAATGGGACTTCCAGCCTGAAATAACATAAAAAAATATATTAAATATCATTAATCATACTAATATTATAAATGCGAAACTCTAGATGGATGGATGGATGTTACGAATTGTTAAAAATGTTTTGTCTAAAGTAATTTTGGAAAAATATATTAAATGCTTATTTAGGTAAACACAAAAATCACACCAGTATCCCCCCCCCCCTTCTAAGTCTTTCCATTAGCAATTTTCATGTTATGGACCAAACTGTGCTCTCAAAATGATGTCACACCGCTAAGTATTTGACTAAGTAGCAGATAGTAATTATGCTTAAAAATGAAATTAGTATTACATTTGAATCTTTAATCTCAAAAAAGCACATTGTCAGCAAAGATATGGCATATTGGCCTTACTGAGTTTAAAAAGTTAGTTAAAACAAGGGAGTGTCAAGGAAACAAGACGGAGTAGTTGTGTTAGATTTTATAGCACATCCAAATGTAATTATAAAAACTTTATTTAATTGTGTACATTTGGGAAATTTTCAATTGCAAATGTCAACATTCAAATGAACAAATTGACAACGAAAGCCTTTCACATTGGAGAACAATTACCGTTACCATGGCAATCATGCTTCGTTGATGTCAGCTTGTAGTTTATGGTCAATTTCGCACATGCTGGTTTTTTCAATTTATTTACCCACTTAGTTTAATAGCGTGAAAATATATAGCCTAAAGCGTGTCGTAAGTGTAGGGCTGTTTATAAAAGAAAGAATTATTCAAAAATATGCTGCGATTGCTGACATCCTACGTCACTAAGTAGTGTGTGTTTACGCTTTATTATTTAAATAGATATAGAAGCATAGATTGTAAATATTATGTATATACTTTTCTTAAAATAACAACGGAATAAAGATTTTTGACTGCCGCATTCAATTAGACATTTACCTCTCCCTTGTGTTTCCATTCCTGAGTGCCGCCTAGCTCGTGACATTTGCCCAGTATCGGGGCCATGGTGTTAACAGCGTCCAAGCAAAGAGTGCCACTCAGTACCAACTCATGGCGGTCGGTCTCGTACCATAACTAAAACATACAAAAAATATATCAAAATGCATGCCGCAAGCCTATATCTGCTTCTCGAGAATTGCTTTGCAAAATAATTAATTATTTTGTGATAATTTTCTCATCAAGTATAGACATCGGTCAACTAATCATAGTAATATTATAAATGCGTAAGTTTAGATGGATGGATGGATGGATTTTTGATTGTAGCCTAAACGGCTGAACGGATTTTGATCAAATTTGTCATAGATGTAGATTTTTTAATTCCATACTGACGGATACGCGGGAAAAGCTAGTATTTTATAATTTATTAATATCATATTTTTGACAGCAAACTGTATGTTTAGATAAAATATATCTTTAAAGAAAAAATCCTTAGAATTACTGAGTTTTCTTGTTCAAACTTTCTGGTCATTTTACATTTAAATATTTTTGCTGTCATCGTCAGTCGACAATATTAGAAACAAACGTTATAAACGTGTTTATGTGAATGAGTAAAAATAAGTTTTCTTTGTAAATATGATTATGGGTTATTTACCTGATGTATGCCTCTCATGCATTTAGCGAGCACCAATCGGCTGCCTTTAGTCTTGATGTCTTTAGCGCTCTGGACGCATAAGGTGGAACCTTTAAGGCGAATTTGATAAGAATCTGTGTAATTACGCTTCCTGAAAAATAAAGAATTAATTAATATTATGTATTACTGAAGTAATTGAATCGAACAAGTGCATTCAATTAAATTTATACTTCCACTACTTTTCACTTTTGAACAAAACAATACCTGGAATGCCATGGCTGGAATTTATGTTTCTCGGGATCATTAAGAATGGCCATACGTTTCTTGAGTAAAGAATCTTCACCCATCTCTAATTCAGGGTAGACATTGTCTAGATACCACCTGAATGTCTTACACTTGAGACGTTGCCTTAACGCTTTCCTATCCGATATATCCCCAATGTCAACACGACCTGCTGATGGATTAATCTCAATCACTTTTGTCTAGAAAAAAATAAACATCACATTTTAAAAATAGTACACAAAATGTGTCCGACCAGTAACTACACTTAGGAAGAAAAACCATAAATCACTGATTACATGCATGGAAACTCTGATATTACATTCATAGAAACAATAAAAGAGAACTAAAATGCAATAAATGCAAGGAAAAATTAACTTTCAGATGCTTGAAAGGGACAAACGGCAGGGAGGACCCCTTTCTTGTCAGTGCCAGAATTTTTATTTATATTTTATTTATATAAATTATAAGTAACTAGCTGGCGCCCGCGACTCCGTCAGCGCGAAATTAAAAACAAACTTAATCAGTAGCTTGTGTTCTTCCAGACTATATTCTACATCTGTGCCAAATCTTAGCGAGATCTGTTCAGCAATTTAAAAGATACCTTCTAACAAACATCCATCCATACAAACTTTCGGTTTATAAAACTTACCACATATTCATCCATCCATACCCGGGCCATGCGCATAGAGTTACGCGCCATAAAATCTTCTTTCTCGCCCATACCATACGGTCTTCTTTTACGGAACACGTGACCAACTCGACTACAAGGTATGAGCTCTAAAGTACCACCGCACATCCATATCTGAAAAAATGTATAAAACACCCATAAACCATTAGCATGTACTAATACATTGAGAATATACTAGTTTCAGAAAAGACATGCACTTGTCGGCTTCTTAACACTTCTAGTGGATTAGCAAGTTAGGGATGACAAAAGAGGGAGCGAGTACAAACATACACGGCACATTATATCAACAGTTTTTAAAAGTTACAGCTATCTTCAAAAAAGTACATACCCTGAATGATAATTCCAAATTCTCTCCACCCCACACGTTCATACCGGCGTCATATTTGCCAATGAAATTGAAATATTCACGATAAATTGCAAACAAACCGCCTGCTATTGTGGGAGTCTTGATTGGTTTCACCAAATCCATAAATTCTATAAACAAAGAAGATGTATATACTACTGAGAGATTGTATAACCAGATGTCATCGGGAAAAGAAATAAACCAGCAAATAAAATCAAATGCCTATGGTATGAGTGGTTTAATATCTCACCTTTCATAGTTCCTCTGGGTAAACTGTCCCATTTGAAATGAAGTCCCCAATTAAAACCACCTCTTACTAAAGGACTTGAAGAATAATCAAATGTATCGGAGTTGATGACATCTATTACAGGAGCTACAGCCCGATGTGAATACTGTACATGAACGCCGTCCACACCCTCCGAAAGACGTGCCAGCAATGGTCGCAGCCAATCCACATTGACCTCTATATGAGAATCCAGGAAAACCAATACCTAACAAAAACAATATTTCATTACAAATATGCAGAAGAGCATATTAAGTTACAAAGCAGTATTATTGCGCATGGCATCACACAAGATCGCGGTTACCATAAAGACAAACAATAGATTTTACTGCCAAGATGTACTAATACATGAATTAATAAAATTACTTTAACCGGAGATTCATTTCTTAAAGCAAAGCGGAGGCTAAGAGTAAAAAATTCAACATTTACCTCGCCAACTGCATTATCAGCTCCATACAACCTTGCCCGGATCAACCCTTCCCTTTTGCTTGTTCTCAATAGCCGTATATTAATACCAACTTTAGACTTTGAAGTTTTCTCTGCAGACTTATCAATTTTGTTACTGTCATCATTAAAATAATCCATTACATTATCTATCTCAATTTTGTTTGTTTCCAACATTTCCTCTTCTTTTCTCAGCATACTATTGAGATCATTTACAGCATTCTTAACATTTTCATGCAATCCATCCAAATCACTGTAGTCGTCCACTAAAATGATCTCCTTCAAATACTTCAGGTCAGTGCGGTCCAAAATTGAATGAATCGATCTCATTAGGGTTTCAAAATGTTCATTGTAAAAGCAGATAATTATTGATGCTTTCGGCAACTTCTTCTTATATTTTATAACTCGGCACCTTCAAGTTAATGTTCCAAGAATTAGTTATGTTATTGTAAATATGTGTGAAAATGAACATTAGTACTATATTTTCATTACACTCAATTTTATTTATTGCTCTTGTTTGTTTGATCTTCAACTATATTTATGAATTAATAAATTAATATAAATATTATTTACAATAAGATATTTATTTTATATTTATTACTTCATGGATGCAAAAAAAATGTTCAATTGTAAACATTGAGATTCCATTGTCTAAATACAAATCAACTTATTGACATCCCTCTCAATTTGCTTTGACAATAGAAAACAAGATTTTTTAAGGTATATTGGGAACAGAAACATACAGACATATAATTTAGGTATGATTTTCACTGTACATACATTTTGTTTCTGGTGTCAGGAATTATCCTGTGATTTCCAATCCTCTGAGAGATGAGTGCATTAAATGCATGCAAATTGTAACCCTCTTCCCTTAATACCACATCTTGAGCATTTCTGATGAGTCCATACTGATTTTCTGTAAAATACAATTAAAACATCATCTCAAGGAAAAAAAGACAAGGTGTAAAAATATTTTCGAACAAAAATATAAATGAGCGTTTATTTCATGCATCTCTACATTTACTAAAGCAAAAATAGCAACTTTTAACATCTATAACAAATTCCAATTTAAAAATGAATGAATATAACTTTGCTAACTACAAAAAAATGTTCCTTACATCACTATATAAATTTACGAAGGTAAAAAGTACGTAAAGACGTAATTTGAATGAAAATGTACAAAAAAATTTCAATTTGGATTTGCATTTCCGTTTCTGATGTTCACGGGTATTGGATCAAGCAAGAATAGGCGACCCACTGTTTATTTGCCTTTATGTATTAAAAATAAATGCCCCTTTTTAAAAAAAGTTATTTAATTGTATATATTCTACTTTACTGAATATTATCAAACTCAAATTAGTGTGGCAATCATGTCTTGTATCATTTATTTATGGCATATATTTGCCTATTGTTTTCTGACAAAACTGCCCATTTAACCCCGTGTTCAACCAGCCAGATTTGTTGCGATATACCAAATTACTGACAGTTACATCAGCCACGAAAAGTCTTGCGACTTTTGTTTGATCAAATTTGTTCAGATACCGCATCACAGTTCTAGATTTTTGCAATTTTTAAATATCTATATTATGAGTACTCACTATACAAGGCTATGAGTAGAAAGTCAATGAGTTTCAAATGATACATAGAATGATTCTATATAATACTATCTCTTTCTATAATAAACATTATATAATAATGTAATGTCTACTCAATGTTGAGCATATAGTGGTACTATAGCAGATTACTAGAACACTTTAAAGTATGACAATGATTGCACAAAATACAATACACAAATTCTTAGTACAAGGTACACAGTAAAAAAGATTGTTCAACTAATAAAATGTTATTGATGAATATATTAAAAAGAAAATTTAACCTCAACTGAGACTCTAAAAAAAATTAGCTGTTGAAAAATTGGTAAATATGTGTCTAACTGAACTTAAGTTCATTAATAATTAAGATGATAGAGATAGTTGTTCAAATTAAATAACCCAATAAATTTTTGAGTTGATAGCCCTTCTCACCTAAGCTTTTGTCAGGTTTAGCAGCCTTCTTCATTCCCAGTAATCTAGCAAATTTTTCTTTTTGCATGAGCTTTTGTTTGTATTCTGTAATGTTTTTTTGATATTTCCACATCTTACCCAAGTATTTATTATTGGCTGCAGGGCTATCATAGAGCATACTTTTGCCTTCTAACGCTGCAATAGACTTATCATTGTTTTTAATTCGGTCCTTCTCTGCTGAATTAACTAAGTGATAATGCATTTTATTTTCCTGATTAATCTTATTAGTGTCGCCTAAAATAAACCACAAAATAAACAACATTTACACATAAAAAAAAAACTCAAACATAGAAAGCGCGAAATGGTGCTTTTATTTTTTTTACGAATGCAAGTAGAAGCGCAATAAAATAAAGAAACATCAATTTCTATAAAACACAACTATATTTTACACCGGTACATTACGATTACCGTTATAAGGAACTTACTCACCACTTAGATTCAACAACCAGTATAAATACAAAGATATGGTCCATGTTATAGAAGCAATGAGAATACCCCATAAAAAAGAATTATTAAACCTCGCCATTTTTAAGCACATCTAAACAATCGAGCACCAATATGGTGCTTACATCAACGTTGGGCGCTTATGTTGATTGTAACATTTACTATCCACCAAGAAACTTAAAAGAAAAATGATTAACATCATTAGGTTTTAATATCTCCGTTATTTATTTGCGTCTTTTGATCAATTTTATAGCAGCGAACAACACACTCACATACTTCAAACCACGGGGTGACATGACACCGACATACTAAATTATGGAAAAATTGTCCCATGCACAGTGGCGCAGTCTCATGGACAGGGCGACTAAACTTTATAACCAGCCAGTTACATAAAATAGTAGTGTACGCATTATTAGTGACGCTGCGGACGGTAATTAGTAACCCATACTATAGTAAAAATTATAACTCAGTCAGGCTGAGTTGTTAGTACTTTGACACAATATATAAAAATACCAGCTGCTCGCAGTTTCCTTCATGCTACACGAGCGGAACCGCGTGCAGTACTTAGTAGCGTATAATATGTTGTATAGTAAAATTAGTCGTGCTTTCAGGTTTTCTGCATCGTTTTCATAAGAATGGAAATATGTACATGTGTATAACCAATTGGGGTTACGCAATAAACATTTAGTTCCAACTTTGGGTTTCTATTTTAGCAGATTTTTACATCTCTCTGTCAATATATGTAAATATACACCTTTGCAGAGTGTGTGGGTGTTTGTATGGGTGTGGGTGAAGGGGTCACTTGTACGCCATCTCTTGAACAGGGCGAGGAAATAAAAAAAATTGAAACTGACGTTTTGCATCTATCTCAGTCATCGCTATCTCTATTTTCACTACAAGAATAGAACCGTCACTTAATTTATATGATAGGTAAATAATAATTTTATTTCGATATTTTTTTATGATTAAACTGAATATCGATAAATCACAGTCATTCGTTATGCGCGTATGTTCCGTCACTGTGATACCCGTCTAATAAGTACGGCATTTACCTTCATACAAAATTCGATATTTGATATGCGTGATTAATAAAACTAATCAACCCTATTTAGACAAACCATAGTCTGATTTTGTTTGGAACATTGTAAAATTTCGAAAGCAGTTAGGATTTTTTTTCGTACTGGTAACTCTAAAAACTAGCAGTCCCTCTGTCAATGTCAAAAAAATGCCATAGGATCCTTGTAGGCTATACTTTTTTCCTCTGGAACGGCTGGGTCGATTGGCCTGGACTGACGGGAAGGTAGCTGATGCACCCAGGAATATTATAACCAACCTTATTCTTTATTCCGCGCTGACGAGTTTTGCGGCCAATCGCTAGTTTCACATATGTTTCGACTGTCTTAACTTCTAGATAATCGACCATATGGCCCGGTGAGCAGCGTTGTTATCGCGATTAGCTCTATCAAAATTTATCCGACCTTACTCTAGGAGCGTCGATGACGCCTTGTTTAAGTTCTGGACTTGTAACCCACAGGTTCTGGTTCGGTCTTCGCCATGCACAAATATATTTTACATTTTCATATTCATTCTTACCGTGACGGAAAATATCGTTATGCAATTTTCACCTATCTGCGTAGAAATTCGTAGATATTTGCGAAGTCAGCCAATCCGAACTTGGACAGCGTGGTTAACTTGTGCTTTATAACTTTTTTAACTAATAATTTCAGTACTATGCGGCGGTCGCTTGTTCGCATTAACTATATAAATGGATTTTTTTGGATGGATGGATCTTTGTTATAGTTTGTAGCCTAAACAGCTGAATATCTGGATGAAATTTGCCATAGGTGTAGAGGATAGTCTGGAAGAACACTTAGGCTACTTGCTTTTGTTTTTTTTTATTCCACGCGGACGGAGTCGCGGGCGAAAGCTAGTATTATTATATTTTGATATATAGCGTCTGTGGCTCAGGGTTATAAGCACTTGACTTGTAATCTACAAGTCCTGAGTTCGAATCCCGCCATGCAATCATGTGAATTTCGAATTTCATATGTTCGCACGGTGAAGGAAAACATCGTGATGCAACCTGCACGTATCGGCGAAGAATTTCAAAGATATATGTGAAGTCAACCAACAAGCACTGGGGCCCGCGCAGTTGACTATGGCCTAGTCACCCCTAACTAAGGGTAGGATCCGAACCCCTCAGTGGGGACGTATAGTGAGCTAGTGATGATGATAATATTTCAATAAAACATCTTATTTGCTATTCATCTTTTTATTTATATATTAATGTTACTATACAAAATTTTCATGGAACGTGATTCCTTCAATTCAAGTTGTTCCCGGCGCCGCATCTCTTCTCATTTACCTAGAAAATAAAACATGTGGTTAAAAAGTCTTCCGGATTGATACCAAAAGAACATTGTACATCAAATTTAATTTATAAGGCATTGATATGCTCGAAGTATTGATGAAAGCAATAAATTAGTAAAAAAAAAAATCTTAATTAATATTGTAGATGATCATAAGTGGCATGCAAACTGTAAAACATTTAAATGTTACAAAACAAAAAAAACTCGGTGAAAAATTAAGTTCTAGGATGAGTTTAGCTCGTAGAGAGTCAACAAAGCTGGCTGTGATATGTCTTAGGACAGCATTTCACGACCACTTTGCTGCCCCCCTAATAGCTACGTCTCTTCATTGAGGCAGTAAAAAGTCACCAACGTGTCTTCTGTTTGATTCTGCGGTGAAGTTATCGCCAACCGTGTTTCCGATCACCTGTCGCTCATCAAAGCTGGCTGTGATATGATACATAACAAGCACATCCCAACCACTTTGTGAGCGACAGTGTGACCATGTCTTTTCTAATAACCAAACTTGTTCCTTTTTGTACTTGTGTCTTGTTTTCCCCCGACGTTAGCCTATTCAAGATGAAACATTCCACAGCCCAACTCGTCAAAAATGGCTGTGATATGAATAATTAACATGGCACAACCATTTTTACGAATGGGCCACGGATCCTCGTAGCATCGTAAAGGCAAGAAAACGTGAACGTAGCATGTCTCCGTAAACCGACCACATCAAAGTGGCTGTGATATGAGACTAGTTGACATCTCACCGCCGCTTTGACAGGCTAGGCCCGAGAAACTTTAGACTTGGGAATACTTAAGTGGTGATGCGTGGACTTTGTTGACCTTCTGTTCGACCGCCGAGACGCTGTTGCAAATCAAATGGGCCGTGCTCATCAAAGCTGGCTGTGATAGCTATTAGGAATCTATAACAAACCGACTTTGATGGCACGGCCGCATTGAAAAGTATGTGAAGTGCTAAAAAATAAAGTACACAGTAAAACAACAAGTATAAAAAACCTGAAAATTGTAAGTCAAATATTTGTTTTTAAATAAACAATTATACAACTAAATGAAAAAATAATTATACAACAATGGTTTAATCAAGTCGATGAAAACAAAAAAACGAGATGCAATTTAAATTATTAGGTTTTAGTAACATTTCTTGTAGCCATTTAAACAAAAGCGGTTGAGTTAGTAATAGGATATAGTTAGTCAAACATGTATAGCGGGTTCAACAAATTTTAGAACATATAAATTTAATTCAATGACTTAAGCTGGGTTTCTGAAGTTTGCACTTAATTTGTGATTACCTAGAGATTTCTTACCATAAAGTTAGGTTGACCTATTTTTCAATGGAGTAAAACTCAAGTTACGTAGTTCGGAAACGCATGTTATCGAACCAAAACACTAACGTATGTTTTAACGAAGCTGAGAAACCGGCCATAAATAATGCACATGAGATATAAAAAAGCGGCCGAACATTCCATTACAATATTGGATCTCGGGTGACTTCCAGTGTATTTTTCAAAGAAAATCTTTGAATATAGACACCTTTGAACAAAGAACTGCCATTGTACTTAACAAAATCTGGCAAATTCCACGAGGGTATGAGATAACGATGACAATCGCACAAGTTCGTATCGCATTCGTAACGCATACGTTCGTAACGCATTCTGACTCAAAAATTTAAACACACACAACCAGCACACAATCAAGCAATTTTTAAACTTATTGATCGTTTGTATTTGAAAGGGTGTGAGCGCGCTTGACAGATCTCTTAAAAGTCAAGTCAAAGAATAAAACTTTCAATAAACTGGAGTGCATGCGACCAATTGAGCGACTCTAAAGTGATGTAAGGTATGGTTTCCATTTTAATCTTGTGGATACAAAATACACTTTTGTACAGCGTCAGACTATTTTAATTTCCAGAATACTTTTTATCACACGTTGCGCTAATTAAATTACAAGAAGTAGGACTACTTAATTGATAAAAAAAATGATTTATTGCCACCCTTGTATGTTATCTTCAGTCATTCTTAGTTCTGTTATTTTTTATTGGAATGTGGCATAAGATCAAGCGGCTTCCTGATTTCGTTAACAGTAGAGCTACCACTGCCGATACACATTTGCTGGTTAAAAGGTTGCAAATGCGTCTATCTTTAATGGACACTGGATATAAGAGGATATTTCCCTTTCCTATACGTCCTCCCGGACAAATACCTATTTAACTTATTAGAAAAGGTTAGAACGCGGACTAGAATTTGACCTCCGGCAATCAAACACTTATCAAACGAAATACGGAGCTACTTCGCACTTGACGCATATCTTGTGTGGACATATAATAGTATTTATTTATTTATTAAAAGGTAAATCATTTGCATGTTCAAAGTTCACAACCAGATTAAATATATTATAGGCATAGAAAAACAAAAAAAGCAGAACACACAGATGACAGGCGTACACAGCGATCACAAGAAAATGTTTTTTTTTAACTATCACACAGTAGTATTGTATAGTATTGCACTCGCACAGTATTAGTATTGCCCAGTGCAGCAGCTAATGTCGCTGCGGTCTCTATTCTACTCTCTCACTGTTAAATGTACACCTGTCGTGGTCAGGCCCTAAAATGGGCCTCTAATACCTTACTAGATATCATTTTTGTCGTATGTGCACGTAACCGCAAGTTTCCACTGTTGAAATTACTGTATTAAACATAGTACTCGCTCTAATGGTCATAAGCTGGGGTCGGGGTTAGGACAGACAGACACAACTACTACAAATTTTACTAATATTATAAATGCGAAAATGTATGGATGGATATTTGTTGGAGTTTGTAAGAAATTTGTATAGATGTAGAGGCTACTCAGTTTTTTTTTCTAAATTCCACGCGAATGGTGTCGCGGGCGAAAGGTAGTAAGCCCATATTAAAAAAGCTAGAGCCCTCCTAATACCATCGGCTGGCGATGGTGTTGCCTCTCATTATTTTTTAATCAGACGAGGAACAATCGAATGTATCAGCAGTGGCAAGCCACGGCCAAGTATATAAATGACAAACTTGCCCAAGTATGTAAAGACGTTCCTAAACACTGGTTGGGTTCGGGTGTATTATGTACGCTGCCGGGAAACTTATTTTACGGCTCTGCACATCATAGGCTTCCTGTCATTATACGAGGGTATTGGAGTTCATTCGTCACATTTCTATTGTCTTATTGCCTTTGTTGCATTCACGAGCATGATACATGCGAATTATTAGATAGACAAGGCGTTATTGTCGCAACTGTTTACTGTAATTTTGTTAGTTAGTTTTCATGTATGCGCGTTTTTACTTGTAAACGAATCCTTTGTGACGACATAGAGCGTAAACGACTGAACCGATTTTGATGAGTGAGGTGTTTCTTACGATACTATACGATTCTTCTTCTTCCCAAAAGCGTCATAAGCAGTATTACATCGGTACAAAATATATATAGTGGACGTAGGGAGTTAAATTCTAAATTAGTGAAGAACTAGTCCGATCCTATGTTGCCATAAAAACAAGGGTTAATTTTATGTAAAATCAGAGTTTGTTCAGTTGTTTTTTTAAAACGTTTTAAAATTATCCTAATAGATGGCGCTAGTACGTATCTACTACAGAACAAATCGGTCGATTTTTTAATTGATTTACAATTCTATTATAATAATGCTAACAAAACTTAAAAAAAAATTACATTTCCATTTATTCCGGAAAACATCGTGATGCAAGCTGCACATATTTGCGAAGACATTCAGAGATATGTGTGAAATCAACTAACCCGCACTGCGCCAACATTGTTGACTAAGGCCACAGATAATGCAATACTATACTAAGGCCTAGTAACCATGACTCCGAGCCCCGAGAGTTATCATTTAGATATTAATTGTATTTATATTAATAATTAAATAAGGTTTCTCAGTACTGTCCATGAATTGAAAAATAATGTTATCGGTATAAGTCCATACCTTTTTCTTGTTCATTCATTCAATAACAAAAACAATTTGAGGATTTTATTTTCGCTAGTCTTTAAATGGTAAACTGCGTTTACGCGAAATTAATTGTTGCGGTCGTACAATGCAAATGACCGATCCGACAGGCGTCGTAATGAAAATGTCATCCTGTTTCTGCAAACATTGACCAAATGTGGTCAGGAAACGCCGGCGGCGAGCTGTCAAACCACCTAAATTGTCAAATCGTTTGAGTCACGAATATACGTTAACCGGGAATAAGTCAGACTGTTTTGTATTACTACATGGAATATGAAAGCGTCCTCCCTATTTGTAAACCCTTGAATGTTTATTTTGTACTAGCTTTCGCCCGCGACTCCGTCCGCGTGGAATTAAAAAAAACAAAAGTGAGTAGCCTATGTGTTCTTCCAGACTGTCCTCTACATCTATACCAAATTTAATCGAAATCCGTTCAGCCGTTTAGGCTACAAACTCTAACAAACATCCATCCATCCATCTAAACTTTCGCATTTATAATATTAGTATGAAAGTATGATATTACAACAAGACGCAAAAACTTTGTGTATTTTTAAAAACATGGTTAAATAGTGTAAAATTTTAGGACCAATATATAAAATTTGCATAAAAAGTAGATGGAGAAAGCTATAATCAGAAAATTAAATAACATTTAATGCATGATATTGGACAGTAAGAGCGCATTAGACCAAGCAGACTAGAAGTAATTTAAATCAAATTGTCTAGCAATTCTATTGTCTTCACAATAGTGATGGGAAAAACGACATCTGCCGTCGCAAGACAAACACAAACAGCATGGGAAATGCCCGGCTGAGCTCATACAAAATTCTTGACATGAATATTCCGTTCCCGCAAACGGCTACTGGATAGTAGCGAACGTTTCACATGAAAATTAATCAACTTCACAAGCGATCGATAGCCAATATTACTCGAGCAAATTGTACACGTTCGTACAGTACAAATTGCAGTAAACGTTTGTAAGTTGTCGACATAATAGGCATGGGGCGTTAATAATATTATACTAACTTCGACGATAATAGCAATGTGCATAATTTACATTTTAAATAACACCTCACTAAAATAATGAAATTGATTGTTTTTAGCTTATCGCAATAAAATAAGAGATAACTCGGGTGTTTAATATAGCTTTTACGATAGAAGTTATACAGTTAGTTCATTCCTTAATCTGTAGCTCTCGGAATGTGATAACCCACCATGGATTCCAATGTCACGTAAAGTTAAAAAATCTGAAAGGTTAACATTTTTACTAACATAATAAAGAGTAAATACACACTTTGTTATATAGGATGTCAGCAAATACAGCATAATTTTGAATTACTTTTTTAGACAAAAATGCCCTACACTTACGACACGCTATGGACTATATATTTTCACGTCATTTAATTTAGGGGTGAAATTAATGGAAAATATTGTCATGCGGGAAAAGAACAAAAACTACAAGCCAATAGCAACAAAGAAGCAAGGTTTCCATGGTAACGGTAATTATTGTCGAATGAAAAAGGCCTTCGATGTCTGTGCATTTGCAGTTGTAGAAATATGAACTTTAATCATTTCATGCGGATGAAGCCGCATGGGAACAGCTAGTAATAAATAATCAAAGAGATTAAAAAATATATAGAGGAGGCATAGTTGATACTTCACTTGTAATATTTTTCACCTAATCTCTTTAGCATTACCTGTTATCCGATAGTCAAAATCTAACAATTCAAACAATGAGAAACGTCTCGGCGTGTCAAATTTGTCATT
Organism: Papilio memnon; assembly: GCA_003118335.3. Classification (NCBI taxonomy): domain Eukaryota; kingdom Metazoa; phylum Arthropoda; class Insecta; order Lepidoptera; family Papilionidae; genus Papilio; species Papilio memnon. The sequence continues at coordinate 144,664 of LD688961.1, forward strand.
GAGATATTACCGTACAAAGAAGTTACCGATGAAATAATGTTGTTCCCTATGTCAAGTCTATATGTATCTTAAATGTCTTTGTAAATAATGCGAAATATTAAAACAAAGAACACTTTTTATACAGAATATCATACACCCTACTAATAAGTCACGAAAGTTCCGAGTATTTCAGTAGATATGTTATTCTATATTCAGTTTCAAGTAGATAAAACGAGGCCGTATTAATCTATTCAGATATTGATTGACAATATCTCGTGTATAATGTATGAGTTTGGTCGTCACCCTCAGGTTAGACACATGTGGTGTTATATTGTCTTCAAACAATGGCCGTATTGATTTTCTTGTCCATAGCAATTACGCTCAGTAACAAGACTTGTAGCACGCAAGCCGGGTAAAACGTTCTCGACACGAAATTCCTAAATAGATAGGTAAAGTAAAAAGACATTTACGTTGATTAATATCAGCTGTCGCCAGCAACTTCGACAAAAATACTTAAATTGGTATATAGCTATACATGCACAGAAAAAAGTGTTTGTTTTATAAAGAATTACCAAGTAATGGAATGTAAAATATTTCAATTTTGTTACCCATATTTGTAACAGATTAAAAAAATACAAGTTTTAATCAAAATGCAAGTAATATATTTCTAGATAAGGAATTCGGACATTCCAAATGGCTGAATTACATTTAGTTGCAAAGACTTTAATTTGTTCACCTAAATTTAGAATATTATATTTAACAAAAATGTGAACAGAATCTACTTTGTAACGTAATTTGTATCCATTTCAACTAAGCTATTGTTCAACAAGTTGAGATTGAGAAAACCATGTCTAAAAGTCTAAATAATATCAAATCTTAGCTAAAAGTTATAACCAGATCGGTATACACCCAACATAGTAGGTATATGTATACTGCTGAAGCTAAACTAATAAAAACATATTAAAACTCGTAACTTTGTTCGGGTTCTCCCTAGAATTCCCCGAGAACGGGACAGAAGCTCCAAAAAATCTAAAATGTTTTTCGGTTTTTAATAAAAGGTTACGCTTAGTTCAGCATTGTCAACGCCAAGTTCAGCTTGTTTAAAATGAAATAGGTAAATCTCATTAAATCCCTATTGTATTGAAAGAAATCGATGAAACAGAAAAAATGCGAAAAAACACGCGCTTTGATATTTAAAACCAAAGTTAAAGTGGTACAGAAAACAAAAAATGTAATACAATAATGAATAAGGCTTACCTTAAGCTTAAAAGCGTTGTAAGCGTCTGACTCGTATGACTATCAACCCTCGAATGCTCGATAAGCAATTAACACGTGCAACTAAGAGGTCGGTTTGCAAATGAGCTTGGTCTAAGTGGGGCTGGAGTTTATATACGGCCACCGTTTTGCCAGAGCTTTGTAAGTTCTAAGGGCTTGATCACGTTAATAGCGCGGACGCGGACGAGGACGCGGGCGCGATAGACGTGACCGGCGTATGTTCACATTTTGGCCGACAAGCGTTTGCATGAGTGCGGCGTCGTATCTAAGATTGACAGTACAAAGATAAACTATGATCTGTAATTGTAAATAAGATGAAGGACGATATTTAATTTTTAACCGATATTTCATACCAAAAATTGTCTGTTGTTGAAAAGTGCTAAAGTGCACCTTTCGCTAACTTTACTTAGACCGCACGTGCGTTTCGTACGCGAACACGTGAATCATCATTCATACTTCTATACTAATATAATAAAGCGTTAACACACATTCCTTAGTTATGTACGATGTCCGCAATCACAGTATATTTTCGAATACTTTTTTTCAATAAAAGCCTAACACTTATGTCAAACTTTAGGCTATTTTCACGCTATTAAACTTAGGGAGTAAATATTATAATTTGGAAAAAACCGTCATGTGGGAAAGGGACAAAACCTACAAGCTGATAATAACAAAAAAGCAAGGTTATCGTGGTAAAGGTAATTGTCATTCAATGTCCAGTCTTCGTTGTCATTTCAGCATTTGAATTTTACCATTTGCAATTAACAATTTTACAAATGTAAACGATAAAATAAAGTTTTCATGCGGATTAAGCAGGGAACAGCTCGTGTTAGATATTTCGCGACCGCGCTCTCGAATCAACGTGAACAAACCCTAATAAAGTGCCGTTAATTGCTGTATAGCGTCCCATATCGATTTATTTTGTTGATTTCTATATATGTGTTCTATGTATAAAAAGGAAAACGATTTTATTCGTTGGCCATTCACGCGAAAACTAATCAATGTAACATATACGAGAGATGATAAATAACAAGTACATAAATAAAATAGTAACTTACAGATTAATAGCGGTCGAACCTCTGACTAAACTATCGCACAACCGTTGTGCGATTGTCGATTATTTTGCAGCCAATTCAACTGTTTAGTTGCACAACTAAACATCGAGTAGTGTAACACCTCCATATAAAGCTCATAGGAATCAAAGCGAGACCTAAACAGTTATGCGATAGTTTAGTCAAAGGTGTGCGCACGCTCTTAATGTAGACATAGACAGGCTGAACTTGTACCTTAATTATTGTTATTAAATACATAGAAAAACAGTATTAAAAAAATAAACAAATATTGCACATAAATGAAAAACACGATCGTCGTTAAGGTCCTGTCTTCGCATCTTGGTCCTGGATGTTGATAGTATGCTCGATCCTCATGAAAGACAAGGTAGTGAGAATTTGTGATGTACAGGACATCTCGCTACTCATGTCTTTCACGAGGCAAAGAGCAAGGGAAAGCGCCGGCACTGCTATCTGTGTTACTTGGCGTACTGAAATTTGGATTAGTAAATTCCCACATCAATATAATTATGTGTACGATGAGCATGATAGGCGCGCAAGCTGACATGATTAAACAGGGAGTGACTGAAATTATGAATGTTAGTTCAATGTGAAGAGGATAAAGGCAGATAAAGAAGGGAAATGATGATATGATAATCATAAAACGATGCAAAATTGAGAAAGTTAAAGTGATTAAACAGGACTAAAAAAAATGGCGCAGTGTGCATGAAGTTAGAGTCAAGGGTCTTATTGGACTATGATAATTATTGACGAAATAATGATGATGTGAGCCAGGTGCTAAATTAAAAAAAAAAACTTAAACGTGATAATATGAATAAATGAATAATGTGATGAACACAGCATAAAATATTATATAGTTACAAAAATGACATTGCAACAACAAATTAATATTATTAATGAAATTACATAAACAGTAAACCTTAATCAATGTAATTAAGTAGGTATTATTTTTATAACACGTTGCGATAAAGTAAAATTTATAAAATACATCTTCGTGGAAAATATAACATTTAAAGAATGTAATTTTCATCAATTTGTTTACGTACTTTTACTTTAGTGACATTAAGGTTATATGAAATTCATTTACTTACTCCTTTATGCTTAGCTTTTAGCCTAATAAATATTTATAATAATGTTATGGAAGAAAGCTTTTTATTTTCATTGTTATAGATAAAGGTTAGACTCCTGAAGTAAATTTAATTATGTATTCTTTTACTAAAACATAAAAGGCAATATTATACTAAAGGAATATTATTTCGTTAACCTATATTCGTTATTATATTGTATTTTAACAATAACATTGAGTTGAAGAAATTCTTTTTAGTGATCTATGCTAATATAATAAAGCGTAAACACACACTTGTTTGTTGCCTAAGATGTCAGCAATTAAAGCATATCATTGAATAATTCTTTTATTAATAAAAAGCCTTACATTTACTTCACGCTTTAGGCTAGCTATTTTCACGCCATTAAACTTAGGGGGTAAAGGTTTTGGAAAAAAAACCCTAATGTGGAAAAGAGATCATAAGTTGCTGCCAACATTAAGGAAGCAAGATTGCCATGGTTTGTCATCACGTCATGTCATTTTGACATTTGCAATTGATAATTTGACAAATGTAAACAATAAAATAAAGTTTTTATAATTTCACGCGGATGAAGCCGCACGCGAACAGCTAGTTTTAGAATAAGTAATAACTAAGAACCCTAGCATATAACCGGAGCACATAAATGAGGCGAAAAAAGGCCTCGGAAGGCTTTTGTTGTAAATATTCTGCGTTGTTAAATTATATCATACAAAAAACTCAACTAGACACCAACCTTGTAGTAAACATTCAATATATAGGTTACATCCGTGTAAAGAACGTTGCATTTTTAAACCCAAACAGTTGAAAATGTAGTCTTTTGATCATAAGCGAAAAATGCGTAAATTTTTACTTTTTTTACAGTGGACTAAAACAGACTAATGATGACGATTATTATTTAAGGGGCGCTGTAAGGGAAAAGTTTTGAAACGAGAACGTAGTAATTAAAATAGAGAGAAGTAAGCTTCGTTATAGAAAGGTAAATGAAAGTGGAAAAAAGACAAATTTGCATTACAAAAGTACACAAAAGAAAGGCGACATTAAGTGTTCAATTATAATTAAAAACTAAAATGTCTATACGTTGCACTGCGAACGAAAAAAGCGTTAAATATTCCGTCGCAAATGTAATAATGTTGGAAGTAACTGGCTACGGGCCAATAGTAAATTGGACTTCAAACATCCCCGAAATGGAATCCGGTTCAATTTAATTCCAATTGAGTGCAATGCGTGAGAGGGCAACAATGCAACTGGATGGTTGGCTACGGGTGGCCGGCGGTTATGGTTGATGCAATCATTTCGCGGACACAGGAAACGTTAATAATGCAAACGTAGGTATTCGATATCGACGGTGATGCTGGGAACGCGATAGTTTGATGTCCGTAACGCACTCAACGTCATGGGATTTACTATCAATTAGTAAATCCCATCAAAGCTCACGCACACAGGAGCGCCGCTATCGCAGTGAAATCCGCCTATACGAGTATATATAGTTCGAACATTTAAGCCGATTAATCTCGATAGGGCGAGGTGCAAACTGTTTGTCAATTATTACCCTTCCTATTACAGACCGGTGCGGGGTTTGTGTACATAAATCCCATTCTGGTGGCAAAATCAATCGACAGCTGCGAGCATCGTGTTTATCAAATAATTGCATAGTTTCTCAACAAATTGAATTGCTACTAATGATCATTATTGATGAAGATCTTGTTGATTTGAATACTATCTCGAACTATACTTATATAGCCTATGGATGTAATTAACCTTTGCTAATTCTTATTTCGATAAATTGAGATGATTTATAAACATTTATTTACAGCTATCAGACTATTACAATTCTATTTTAGTACAACACTGATAACGTTATTATTATAGCAGGAGCAATTCCGCGTTTCGTCTGGTGAGTGTGCGTGCCGGAGGCCTTATTTTAGTCCCTTTCCACCCTTTTCTTGTAAGGATGGGAAGGGAAAGTGGATTTGACGGAGGAGGAGATGCATAGGAAGTGGAAATATCCTCTTAATATGCGTCTCCTCCACCGTTTATTAAGGGTAGGCAACGCATTTGCGACTGTGGTTGTCTAAAGGTAAGTGGGCGCTTAACCGTTTTGGCGGATTCAGGTGGACGCATGCTCGTTTGTCCCTTTATGATATTAAATAAAAAAAATGTAATAGTTGGCTAAGGTAAACAAGGTAAGTCCTACTTGTTTTTATAAATACCTGCTTCAAGTAGTATACAGAATTCCACTCAAAACCTTAAACTACGAACGGAAATTGGAATGTCTGAATGTAACATCAAAGAAAATTTTTCATATTTTACGCAGAAGACGTGCATAGGTTACTTATACGAAAAACCATTTTTAAAATGTCTGTCTGTCTGTCGGCAAGTCTGCGTTGGTTCCGGGTAATCTCCGAAACGCCTGGTTCGTTATTGACGGGACTTTTAATGGAAAGTATCTGATGTATGCGGTAATAATTTAGGCAAATTTTCATTGAATTCCCCGCTGACGAAGTTGGGAGCAACAACTAGTCGCCGATATAATTTTTAAATTGCAGTATTACTACCAAGAAAACAAGATACTAACATTTTAAAAAGGAATTTTTTTTTTTAAATCCGCGCGTACGAATTCTCGAGCAACCGCAAGTCTATACCTCTATATCTATTGTAATATTATAAAGAGGAAAGATTTGTTTTTTGTATGTATTGAAATAACTCAAAACTACTGGACCGATTTCAAAATTCTTTCTTCATTTAGAAGCTACATACAGTGAGTAACATGGGCTATATTTTTAATTGCACGCGGACGAAGTCGCGAGCAACCTATGTTATAAAGAGCGAAATCGGGATCGTACAAATCCAAATTGTTTTCGTTAGCGCAAAGCTGTGTTTCTTGCATATAATTTGTATAATAAGAACGTGCAATTAGTGTTCATAGTAGTAAATTATTATCAGAAGTACATTAAAGAAACCTAAAATAAATCATGACGCACGAATATACGCACTCTTGACTCAATGCCAGAGATAAACAAAACAACTGCGTGGTAAACAAATGATATCGGAGTAGTCCCTCCAAGGCGAGATAATTAAAAAACGTCTTACAAGCGAGCTCTGATACAGTTCAATCCAGCAATAAACAACGGTATTTTTTACTTAGTAGGTACTGGCGACTATAAGAGGTGGACAGTGAGTTTAAAGTGAGACAAATATAAAACTGGTCTGTGAGAACCTCAATTACCTTTAATATTGCAATTACCTTTACTCTGGACGTTAAAGTTGAATTAATTTTATAAAAATCTATTCATTTATCTCCCAAGTAGGGTTTGCAATAGGCAGGCGTGCGGCCGTAAAAATTAAGCCAAAATATTAAGATGTATAAAATTTCGTGCGCCGACCCTACGTATAAATAAGGCCACGGAAATGATAATTAACTATTTATTGAAATATATTTTACTTTTCTACCTTAAAGAGGAGGAGATTCCCAATTCGTCTGTTTCGTTTTAATTAAGTCACATAATTATTGTATATTACGTATCGCGCTAAGAATATTATGTCGTTATAAAAAGATGATTCATCGCAACAGGAAAATACTGACACTCAATTGATTATAAAAAGTCACAAGAACAAACTAAACTGTGAACTAGTAATAATTTGAATTAAACCAGAAATTCTTAGATTTAATTTTATTCTGATACAAGTAGTTATAAAATATCTTGGCTCCCGGAGATCGTCAACATCAAGGTGTTACTGCGTTTCTTCGGTAAGCTGGACTAGCTGGGATAAATCAATATGTAACGAGCAAAACATGCATTTTTCATGAAAATATGTCCCTTCATTATCTATGCTGTTTACGATTAGTACCTACAGCTATTTATAGCGGTTACGTTTTAGTTCGACTTGCTGTACAAGAGGTTATCTATCGATTTAATTAAGCTATCACTAATTGTCATCTAGCCACACAATAAGGAATGTCTTTCAAACTCTAGAAACATAAAAAAGCCTATCTTTAATGTTATAAATTTAAATACAAGTACGTTTTAATTTACAATTGTGTTGCATCGCGCTTCATACAAATATTTGACACAAACGCATAGTCAGATCTGAATTGGATCTCAATTATTGAAAATTTAATTAATCAATTCCCCTGCCCAATAAACTGGCAACCGCCCGATTGAATGTACAACGCGAAATGCTTCGGACATTGCATTCCATGAATATATTGCAGCTCAAAATATTTTCATTATGAATATCGTTGACTATAACAAAGATTTATACGTGGGTTTTTTTCATTGGACAATTGAGTATCGGAGTACATTTTTAGTTTTCAGAGGAGAAAATGCTTAAAACCTAATGTATTATACAATGTAATTACAGATATTATAGAGAAAATTATAATGTTAGCGGAGATTGAACAACATGATTTTTATTAACTAATCATTTGCATATTTTTTACATTTCTTGTTACATCGTTAAAGTTAAAAAGTATACGTTTAGTTACTTTTTTGGTATTGTTCCGGCAAAAACGCAACCATAATCTCATAATATAGAGCTCTTTTAATGATCACTCGAGGGTACTAGGATCAAGCCACCCCGCGCAAATGTACAGATTTATAGAGTAACAAATTTAAAATAGACTTGACCGGTATTAATATAGAATTATTTATTTTAGCCATAATGTTTATTCTTTAGCAAACCTTGGTAAAAACTTATTACACTTGCTCATTACGCCTGATGTTAATGTCAAAAAAAATGTCACAAGATCCATGTTGTTGATTTCTATCACATGTGTATCGAATTGAGTACATCGTAGCCTGAGCCTAAGTAGGTTCTACATATTTTCAAATATACCTAACTGCGATACTAGCACCCTTCTCGAGACCAATAAAGTTTATCGCACTATACGAGTACACATTGTATCTGTGTGTATTATGCACCGTATTGTATTGCAGATGAGACCAATATTGAGTCTCCGCATTGCGCATTTTCGTCAGTCGCATTTCAGATAACCCGATGCAGACAATGACGTATTCTACGAGAAGGTACATCAATCGTTTATATTACAAAAACTGACAATGAATAAATTATTATTTCAAACTAGCATTCGCCCGCGACTCCGTCAGCGTGAAATAAAAAGAAAGCAAAAGTAAGTAGCCTATGTGTTCTTCCAGACTATCTTCTATATCTATACCAAATGTCATCGAAATCCGTTCAGCCATTTAGGCTACAAACTCTAACAAACATCCATCCATCCATCTAAACTTTCGCATTTATTAGTATGAAGTATAATTACTATCGATTTGTGTCGGATTTAAGTTTGTCAAGCGTGGGTTTCCACTACTTAGACACCTGTATAAAAACGTTAGCGTAATCTCTATTTTCAAATAAAACGAGAGGGGTAACAATATAAGGGATCACTCACTATAAGACACCCTTCGCGGGCTCGAAATCACGTATTTTTCTCTAACCTAGATGAATAGATTTTTTTAAATTGGTGGTTCGTCACACTGGACATCGAATTAAGGGTTAAATGAAACAAAATAACCCTATAACCTAAAATAAAACAAATTTATTGCATCCAATTCAAAATAATAAAGTCACATGATATAAATCTCCTTGAAATCTGTAGCTTAGTCGTTGCTAGTTTATTGAATTTGAACGTGGTTTTTATTTATTTAAATCAGAAGGTACACTTTTGCAATTAACCAGACATAGTCTTTCCCAAAAATTCGCAATTTTCCATTTAAAAACATATCTATTTTCTAAAGCGAAAGCTCTTTACGACATGTGATATCTACATTGTCATTCATTATACTGCGAAATGAAATACATTTAGGCGATAAAAATATAACAAAATTGGTGACCGGGACGACAGTCTTAGGATAAAACATATTCATTCATCATCAACTTGCCCTTATCCCTTACGGAGGGTCGGCACAGTATGTGCTACTGTTCCATACATTTCTATCAGCCGCCATATCTGAATCCACTCCCTTCTTAAGCATATCCTCTTTCACACAATCCATCCATACTTTCTTCGGTCTTCCTCTTCCTTTGTAGCCATCCACATTCATTCTTAACACTTTCTGATTTATGTTACCATCGTCTCGTCGCATAACATGTCCATACTAAACAATAAAACATATTCATTAGGTTGTTAAAATAATCTATGAAAGAGGTTTGTATGGAAATATCTGATTTTTTTCATTAAACTTGTTTTTTTTTTTCAATTTAAAATGTCTCATCGATCTTCTCCCACTTGTCGTTATCAAATGTATTGTTTGGCTACTTTGTTAATAAAATAACGCCATAAATAATAAAGAAAAATAATAAAAAACGCCAAAGAACAATACTCGTATAAATACAAAATTTACGTCTTTATATCAATTTAAATTAGAACCTTCCGTTATTTTTAAGTATACGCTATATACTTAAATGTTTTATTATAACGATTAATCTAGCGTATGACCACGATACCAACTGATGGTAGACGCTACCTTAGTAAATGCTTATTCAATCTACAATTGATGCCAAAAGAGAAGAACACTTGTGTGAAGATTTGCGCAGACGCTTAGTCGTGTCATCGTTCTGCGCAGGTTATCATCGTGGTTCAACTAAATAAATATGTTCTTAAAATTCAAAATCTTACCATAATAGGTATTTAAGCGGATGTGTAGATGTAGTAAATATGATTTTTAAAGTAAAACTCGGGCACCTATTTACTCGTACATTATAAAGACTGCAGTATAAATAGAAAGAAATGTGTATGAAAACTGTGCAAATGGTGCTCCGGTACACATTCACGTGAATATGTTTATAAAGAAATCATGCAGTTTTCAGTTTTTTGTTTGAGTCGCGGAAAGTGAAAAAGAAATAGAACGTTGAAAATAGCACCCTCTATAGTAAATGAATGTTTTCCCCGAACGTCTTCTAAACTAGCGGATTTTTAAAGTCCGCTACATGTGTAGTAAATGCTACAATCGTTTCAACATTTTGAAACGAGACGCGGAACAAAACCAACACAGCTTGTAGATGAGTCTGAACGAAAAAAAGTCGGTTAGTGATACACGGCTAGTTTCTTTTTATTATTATCCCTTCGTTTGCACCACACACTGCTTTCTAAATAGTTTTTTGTATGAAGGGACGGAGTTTTTCTCGTTGCAATGAACAAGGCAATATTTCGTGAAGTGGAATACCGCGTATTTCCGCAACTGTACATACGCTCAGTTGTGGTAGTTTTAACAGCCTATGTAGGCAATATTTTAACTGACCGTTGAACTGTACAGTTAAAATTTTGCTTATAAAAGCACAATTCCAACTGAAGACCTCTTGATGAACATGAATCTATTCAGTTAAAACTGAACGTCTGTAGCAGGTTTAAGAATGAAAGTTGACATTATCACGTCTCAGGACAACTTTAACTTTTATGAAACAAGTAACAGATGTCAAGCGTCCGCATTCCCCGATATCCAAAAGAATAAGTTTTTAACTTGCTTGCTTATGTGTTTACTTTGTGTAAACGTGTATTTTGACTCAGTACCCATATATGCGTTCATAAACTCAAAGACAACTATCAAAACAGACAATTGGTGACGTCACAGACAGTCAAAAACATCTATATTACCCACGTTCACGACGTGCCATGGACATTTCAGAAAAACTATTTTTTTTTTTACAGACAACTTAAGGTAAAAAGTGCGAAATTATTACTCAATTCCCAACAATAATCGGTCATCAGCCATTTACAACTTTCATAAACCTTTTCATGAAGTTTCAATCAATCACAAATAACGGTAAAATCGCTCGAGCTCGTTTCGCTGGCTTAAAATATAACGTAACCTAAATGCAATCAACGGCAAAATAATAAGAACAGGTTATTTCTTGGAAAGTCAAAATAAGGAAACGAAATAAAGGCCAGGGATAAAAATCCGGTTATGGTTCATAAGAGCGCGCGCACACCTTTGGCTAAACTATCGCACAACTGTTTAGTCGCGCTTTGATTCCTATAAGCTTATATGGAGGTGTTCAACTAAACAGTTAAATTGGCTGCGAAACAATCGACAATCGCACATCAGTTGTGTATAGTTTAGTCAAAGGTGTGCGCCCGCTCTAATAATGTGTCCTACCTACCTGTATCCATGGTTACGAAGACCACCTCAACCCCATTTGTCCATCTCCATTAGGCAGGCTGCGGACACATACGACAAAGCCGTTCAAATCATTTATTACTTTTCATACACAAACGGAAAATTATTTCAAAGAAACTCAAAAGCGTTGGGAATTAAATTAATCGCAACATTTAAAAAAGCAATTCTTTTAATACTTTGAAGCAGATTTTTTTTGTTTTATAATCCAACTTTAAGTAGATGACATATTGTAAAATATAAAATAGGACAAGTAAAATAATACGATAATACCAAAAAAAATAATATCGTGGTAAAATATCGGTGATGACAACGTGAATAATTTTATTATTTTCATGTTCGCATTTCGCATAAGCAAGCATCGCATCAACAAATATAGCAATACAGTAATATTAAAAATAACAGAAAAAATAAATAAAATGAATTTAGTAAAACGTTTGACATTTACCTGCCTGATATATGTGTTGAATTTCTATTTTCTCATCATTCCCAGGCGACACTAACCGCCAACAATCTGATCGTACCTGTAACAAGGGAAAATGTGTTCTTTGATCCAATTTTACGTCAAAAGCATACATTATCAAAACGCACAGCTAATGCTCAGCAAAACACAAATATAAACACAGCGTCACAAATGATGTAACAACAAATTAAATTTCGCAGTTATTAATCGCTTTCATATTTATTATACACACATTTATTTATTGCATATAAATATTCTGGACAGCTAATAAATTACAATAGAAAAACTTACCTAAATCATAGCAGCGGCACACTTTGCTCATTCGATGGACGGTTGGGTAAATACCTGTTAATAAAGAAACAAAATTTAATTATCAAGTTTTTTTTTTTGTTATAATTGTTATACCTTATTGTGAAAAAGCCAATCGAACACTTAGTAATCTTACTAATGTTATAAATGCAAAGTTTAGATGGATAGATGTTTGTTAGAGTTTGTAGCCTAAACGGCTGAAGGGATCTCGATGAAATTTAGCATAGATGTAGAAGATAGTCTGGAAGAACACATAGGCTACTTGCTTTTGTTTTTTTTAATTCCGCGCGGACGAAGTCGCGGGAGAAAGCTAGTAACTTTATAAATACTATAATAATCACTCCACCTTCAAACGAATATCTACTAGAATTGACGTCAAGCTTTCATAACAAAGTAGCGCTCTAATTTCATTAATTATCGTCACACTTGTAACATTGACATCATTTGTGAATGAAAAACATATTCAAATTACAGCGCGATATGCGTTTTATCGTAATTTGAGGACTAGATATCACTGTAATAACTTGCTTACAACGCACTACACTACATTATAAACTAGCTTTCGCCCGCGACTCCGTCCGCGTGGAATTAAAAAAAAACAAAAGTGAGTAGTCTATGTGTTCTTCCAGACTATCCTCCACGTATTTACCAAATTTCATCGAAATCCGTTTACCCGTTTAGGCAACAAACTCTAACAACCATCCATCCATCCATCGCTGTCGAACGGAATAAATAGTATCCTATGTCCGTCTCCTGACTCTAAGCTACCTCCTCACCAATTTTCAGCCATATCGGTAAAGCCGTTCTTGAGTTATAAATAGTGTAACTAAGACGACTTTCTTTTATATATATATATATAGATTATATTTAGTATAATTAATATTAATATTAATTTCAAATCGATTAAAAATAAATCTATTATATACAGTAACTGTATTACGTGAACACGTTTTTTATTTAACATTATCGCTTACATGTATGAAAACTTCCCTTATTTTTAGAAATCGATTGAATAACGCATGCGTGGTTCGCAATTGGGCCGACGCTACTGTTGGCTTAGGTTTATACCCACAATTTGATCATTAAATGAATTTGCGCCTACTTCCCTTCGTGTAAAAAATATCGATTTTATGAGTTATGGTTTTTTGCTGGAGGCAATTTGCCTTCGGTCCGGGCCGTTACAATACATCGACAAGGGATTCGAAAACAAAGAGATTAGCTGAATAACACCATTAACGCTGAATTGATTAAGCGTTGAATGTTACCCACTGGACCTTCGTCAATTTAAAAGTGAACGATATTGGTATTATAACGAATTTAGAAGCCTCTGGCATTTATGATATGAAATGCGTATATACTCTTATCATTACCAATATTGACGCGTATTAATTGACGCAAAAATGACACGCTTTGGATAACGAAACATAAATCAGTAAGGATCATTACTTTATTATGCCAACATATTACTAGCACAATGGTAAAATTACTTTCTTTTAGGATTTCAAACATATTTATATGATTGTACAAAGTTTAAAGAAAGGAATGTAAAGAAAAATCAGTTATGACGTTCAGCTGGGTCTTTACGCATATTTTTATTCGCACTACGGCACAACAATTCATCGATGCCTCCCTGACCTCGGATAAAGCTAACGGCCCGGTGCATTCGCCGTAGCGAGTTCAACGGCACACGTTTTTTCGCAAACTTTTACAACCGACACCGTCATTCAAGCCGCGTTTGCTCCGAGTTCATAATGCACCGGATTAAGAAGCGCACGACGCGTGGCATGCTTCAATAGATGGCGCTATTGTGTGCACGCCAGCCACTTATTCTTCTTTTTGCATGGTTGTGTTGCTTGGCTTTTGAAATTTCGTACTTATCATTTTTTATTCACAAATATTATAAAAACATTGTTTAAATTTAATTTTTTGTCTAGTATCAAGATATTGTTTTAAAGAGACAATTAAAGTAGATGCAGTAGTGTAAGGCTAAGGCGGCCTGAAGTCTTTGTTTCGAAGTATTATTCAAATTTAATTCTTAAAATGTACACTGATTTACGGCTAACACATAAATTGTTTCGTTAATTAATTAAGATAATTTTTCAAAATGAGCGACTTAAAGAAATCTTTGGTTGTTACTGTCCTAATTAAGAAACATCCATTATTATCTTCGTTGCTGTAATTAAGGGATGGTCTAATTAAAATCGTGTAAACAGATCCGTTTGATGGTTTCGCAAAACAAAAAAGAGGAAAAAACAGACAAGACAACTAAAAGGCGGATTTATTTAAAAAAAAATAACATTTACCAGTGATTAAATCCGATAATAGGTTTGTTTCCACGTTCCAAAGAAAAATATAAGGCAGCTTGTACATAAGCGAATTAATTGTCACTGGGAAGAATTCTAAACTTTCAACAATTTTAATTTATCAAAAGTTTGATATTTTGGAAGTAAAAACAATTACGTCGTAGTCAATATATTTCTTCGATATGACGATGCAGTAAAAAGACGTCATTTTGTGAAGCGGCCGTTTAGAAACTCATCTGCGTTCATTTCCGGAGTAGATAGGTCGGTTGAAATGACGGCAATGCAATGTATAGCTACAACTACGATTAGCATTCAGCATTTCTACGTATGATATTAATAAATCCTCGACTTTTTAATCACGTCTTTTTTCTATTCCATTCTTTTTTTTATTATCTTTTATTCTGATTTTGATAGTTAAATACAAACTAGAATCTCCATTAAAACAACGGAGACAATGAAAATCAAAACAGTACTGCTAAAAACGGACGACAACATTGCGTCACGAACGCGATAGCCGGCTAGTTTTACACGGAGCGATAGCGAGTAGCGTTTTTTTTTACTTCACGTCATCGTTTTATCTGACTTGTAGTATGAGATTGAAACCAATGAAATGTGCGACAGAGCGCTGCCAGATCTCACAATACACGGAGACAACTGGCGTTATAATTATAGCGCTGTGCAACACTAACAGGCAATTAAAAACGTTAATAACTAAACAAGTTATCGACTAGTTTTTTACTTTTTTTTACATCAAATATAGATTTAATACTAGCTAGCATGTCAGGAAGAAAAACAATATAGTTTTATAGGAAGTAAATCAAAATTTTAAATTAAATCTATATCTATACTAATATTATAAAGAGAAAAGATTTGTATTTTTGTATGTATTTGATTCACGTAAAAACTACTGGGCCAATTTAAAAATTCTTTCACCATTAGAAAGGTAATTTATTTGTAACATAGCCTATACTTTATTATTACTAATGTTCAGGAACCATTAAACCACCAAAATTCATTTACTAAGGTTGGGATAAGGGGCGAAAGTAAGTTTTGGACTTTTAAATATCACGCGGACGAAGTCGCGGGCAACAGCTAGTAAACTCAAAGTTGTTTAAGTTCATTAAAAAAAATATTTAGTTATTCTCAAAAAATCCATTGAAATATTTTTTCTTTCATAATATAAATAAAGATAAGAGTATAATTATTTGAAGAATTAGGTGAACGACCTCCTTATTGCATTACTAATTATACGAGTATGATAAATAACCTTATCAGAACGAGATGTTAACGCTTAAACACCTTTGTTACAAAAACTAGCTGTTCCCGTCCGGCTTCATCCGCGTGAAATTATAAAAACTTTATTTATTGTATAATTTTCAATTGCAAATGTCAAAATTCAAATGCACAAATGACAACGAAGGTCTTCGACATTGGATAATAATTACCGTTACTATGGCAACCTTGCTTTCTGTTGTCAACTTGTAGTTTTTGACTCTATCCCGCGTGACGGTTTTTTCAAATTATTTTCTCTCTAGTTTAATAGTGGGAAAATATATAGGCTAAAGCATGTCGGAAGTGTCATCATCATCATCTTCCTCCTTATCCTACTCCCGTAGGGTCGGCGCAACAGGTTTTTGTCCTCCACATAACTCTATCATACGTCATCTCAGTCATCACTCCCTTCTTGATCATGTCACCTTTCACGCAATCCATCCATCTCTTTCTAGGTCTACCTCTACCGGTGTACCCTTCCACACTCATACCTAACATTCTCCTTATTACATGCGATTCATAGTGTAGGGCTTCTTATTAAAAAGAGAATTATTCAAAAATATTGCATTGCTGACATCCTACGTAACTAAATAGTGTGTGTTTACGCTTTATTATATTAGTATAGATATGGATTATAAACTTTGGTATAATTTGATGATTACAAGTATGAAATTTTAGTGACATTTCAAATTAGTTATTAAAAACCAGTGAGCTTGAATTGTACCTGACTGCAGAAGAATCAAAGACAGCTCAATTGCAATATCCTTTAAGCTACAAAGTTAATAATGAATTTGATACACCTGCATAAATAACAACTCAATTACATTTGTAAATCGAGCAAAAATAAATGAAGTGTTCTTGATAATAATGTCCATAGTACAAATACGCCTTTATTATGTTGATTTTGCGTATCTGGTTAACATTGAACTGTATAACCACATAGGTTATCGTTCATTGTTTATTGCTGGTGATTATGTGCATATAAAACAATTCAGCAGCATGTCCTTCGCAGTGACACACAGGTCATTTCTGATAAAAATGAAAACATGCAAATTATCCAAATGCAATTAAAGTTGAAATTACAAACAGATACGGCAATTGACATAAATAATACTTCTGATATGACAGTTCTGCGTAAAAACTATTACGATACTACAATATTATTTGTTTACGATTGAAATGTACTACGCACATGTTGAGTAAATATGTCTGACTAGCTTTCGCCTGCGACTCTGTCCGCGTGGAATTAAAAAAACAAAAGTGAGTAGCCTATGTGTTCTTCCAGACTATCCCCTATATCTATACCAAATTTCATCGAAATCCGTTCAGTCGTTTAGGCTACAAACTCTAACAAACATCCATCCATCCATTTCGCATTTATAATATTGGTATGAAGTATGATTAAATTAAGAGCGCGCGCACACCTTTGACTAAACTATCGCACAACTGTTTACGCTTTGATTCCTATGAGCTTATATGGAGGTGCACACTACTCGGTTTTTAGTTGTGCGACTAAACAGTTGAATTGGCTGCGAAACAATCGACAATCGCACAACAATTGTGCGATAGTTTAGTCAAAGGTATGCGCCTGCTCTTAAATGACCAAATTAAAGGTTACAGTTTTTAACTTTTATTTGTTACACTACTCAAAACAATAACGTATATTGCTCTTCAAAACTTCATTGTTCAGTTTGTGGACAAAGGGACTGTAACTGTGAGTTTATTTGAGAAATCTAATCTGGAATAGCCTTTTATGTTAAAAATACAGGAAACAATGTGTCACATCTTACCTGTTTTCGGTAATAATACAGTTTTTTCTTATCATGCATTGCGCCGTTGTCTTCCCTCCGTTGACGTTTGCCGGCATGACTCATATCAGCCGCCATAACTGCGAACAATCACAACAATTTTAATATAGATAAAAAAAGAAACTTTTTATAGAAACATGATAGGATTTGAAAAAATCTCCCCATCGTTTTTATTAGTTCGGGGAGATTGCTTTTTAGTTTTTTTTCCTCTATTGATTTCAAACGTCTACTTATTGAGTACATCTAAAGACTTCGTTCAAACTTCTATCGCACGGAAACTTGTGCCGTGGCGTAATAGAATAGCTCCTTTTGCACGAAAACTTTGAGATTGAGATCAGACGGAACCTGCTCAAACTACGGCTCAGTTTATAAGTAAAAAAAAACGATATTTTTGAAGTCGGATGTATAAGGACGAAGTCACGGGCATTACTAGCATTTGTGTAAGTTTAAACGCGAATGTATTCGTAGTTCCAACTCAAAGTGTATTTAAAAAATATTTTCGGCAAGTCTATAAATCGAATGCATACTCGTATCTTTAACTAAACTAGAAATGTAGATTTAAAAAAGCTTTTTAGAAATGCAACACGGCATACCTGAACATGATAATTCATTTCTATTTAAAAAACAAACTAGCGCAGTCAATGCATACTAAAGGACGCAGGCAATATCTCTGCAGCGAGCATCGTTACTTTTTTCGTTTATTTTTAAATCACAAAGGATTTTTTTTTGAGTGTGAGCCAGAACAGTGACCGCGTCGCCCCGACCCGACACCCCGACACCCCGTAGCGACAAATTCATGGAATGTATTGCGTAATTCTGAAATCACTTTTTGTGTCTGGCTCACTATGGTTGACTTTTGTAAAACACAGATTTTCGACTACCTGCTCTTTTTTTCCTAGCCCATGGTCGATCCGGCCCCTCAGTATAAACCCCGGTGAAATGTGCCCTTTGACGTTCCCAAACCTTCCAATACATTCGACCCGTAAGCTAGCCGCATATTTGTCGATGACACACAATGTATACGAATATGCAGCCGGGTTTATGAATAACGTATTATTACTTTTAAGCGCATAAATATGTAAAAATGAACGTGGAACGTTTTAAAATTCTAATCGATGTTTCTGTAAAAGGACAGAAGATTTACGTGTAAAGGTATATGATAAGCAACAGTTACAACAGGGTGGGGTGCATCGGTAGTGTACATGTTGGCGGTCGCGTTAGCAATGTTAATGGTGTTCGCGTGCGGCGTCGCTCTACTTGGTGTAACGGAACGTGGCGTGGCGCGCCGCAGCCGGTTTTTTGATACCTCACATCCGTACCATTAGCGCTACATCTACGTGACAAGTCGCACACAACCGACGCTTGCCAGTTTCCAACGTAATCTTCTACAACAAGAAACTCCAATATTTCGATTCGCTCCACTAATTTCCTATAGAGTACAGAATATACAGAATGGGAAGGGTCAAAACCGTCGAAGTTCTAAAAGACATCAAATTAGGAGTTGGAATGAGCGTCGCGACAGCCGACTACGCACTAGGAATTGTTAATTAAATTCATTAATATGATTCCAAGTCACGTAACACAGCTCTCGAAGTTCCCAGCCGCTGGGCTTGGGGACCTTCGCTTATACATCCGTATAGCACACGGCCGAATGTCCGGTTGAAGGCGATGACTCCGGTACCCTATCGGCAAGAACCTATGCATATTATGATCATGGAAGTGTAATAGACGACTCTAACATCCAACCTTCCACAAATCTCTCGACTGGACTATAATCGGTTCATTGAACGCGACCTTGTAGAAATGACATAAAACGAAACGCACACGCTTTTACTTTATGTAATTGGACATCTGTTACGATTGTTGCAAACAATCTACAAATAATGGACGGTTTAATGCAAGCTGTTCTGAAAGTGAAAGTCCACCGCTGTACACATTATGTTGTCTTTACGGTATAAAAAATGGTCTATTCAAAGTGATTCTTTGAAATACATGTCACTGACTTTGCCGCAATTATTAACGATATCTAAAACGACATAGACCGAAAGTATAAATTTTAGTATCGTGCTACGCCGCTACGAACGTTAAGGTTGAATAGTCTTGAAATTTAGCATTCAGCCTCTCTTGTACTCGAAAAATCACCAAAACTGATGAATTAATTATCATAATGTTCACTGTACCTTGTACAGTACAAAACTAAGAGTAAGTAAAAAGGCAAGCGTATTGAAATTTATACTTGTTAGATATCAAAAATCTCTTTTAAGCTTTAATTAAGCAAAAGCGCTAATAATAGCTCTGCGGACATAGCCTGTACCCGTATCGATTGATGAGACAAAGCAGGCCGTGTACAATGACCCAAAAAGTAGCTTCAGAAAGCTTGGCGTACGGATTTTAAAGCCATACGTCTCGTCTGCGTATTCGTAGCACAAGTCGAGTATGCATCGTATCGTAATAACATGCCATTAGAAGCCTATTGGACATTACAAATTATACGTTGTGTGTACTTGTAGTAAAACGGTGTCGGTAACGCGTGTTAACCCGCTATTTTGGCTTTATAAGTTGTTGCTATTATTTGATTTCCATTATGATTCAGTTATGCGCGTTTAGTTAAAGAATTTACTATTATATATAAATGAAAATTTTATGGTATCTTGATATTTATAATGATAAATATTTCTTCTTCAAAATCGAGTTACAAAAACAGTATTACGATCACGGTAAAATAGTTTTTCTTTTGATGTTAGCTTACGGCCGAACGCTAGAACAATACACCTTATAAACTAAGAAACATACTTTTAGAACAAAAAATTAAAATGATTATAATTGGTCAATCTCTAGTTTGGAATTGTTCGCTAAAATTAGCGGATTCATGCCTGTAGATAACAATACCGTTCCGTGTCCCCGAAGATAAATTTCAACATAGCCTTAAAAAGAACAAAAGGGGCATATTGACTTGATTAAATGTTTAAAAGGTGTTAAGAATTGTTGAACGAACACTGAGATTTCCAATAGTAAAACGCAAGAGAGATGAGCTTTCTTCACATACCGGTGATTGCGTGCGTCGGGCAGCTCGGGTATCTGTCGTTTCGTCGCACTCCATTTCGCATCGCGTCTGCACCCGAGCAAGTCCAGGCACACATGCACCAACCAGCGGCAAAAACTTGTCTAACGTCCGATGCGAGATGTCTATTATCAAGACTCCGTACGTTGCTCCGAACTTGATGTTGGCCCAAGGTGTTTTTTGTTTAATAGCAGCAGGCAGTTTCGCACGTGCGTCCCACATGACTGTTCACGGTGCGATGGTAAGTTGGGAGCGTCGAAGAGAGTACGACTGTAGAGGCTTTGACGGCCAAGCCATTTATCGGTTGTACGAAAGAGATGGCTTGCGCAGGGCTACGGAGGATGCGCAAACAGTTTTCCCGGCCCACGCAACTTGTTGACGCGATCGCCACTGCCAATGAAATATAGAGGCGGGCTGTGGTACATTCGACCTAAATATCTAGACCAACCCCTAAAGAATAAGCGCTGATAAGAGATAAGGTTTCCGACGTTGCTATGAATCAATATTTTTCACGCAACTCTTACTAAAATATAAAGAGAAATTATTTTACCGACGTTTTTCATTTTCATCTTTGACTGTCATTTTGAAATTCTAAAACCCCTGACAAAGATTATTCGTAAAAAAAAACTTTTTTTTTTCAAAAGTAGTTTTTACTGCAACAAAGACACGGATCAGTATGAATGGATAGGTTGCTTGGAAATATTAGCTTTTACTTCGTTCCGATTTAAACGCGTCCGTTGAAGTTCCTGACAGTTAAGTTTCTGTATTACTACTCGTAATTAGTGAATTATTAAAATTATCGGATCGGCGCGTTTAGTTTTCTCTATAGGTTGAGGAACACAATTGTAATAAAAATATGTTATTAAGCAGTAAAGATAAAATAAAAATACATTATTTAAAAACATATTTATTAGATTTATTTTGGAGAACAACGTTGTGTAGCGAGCCTTTAAAAAATAGCTCCAGTCGCGACTCAAGCCTCGGAACTAGAGCTCGAGTCGATGCTCGAGCCTCGTAATAAGGCTCGAGCCCCGACTCGGGCTTGTATAGGAGACTCGAGCCTTGAATGGGTCGAAGACTCGGGAGACTCGAGCCTTTTAACAACTCTACCCTCTGATCTGTATTAATGGATAAATTTCTTGGAAATGACAGTTCGTTCCGACTTAAACGCGTAAAACCTGTTGACGTTAGTGAAAATTAATTCTATCTCTATCATTATTTCAAATCCTCACCACCGTTTCCAACCGATACCGGCAGCGTCAAATGACGAAAATCAATAGGCACAAAATACCACGTCTAATAGCCAATCTATTTATACACGGTAGTAGGTCGCGGGGGTGAGGATTCTAACGAATAAATGAGATAGAATTAACTGTGATTAACATCAACCGGTGCTTTTAAGTCGCAACGTGGCAAAAGCTGTCATTTTGTCATGAATGACCTATCCGCTTATACAGATCAGCGATCTTATATAATTATATAAGATGTCAGCAGTTACAGCATATTTTTGAATAACTCTTTTTTTTAATAAAAAGCCCTACACTTAAGTCACGCTTTAGGCTATATGTTTTCACGCCATTAAACTTAGGGGGACTTATTTTGGATAAAAACCCTAATGTGGGAAAGAGATCATAAGTTGCTGCCAACATCAAGGAAGCAAGATTGCCATGGTTTGTCATCATGTCATGTCATTTTGATATTTGCAATTGATAATTTGACAAATGTAAACAATAAAATAAAGTTTTTATAATTTTACGCGGATGAAGCCGCACGCGAACAGCTAGTAACAATATAATTTATAATGTAGTTTCTTAAGGCTAAAGTAATCATATTGATTTGAAGTGTGAGTATTGACTCGTATAAGTTGTACAAGTATGCGGTGCCTCTGAGAGGCTCAAAGAGGTATACTGGTCATTGCCACGGCATTGTGAGGTTTTCGGCCTCAATAACTGACCTAGCACTAGGCACACCTTCACCGCGCGGCCGTACCTAAGGGTTGTAGCACCTGGCGTCTAAACCGCCGTATTTTTGTGGCGTTGCGGCTTCGCGGCCTGTTAACTGCGGCGGTTTATTTTAATAAAGCCCGCGCAGATGGCGCGAGTACTGACGCACTCTCACCACGACTTTACACCCTAGCACATTGTACGCAGGGTGCAGTTATGCATGCATGCCACTCCCAGGCCAGAGTTGTAAACAAACCGGGTGAGGGCAATGGCTGCCGGCTGCCGGCCACTCCCCGCCCTCGATGCGCCCGCGCCGGCGACGCCATTCAACCGGGAAGTTCACGCTTTATTTTTAGCATTTCACGAAACGAGCAACACTACTACAATAATATGTTAACGGAGCTTAACTGTACCATAAACCGATATTCCTGTATTACTTTGAATTTATTTTTACTTTTGTAATTTTTAAAATTCTCACGAATACAATTTAAGCGCTCATCATAATGGCGTCTCGAGACGGTTAAATTTCAAACTCGTCAGCGTACTGCGCATGCGCATGGGACAGCGTGCGCGGTGCAGAGTGCGCAAGTTGTGCTGCGCATAGCAGCTTTCAGTAATTTTAGTGTTAAGGGGTTTAGATTTAAATTAACTTTTTAAAATTAAACAAAACTATTAAACTTTCGAAGCCACTTGTATGTATATGAGATAAGATAAGAGAATTGACAAAGGGATGGGAACAATATACTAAAATAAGGTTTAACTTTGCGTTTGTTCCTACTGAGAAAACAATTAAAAACATTCATTGTGCTAAGCTAAAAACTGACATGTACCGCATTGCGGTCGGAAAATAAAACTGCGCGTCGACTATTTTTATAATCAGTCGGACAAAAATATAAGTTCAGGTTTTGTCGCATATGAAACGTGTATTGACGAAGGGTAGGGCCGCCGATACGAGGCCAGGTGCAAAAGCTGGGGTCAACAGCCGCGCTAGCGTGACAAGTAACTAATAAGCGACGTCCGCGTCGGATATGTCGCACGCTCGAGGCCCTTCATCGTAGTCGTGCTCGTGCGTAACCATCGGCTATCGGCATTGACATTGGATATCAGAGGAGCGCTAGATCCGCAGTGGGGCCAAGAGCGTGGTGCCACTTCCGAAGATTGTTGTCTTGAGCGACGTCCAAGGCGTCGGCACTCAGGCGCGAGTCAATGACCCGAAGGCAAGGAGGGCGCGGGAGGGTGCGCGCGCACGCAGTGGTGCCCCGCCTTTATTTATTACGATACGCGCGGCACGGCACGCTCGGCGCCGGCAGCGCGGCAACGCGGCACCGCGGCGGGGCGGAGGCCGCATTCCGGGCAACCGGCACTCTGCTCTACCTCTCAGTGGTCATGCTAAAATAACGCAACCCTTGCCTTTTCTGGAACTGCCCGATGACGATCTAAAATTCCACTTTAAAATAATATATATCTTAACTTACAGTTTTCAGGATCAGCGCAGCGAGCACGTGCGTCCTCTGGTATCGCATCGTCGTCCGTCCGGCGGCTCAGACCACCCAAACTCACTAGTAGAGTTTGAAAAAGTTCAAGCGGCGTGCGGTGCAGTGATCGCGCCGGCGCATATTTCTATGCAAGTCAACACTAAAGTTCACATGGCGCGCGCGAAGTATCGAGACGGGACAACAGAGTACGCGTCAAGTCAGGTGGCAGTATGACGCATTAGTGAGCGCGCGGCGCGGCCGTACAGAATGCGCAAACAGACGAAGCGGGGGGACAAACCTCTCCCCTCCGCCACTTCATCCCACACCGACACCCGGGTGCTCCGTGCTGCCCTCTAGGCTGGGCTCATCGACCGCACGCGCCCTCGCGGTTCGCGGTACTGTGCTATGCCACCATGCCGGTCCTCGGTCGCCGGCCGCCGGCCGCCGCTGCGCCGGTACCGCTCTCGCCATGCTGTGCCACTCTTTCTTACAGCTGTACCGCAATGTTACTACACTCGCTCGATCTCATCCCACTCTATTCTATCGAGAAACTATTACTATATAGTACGATCTACTTTTTACTTACTACTTTACTTTACGCATCGATTCATTGACAATAAAAATAATGATTAAAGAACCAATTTGGAAGAAAACTATATTTTGTATTATGCTTACTTAATTTGTCGAATTGTTTTCTCGACAAGATCATGTTCATGTGTCAAGCACAGAAAATCGTACAATTATTAAATTATAGCAATAACCCATTCCGGTGAGCACGATTATCTCACGTGCACCTCATACTCATGTGCCGAATCACTAACGGACTATGCGGCCGACTCGTTAACGACGCGTACATAGAAATCGAAGCCTCCATAACTGAGAGCCGCTTCGAGAAGCGGGGATGGGAACAAGCCAGAGAATATGTAGACGGTGTTGATCGATTGATTCATTCGCCTAGTATGTGATATGCCACATTTAAAGTAAGCAAAAGTATAATTTTATAGAAATAAGATTTTTATAATTAACAAACAAATAAAAATATTAAACAAAATTTGCATCATTGATCACAATAATGTAAGTTTAGGAAATTAATATTGCTGAGGCAGTGATGGTCGTATCTTTATTGATGCAGGTGACCGCTACTTTTTGCGCGGAAACATTGAACTAGTTTTTTTGTTCACCGACGTCCGAGATCTGAGTAAACTGGTTCACTCCCGAATAAGATATGAAACGGCTGTGACTTCTAACGGACGTCATTCTCGGCAGGTCGGCGCACACGATTCGTATGAAATGAAAAGTGCACAAGCGAAGTCGCTCGAGTGTAGCTTAGCTACGCTGATGCCGACAGTATTGTCTGCACTATCTGAATGAACTGAGCAAATGCCGGCGTAACGGTAAAAATTATGTAACGTTAAAAGTACATTATTTAGACCACTTTAATTAAAAATTAATGTTCGTACGCATCTAAAAGTCAATTTTATACGTGCGGATGGAAATTTAAAAACAGTGATATTAACATCTATCGCGTTCAAGTCTATTAGTAGAAAATAAGTGCCGGTTCGACAATTGTCTGGTGAAAAATCGCTCCCTGTAGTTCAATTAAAAAATAATTAGTGGTTGACATGCTAGTTGTGATAATGATTTTCATATTAAATTAGCTTTCGCCCACGACTGTATCCGCGTGGAATTAAAAAAAAACAAAAGTGAGTAGCCTATGTGGTATTCCAGACTATCCTCCACGTCTATACCAAATTTCATCGAAATCCGTTTACCCGTTTAGGATACAAACTCTAACAAACATACATCAATCCATCGCTGACGAACGGAATAAATAGTATCCTGTGTCCGTCTCCTGGCTCTAAGCTACCTCCTCACCTATTTTCAGCCATGTCGGTAAAGTAAAACTGCTGAACCGATTTCGATGAAATTTGCTATAAATGTAGAGGATAGTCTGGAAGAACACATAGGCTATTTACATTTGTTTTTTTTTTAATTCCACGCGGACGGAGTCGCGGGCGAAAGCTAGTTCTTTATGTTTACTTTTTTTAAGTAACAATGAAGCGTAAACACACTCTACTTAGTTATAAAAAGCCATACACTTACGACACGTTTAAAGATAAAAATTTTCACGCTATTAAACTTCGGGAGTAAATAATTTGGAAAAAACCCAAACAAAAAAGCAAGGTTGCTATGGTAACGGTAATTGTTATCAAATGTCAAAGGGCTTCGTTATCATTTGCGCATTTTTTGACATTTGTTTTTTTGAGAATATTCTGTTTTTAGTGTATTTTGTTGGGAAGCCGGTATTGTTTTGTAACGTTTTATGTATTCTTAGAAATACGTTCGGTAAGTAAATACAAGAATTCTATGTGTTTGAGGATATATAGGTATATTAAAATTCCACGCTAATAAATTGTTGCCTAACAATTATTTGAGCAAATATTAATACAAGATCGTTATGAAAAGGGAGCGAAATTATTGTAAGCTTCATTTGTATTGTGTGAATAAATATTTGTGTATTCTCTTGTGTATGTAACTCCGTATATTAAATCTTAAAAATTGATATTGATACATTGTTTGTAAAAAGCTTTCCCACACAAAAGCTTCTATTGAATTAGTGTGAGTTACTTACAAAAGTATATTTATAATTTTCTATTTAAAAATCATAGTTTTCCAAAACTACAAAACTGACAACTTCCAGGCAAACGGCAAGTCGCAAAAAATATTTATCTTTTTAATATTATTGGCTGGCTAATTCCTGACAGATTTTCTATAATCCCAAGTTTTGTAACTTGTCGCGAAATCACGATGCAAGAACTTTCAGCTAGGAAAATAAGAAATAAATAAATGTGGAGACGCGGGCAATACCTTGTACAAAATAAATGTATTTTTTGTTATCATTAATTATTACGAAGTATTTTATTGGCTTCAAGCGGTATATTGTGCTTTTGTTCCCTTTCCGTGAATTTATATTCCCGAAATCATACAAAGATTTATTGTTAAAATTAAATGAGAGTTTTTGTGCTTTATACATGTGCTATTCACAGGGAAGTCATAATGAGATCGAGTGAACGTAACCTGTGATTTTGGCAATGGTCTCGCTGCGTTTAAATGTAGAGCCGGCAATTGTCGTTGTGTCTCTGGTCGGTCTGAGTGCGGTGCTATGCCACACCCACGCCTCGCATCTGAAATAGATGCGCGGGCGCCGACGGTGACTCAGCGCGGACTGGGCCCCGGTGTCCCCGTCGGAGGCGGCTTTCGCCAACGCTACCGTCAACGTTCAACTAATACAGTGTTATCAAATCATCGATAAATTAAATAAAACAATTATTACGTAACGCGGAGAGTTTTAGGTGAAAATTTAAAATTGATTCGACTATTGCATTCCCAAAGAAGAACGGAGTGGAAAACGAAAATAAAATTGTGAAATATTTTGTTATGTTAATTTTGCGTAACAGAATTAAACGGCTGACAAAGTGTAATTTGCGTCTAATCACAGATAATGCAATAATGTACTTGTAGTATAATTATTTATAATAATCAAAGTAATTGAAAAGTGCGAAATAAATAGAATATGTTGTCAGTAAAACTGACGTAATAATTGAAAATGTGTAACAATATTTATAAATAATCCTTAGGTCAGGCTAAATATATAAGCAAATCAAATCTTCTCAACAAAACCTACGTAAAACATTAAATATTAACAAGACAAAACACGCTTCTGATTTTAGTTCTTTAATCCATTATACTTTAAACAACCTTAATTTCGACGTTTAGTATGTCAGCGTCTGAAAGTCATCGCTCCAATTTGTCGGGCGTCGATAAAAATGGCGTACACGGCCCGTTTCAGCGGACGAAAGTGCGGTTACTCAAATATTTCACGTCGCCGAGTGCTCAGCAAACACACGCACACTTACACATGCAGGCATACAAACATTGAAGTGTCATGCTAATCATTACGCTGGACACATATTAATTTAAGTACGGCACTTTAGCCCAGCTACCGTCAAAGTATCCAATCAGTAACGGAGCAGGTCTTCAAAGAAAGGAAGCCAACATAGCGGACTTGCAAGCCCCACGCCGATGGTTTCCATTGTTCGGTGAACTCGATTCAAAACCATAGATGTGCCGTTCGCATACAATACACATACGAGTATATACGTCTTAAGGCACAAAACCTTGCAACAGTAGTTATTAATTCGATTCGTATTTAGTCCACAAATTCGAATAAGGACAATAAATCAGCTTTAACAACAGTCCATTACATTAAAGTTAACTCCAACTCAGAGTCTCTAATTGGTATATAAAACGGGAGGATCATTACTTTATATTTAGTATGTGAAATCGACACTACAGGAATGCTAAAGTAATCATAAAAGGACTCGACTTCGAAAACTAGTGAATAAAAAAAGGAACTTCAAAACGAAACAGTGCAAGCAATGCGAACAAGCTTCAACTACCAAGCGATGACTAACAGCAAAAGCCCTCGTAAAATTATGAGTAATAACAATAAAATTCATGAAAGACAACAACACGCATAAGCCGATACGAAGCCGCGATAGCTTTTGCATCGAAGTTGGTGCGGACTGGTCGTGCGACATTCTCGATGACCAATCCGACTACAACAACGCAGCGCACGCACTGTACCCTGCTTACACATTAATCGAGAAAAAATATCCCAAGATATAAAAGATAATTCGTAAACTTATGCACATGTGAAGTACATTTAAAAGTAAAATCTTTATGAGACGAGCAAGACCAAATTTCACAATAATTAAAATTAAAATTCGTCATCCTCCAGGTGTTCTTACTAACGGGGAAATTTAAAGAATTTTGACATTGCACCGAAAAGTACATATGTGTTACTATCAAAGGAAAGAATTGGTTATTTTGTATTGTGCTCGGGCTTGGCCAAAATCATGGCCTATTTAATAATATAAAGTTGATGTCAGAAAAATCTTGTATCAAAGTAAATATTACATTTAACAAAACTACATAATTAAGAACAGACAGACATGACGAATAAATCTATTTATTTAATTAATAAACTGCAAACATTAAAAATAATCACAAATTAATGACTGTTAATGTTGACAATTCACGTGGTAATTTTTTTCTAATTATCGGGCAGTTAGATAAACGCCCGATGTATATTGACGGTAACGTAAACCCGACGAATGTTTACAAAGAAAGATGCATCAAGCGCATCTGAAAGGGACAGGCAAGTTGAGCGTGGGAACACGCCGCTTGTACTGTTTTAGAGCTTTGTATTCAAGCAACTTGTTGCAAAAAAGCAAAGTACCAATTTTTTAAAAGAACAGTTCTTCATTTAAACCTATAATACGCTTCTTTGATTTTCTTATTTTTTCAGAAATTTCTGTTATTTCGTAGGCGTGCATCAAGGATGGATTGTGTATGGAAATGTTTCAATGGAGGCAAATCACATTTTGAGTAGAATAAGTACTTACTTGATCTTTTTTTTTTTCATTACATTTAAATCTGTTTTTCATTAATCTTACTTCTTACTAATCTTACTAATATTATAAATGCGGAAGTTTAGATGGGTGGATGTTTGTTAGAGTTTGTAGCCTAAACGGCTGAACGGATCTCGATGAAATTTGGCATGAATGTAGAGGGTAGTCTGGAAGAACACAGGGGCTACTTACTTTCGTTTTTTTTAATTCCTCGCGAGCGAAAGCTAGTTCAAAGTAAATTTAGATTTATAAGAACAATACTATTATAGATCGAAAGTTTTACCACCCTAATATTATATTGCGACTTTCAAGTATGCTTACTTTCGATGCTTCGTTTGTCAGTGGCAGTCTTTTTCTATTTGCCGATGTTACAAAGTAAATTGTAGTTGAATTCATCTCCTGTTTCCCACGAAGCTAGACTAAATTAACAAGTAAATTTACAGAGTATTATTAAATTAAATTATTATTGTTAGGTACGCTGTCGATGTTCTTGGTATTTCGATTCACGACTTCCGCTTTTCGAATACATTGTTGCAATGTAGTTACAACATACTTCTTAGTTGCATTGCTTTGAGTAACCAAAACATTCAGAATATATAGGTTGTATACATAAGCGAACGTGTCGTCAGCATCTTGGCCACGGGAACAGTTGCGCTTTGTTTCAATTCTGAAATTAAGCGAATTCCATCAAATGTTATACAATGTTTGTATACATAAGACATTTTATTTATCTTTAATAGACCTTGTGGTAATTATAACATCCTTATTTATCTATACTAATATAATAAAGCGTAAACACACACTTCTTTGTTGTCTAAGATGTCTTGAATAATTCTTTTGTTAATAAAAAGCCCTACACTTACGTCACGCTTTAGGCTATATATTCTCACGCCATTAAACTTAGGGGGTAAATATTTTGGATA